>JAVKPL010008512.1:0-334320 GCA_032173675.1 Gastrolobium villosum | reverse complement strand
TTTGTCCTGTTACTTGGTTCAACTAGTATTGTTAGCTTAGATAAAATAGTGGGAGGGGCAAATTATTTCAAGTCTTTAATAATTTGCTTTTAACTACATAACCGTATATTAACTAAAACTATCTTTATCCTTTTCAGCTTATAGTATGACTAATCCACTGTCACTGCGTTCACCCATCAACAGCACTTGGATGACAATGTGATGGCAGTATGCATCATGTTGGCATCCATGTCGCCTGAACTGCAAAAGCAGCATGAGCATATGGATGCTCCCTCTATTACCGTACATCTCAAGGAGTTGTATGATATTAAAGGCAGGCATGAGAGGTATGAGGCCTCAAGAGAACTGTTCTCTTGTAGGATGACTGAGAGCATGTCTGTTGCCAGCCATGTTCTCAAGATGATCGGGCTGATTGAGAAGCTAGGAAACCTAGGCTTCATCATGGATGCCGAGCTAAGTAATGACTTAGTCCTCACCTCACTTCCACCTTCCTTCAGTCAATTCATCATGAATTACAATATGCATGGGATGCAAGTGAGCTTGCCTGAGTTGTTAAGCATGTTAACAACAGCTGAAGTGTCTATCAAGAAGGATAGGACACAGGCTCTTTTGATTGGTGGGCCTAGCAAGGCCAAGGGAAAGGGTAAGGAGCCTGCAAAAGGTGACCCCCTTAAGCCCAAAGGAAAATCCAAGAAGAAGAAGGGCAAGAAGAAGGGTAAGAAGGCACCTAAGGACAAGGGTGATGCTGAGTGCTTCCATTGTGGCAAGAAAGGCCACTGGAAGAGGAATTGTCCAGACTACCTGAACAATGTGAAGGACAAGAAGCATGGTGATGCTTCTGCCTCAGGTATTTTCATGATTGAGATAAATTATTCTTATGCTAATCCATCCTCATGGGTATTAGATACCGGGTGTGGTTCTCATATCTGCAATATGTTGCAGGTACTTAGGAGCCCAAGGAGATTGGATAGAAACGAGGTGGATCTCCGCGTTGGTAATGGAGCAAGAGTTGCTGCTCATTCAGTTGGAGATGCTGACCTTATTTTGCCTACGGGCCTTTTACTGCATTTGAATAATTGTCTTTATGTTCCGCAAATTTCTAGAAACATTATTTCAATTTCTTGTTTAGAACAAGATGGATATACTTTCAGTATTAGGAATGGTACTTTTTCTATCATTTTGAATGATATGGTTTACGGTACTGCTTCTTTAATAAATGGATTGTATGTGTTGGAAATGGGAAATGAAGTGCTCAATATAGATGTGAAACGACCTAGGACGGATAATCAATCTTATCTTTGGCACTGTAGACTAGGGCACATAAATGAAACAAGATTGTCTAGGATGCATAGAGATGGATACCTGGACTCCATGGATTTGGAATCCTATGGACAGTGTGAATCTTGTCTAGCTGGGAAAATGATTCAACAAAAGCCCAAAGGGCTTGAGAGTCATAGGGCTAGTGAGTTATTAGAACTCATTCATACTGATGTATGTGGCCCAATGTCTATTGAGGCTAGAGGTGGATATTCTTATTTCATTACCTTTACAGATGACAAATCAAGATTTGGGTATATATACCTAATGAGATATAAATCTGAAGCTTTTGAAAAGTTCAAAGAGTTTAGGAATGAGGTGGAGAAACAGCGTGGCAAGATGATTAAGACATTACGATCAGATCGTGGTGGTGAATATTTGAGCCACGAGTTTCAGGGTTATCTGAGAGAAAATGGAATTCTCTTTCAATTTACCGCTCCTTACACACCACACCAAAACGGTGTCTCCGAAAGGAGAAACAGGACCTTGTTAGACATGGTTAGGTCTATGATGAGTGAGACTCAACTTCCAAAATCGTTTTGGGGATATGCCTTAGACACAGCGGCATACCTTCTAAATAGGGTACCGTCTAAATCTGTTCAGACCACACCATATGAGATATGGAGTGGTAAGAGACCCAACCTGAGTTACCTCAGGGTATGGGGATCGCCAGCTTATGTCAAAGCGTTGACATCAGACAAGCTTAGTGCTAAGAGTACTAAATGTCTATTTGTGGGGTATCCTAAAGGTACTAAGGGATACTACTTCTACTCCATGGAAGAACACAAAGTGTTTGTTTCAAAGAATGCTGAGTTCCTTGAGAAGGATTTGATCTCTCAAGGAGGCAGTGGGAGTAAGATTGATCTTGAAGAAGTGCAAGATCCACAAGAACAGATTGAGGAACCCGAGTCTGCTCCGCAGGCGACGTTCTCCAATGGAGAAGTAAACACACAACTCCGTAGACCTACGAGGGTCATCCATCCACCTGAAAGGTACGGGTTTGTGATTGAGAATCAGCAAACTGTTGAGGATGATGAACCAAGTAACTACGAGGAGGCGGTCAAAGATGTTGACTCCTCAAAATGGCTTGAAGCCATGGAATCTGAAATGGATTCGATGTATCAGAACAAGGTATGGACCTTGGTTCCTAAACCACAAGGAATAGTTCCTATTGGTAATAAATGGGTCTTTAAAAGAAAGACTGATGCAGATGGCAACGTTCAGACCTACAAAGCTAGGTTGGTGGCGAAAGGGTATCGTCAAAGACAAGGAGTTGACTATGATGAAACTTTTTCACCAGTTGCCATGATCAAATCTATTAGGATCATGCTTGCAATAGCAGCATACCACGACTATGAAATTTGGCAAATGGATGTCAAGACCGCCTTCTTGAATGGGTTCTTGAAGGAGGAAGTGTACATGACACAACCTGAAGGCTTTGAAAACAAAGATCAGGTGCATATGGTATGCAAACTACAAAGGTCAATATATGGGCTAAAGCAAGCATCAAGGAGTTGGAATATACGTTTTGATGAAGTCGTTAAGAGTAACGGTTTTATCAAGAACGAGGATGAACCTTGTGTTTACAGAAAGGTAAGTGGGAGTAATGTCGTCTTCCTAGTGCTTTATGTAGATGACATATTGCTAATAGGAAATGACATCCCCACATTAAAAATAACGAAAGAGTGGCTTTCAGAAAACTTTACCATGAAGGATTTGGGAGAGGCAGCCTTTATACTCGGTATAAAGATCTATAGAGATAGATCCAAGAGGCTGCTGGGTTTATCTCAATCCACGTACGTTGACAAGATGCTAAAGAGGTTTAGCATGGAAGGGTCGAAAAGGGGTTTTCTTCCTGTCAGTCATGGGGTACACCTATCAAGGGCTATGTGTCCTAAGTCACAGCCTGAGAAGGATCGCATGAGTGGAATTCCATACGCTTCGGCTATTGGATCCATCATGTATGCCATGATATGTACGAGACCAGATGTCTCATATGCTTTAAGCATTACGAGCAGATACCAGTCAGACCCTGGAGAGGGTCACTGGACGGCAGTCAAAACCATCCTTAAATACTTAAGAAGAACTAAGGATGCGTTTCTGGTCTATGGTGGGGTTAATGAGTTAACAGTGAAAGGATTCACTGATGCCAGCTTTCAGAGTGACAAAGATGACTGCAAGTCACAGTCAGGATTCGTATTCACCTTAAATGGTGGGGCAGTGTCTTGGAAAAGTTCCAAGCAGGAGACAACAGCAGACTCAACGACAGAGGCTGAATACATAGCTGCTTCAGAAGCAGCTAAGGAGGCAGTGTGGATCAAGAAGTTCATAAATGAACTAAGGGTGGTTCCAAGCGTGGATGAGCCCATACAGTTGCTTTGCGACAACACTGGAGCCATCGCGCAGTCAAAGGAACCTAGGTCTCATCAAAGATCTAAACACGTGCTCCGCAGATATCATTTGATTAGAGAAATCATTGATAGGAATGATGTAAAAATGGATTATGTTCCCACAGACGATAACCTGGCCGATTCTCTGACAAAGGCTGTTTCTCAGAGAAAACATGATAGTCATTATGAGGCTTTGGGCATACGACTTAGGTCTGATTGGCTCTAGGCCAAGTGGGAGCTTGTTAGCATATGGGTGTCCTAGAGACAATCTTTTGATTAAATAAAGGACACTAGATGTAGAACTTTATTTGTCGCAAATAAATGTAAGCACTATTTATTCAGTTTCATATTGTGTCTCGATATTACTGTTAATATTATATGAATGAACTGGATAAACCCCTTGGAATAGAACAGGTATCTCTTGAGTATCTGTGATGAGATCACGATCATGAGGATTCAAGGATATTGCATGTCTATTCCTAATTATATGTTCCTAGTCTAGAGACACTGAGTTTGGGGATCAGTGATCTCGAGTAAAGACTAGTACGACTTATCTACTTGTATATGGATACAAGGTAAAGACCTCATGAGCTGCAGATATGGAGATATCTTAGCTAAAGTCGTGGGTGGACCTATAAGAGTATAGCTCGCACTGAACAGACCCAAAAAGAGACTCTATGAGGAAATCTCACAGATAGTGTCATTAGAGTAATCTCTTTATGTTTGGGTGTGTCTTTCCTTAGACCAAAAGTTATTACCTAGACTGTGTTCTTGAAGGCATGTTTTGATTGTATACCTCGTCTGCCTGAAACATGGAGACTCATAGGTATACTGTTGGGCGTGTCCTTAAAGGGCACAGGGCTAGGGTAATAAGCTGAAGGAATTCGTCAAATCTCTGTGAGAGATTAGGTTATCTGTAAACCGGAGAAATCGGGATGACATTTACAGGGACTCGGGAATCTATGCATAGTAAAAGAGATCATGAGATGATCTGCCTTTAGAGTCAGTAAATTGAAGATTCCCTATTTCGAATAAAGCTTACCCAAAACCGCAGGGGTTGATACATTTCCTTACCCTAGGTTAATGGGAAGATAACCGAGACGAAGGGAAATACATACGGTAACCAAATATGTGCAATAGGATGATCAAGTCATTAATCTGACTAGTTCTGGGGCAACAAAGCATTGCTAGTGCTCTGTGTTGTCATTAATTGGGTTGTGGGCTTGTTGGGCCCAAGCCCAGTTATGTCAGTAGCTAAGTTGGACCTAATGGGTCACACACTAACACCTTGTAGTTATGATGGACTAGCTTTAAAGGTATTGGGCCTAATAATGTTATTAGCCCAAGAAGTTGTTTGGAAGCCCACCTAAATGGGTGGGTGGTGCATGGAGTTTAGTAATGGGCTTGGATAGTCCAAGCCATTACTAATTAATTTAATTAGTTAAATTAATAATCAAATATTTGAATTTCGAATTTTGAATTTGAAATTTGAATTTTGAAATTTGAATTTAGAATTTGAATTTCGAAATTCGAATTTTGAATTTGAAATTTGAAATTTGAAATTTGAATTTTAAAATTTGAATTTGAATTTGAATTTTGAAATTCGAATTTTGAATTGGAAATTTGAAATTTTGAATTTTGAATTTTGAATTTAAATGTTTGAACGTTTGAATTCAAGTGTTTGAATTCGAATTTGAATTGGTTTTGAAAAGTTGTTTCATAACAAAAGGATAAGACAGGATCTTATTGGAGCATATTCCTTGGATGAAGAAGCATCTTTGGAGGCTCTCCCTAGGCTGTTTGGTGCATCACTTTTAAGTGATAAGAGTGTTATCTTATCACTTAAAACAAACCTCCATTCAGATTTGGTGGTTGAGGGAATCAGTGGGTAAGTTGATTCAAATTTTGAATGCAACTGCTCAATGTATTTGGACCCTTTATAGGGCTGAATTATGCGCATGAAAACTATATACTATATGATAGTTTATGAATTTAAGTTTAAATTAATTTGAATTTAAATTCATGTGGATAAGATTGGAGGTTGTTGGCAAAGTTTGTTTTGCAACAGCTCCACCTTATCACACTGTTTCATGCATAACTTTCAAAGAAATTTGAAAGTTTGTTTTTCATTTTGAATGAATGAATTCCCTCCTCCTCTCCAAAGGGTGCGCATAAATAGACATGTTCCTCACCTTAGGTTTCATTGGAAAACCAAGCCAACTCTCCTCCTCTATGCACCATTCTGTAGGGTAGCTCAGTACACCTTTCCAAATAGGATACCTAGCCTCCACCCTCACCACTTGTGCGCATAGCAAGCCTCATTGTGGTGTTCATCTGGTGGCTTTCAAGAAAGAGTTCTTGCATCATAGACGAACGGTGGTGTGGATCACCATTAGAGGGTTTGAACCCTTCAAGCCTGACATCTCATCTCCCTGACTGATCAGGCCAAAACAAGGTAACATCATGCTGTCTTAAAGCATGAATCTATGAGTGCATGTATGTTCCGCAGTAAAATTTTTGTTTTACACCTTACATGCATCGGCCTTCAAAGGCCAGTTTACTTTCACAAGTCCTTGCCTTGATTGTTGGTCATGATAAACTTTTCGCTGGAGCAGAGGTAACTTCCCATACTGCGGTTTATAGTTGTTATTTAATACTATTTAGATCTTTTTGTAATTAGTTGCTGGATAGATTTGTCTCTTGATCATAATTCTATCTTGCTTTTTAACAGATCTTTTCTTTCATCTATCTATTTATGTATCATCTGATGATTTGGATTGTAGGATGGTGTGATTTCTGCATGGAGAGGCAGCTCTGAAGCTATTTCCCCTTTTGTACTGATTGAATCACTAAATGGCCACACTAAAGCTGTGGTTTGTCTGACTGTTAATAGAAATATGTTGTACTCAGGGTCCAGGGACCATAGCATAATGGTATGTCTATTGTCCGTCAATGAGTAGTTTCTATTTTTTTTTTCTTTTAAATGTATGTTGTGATTCATGTCAAAAGATATGTGATTTCCCTGGACCACAGATTGGACAATTGTTCATTGTCAGTATATCATACTGATGTAGACATTGCTAAAATGTTTTTGGTCTATCTGTTGTGTAATGTTGAAATTGACATTTTTGTTTCTTTGGGTAGGTTTTTTATTTTCTTCATTATGAATCTTAGGCAGTGTACTGCTTTCTTATGTTAGCTACTGAACCGATTGTTGCTTGTTTCTACTTGATAATTTGTCTGAAAGAATCTTTTTTTTTTCTTGTTTTCTTCAGGTTTGGGACCTTGATACATTAGAGTGTAAAATGACACTCAATGGGCATACTGACGTGGTCAGATCACTTATTTGTTGGGATAATTATTTGCTATCAAGTTCATATGATTGCACAATTAAGGTCTGGGGTGCCAGTGAAGAGGGAACTTTGAAAGTGACATATACGCACACAGAGAAAAATGTAAGTTCCATAACCACTATAACATTTCTGCATGAAGTAAATGTTTGATTTCATGTCAAATATCATTTCGTTGTATTTTCATTTGTAGAAGTCAAGTAGATATTTGTTATAACTGGTCAAGAAGGAGTTAGTTGATTCATCCTTTCCATATTTTCTATTTTTATTATAGGATGTTCTTGCACTCTGTGGAGTGACTGATGCAGAAGACAAGCATATACTGCTTTGCTCTTGCAGAGACAGTTCAGTTTGCCTCTATGAATTGCCATCGTTAGTGAACTTAAACTTGCATCCTATGTGTTCTTTTAACTGTCATTATATTTCTGTGTTGGGCAACTCTAGCAGGCCCTGACCATGTCTACATGTCTACTTTTACAGATTTTCAGAGATGGGTCGATTATTTACCAAAAAAGAGGTTCGATCCTTAGAGATAGGTCCTGGTGGGCTTTTCTTCACCGAAGACTGCACTGGTTTGTTAATGGTGTGGAAATGGCTGGAAGAGCCCAAGGTGTCATCGTCTTGAGAAATGTCTCAGAACAGCGAGCGATATTGCTTGTTTCAAGATGTACATATGACTTGACAAATTCCAATTTTCCATTTTTTGTGCTATTAGTTCATTTTTTTCTAGCAGATGTAATCGTCTCCTGTTTTGATAAATATACTAGAAAGAATCTTCATCAATGGAAACCATTTTTTTATCAACTTCTGTTGGTGTGTCCACTTAAGAAGATTTTTATTTCTTTTCTATAATTTATTTTTACTTGAGGCTGAAGTTGAAAAAGTAGGTCGTTTGGTTGGTAAGGAGAAGAGTTACGAAGTTTTTTAGGTGTCTCCTGATTCTAAAAGGCACAGGATATACTTAGGGGGCGTTTGGTACGAGGATAATTTTTGCATCCCTGGGAAAGCTGTGTCCGGATTTATAAATAGCCATGTTTGGCAACAGAAAAATAGGAACTCTCCCTGGCAACTACTTCTCCCGTTATTTGCATCTCATGTATGATTTGTATTATGACCGGGGAAACTTGTTGTCCAACTCAAAAGCGTCTATCGTCTTTGCCCAGGGAAGATAAATGTGAACCTTGAAACACATTACGAAAATAACCTTTGCTTTTGTACGATCTCTGCACTGATGGAAATTGGATGTGACTGGTTGGTGGTGGACCTCAACCCGTGTGCAAAATTGGCGCGAAAGAGTGTTATATCTGCCATATCTCCCTCCATTTCTTGTTCGCGCAACTGAGAAAGTAGAAGCTTGCACCGTGCCTGTGAGTGACGAAAAGTGGTATGACAGTTGCCATCTATGAAATTTGCATGTGCAATTTCTATATGTCGAAGGTAGCTTCTTCTTTTATCTAGTGTTCGATCTGATTTCTTCTTTCATATTTGCAGTACGGGTGGTGGAAGGAGTTGAAGGAATTCGTTTCTTTGTTCAACCACAGTCGACTGTCAAGTGAGATAACCATAAACATCAGGTAATGTGTTGTGACTTGATTTTACTTGATTGGGTTGTGAGGGAAATCTTGATTTGCTTTCTCCTTCCTTTTTTGGCTGAGATCGGTCACACTCTGTGAATCACTTGATTTGTCCATATTTGGGTTCTGAGGGAAAACTTATTTTTTTGGGTTCTTTGTTTCAATGTGAAGCTCATGTGTTGTGGTCATGTTAGACACGGAAAATGTTATTTTACAAGGTGTGAAAGCATTTGTTTCATTTACTCATTTCATTCCTTATTTCATTTGTTTCTTAAATATATTTGGTAGTTTGGATTATTTATCAAAAGACCCAAAAGAATGAACTTCTGAAGTTGCTTTGATATCTTGTAATTCTTGTAACTGTGCTCACTAGACAACAGTGAATTGGTGACACAGTGTGGTGCGGACCTTCATCATTGAGCTAGTTTGCTGAGATAATGTGTCTATTTTCCATTATTTCCCCTCTTTAACCATGAGCTGGTGATATGTTGGTCTTTTACATTTTGTTTATCTCCTAAATGAAACTTTTTTTCTTATTTTTTCTTTGTTAGACTTGACAAGTTCCTCTATGTTAGTGTGAATTGCCCATGGTTGCAATGAGTCCAGTAATGTGTATTGTTTTAATTCATGCTGTCTTGATGGAGCCTGTGAGTTATTTGCATCGAAGCAGATTGGCTTATTCCTTGTCCTTTTTTTTTAGCAATATGACTGATTGTGTTGAGATGTACTTTGAATCCCATTAATTACATCGTTGGATTAATGTTAGTTACTCTTGGTTGTGTTGTGTTAGATTGAGGAGATGAACACAGCAATGGCGTTGAGTGTCATTATTGTTATGATTTGTCATTTGAAAATGTTGAATCACCGAACTATGTTATTAGTGACAATTTATGGTGTAATATTAGCTCATATTGAAAGAAGGAAAAGGAAAATGAGGAGATTGAAGTGGGATTTTTACAGTAGGGTGCCTACGAGGGAAATGAATCTGTATAGAATAGTGTATATTACTGACACCGCATGTATTGAGAATACGAGGATGGATAGGAGAAGCTTTCATTCTTTGTGTGATCTGTTGAAAACTATTGGGATGCTTCAACCGACGAGGCACATGGGGGTAGAAGAGCAGGTGGCAATCTTCCTTCACATTTTGGCTCATGATGTTAAAAATCGAATTATTAAAAGACAATTTATGAGGTCAGGTGAGACAATAAGTAGACAATTCAGCAAGGTCTTGCAGTCTGTTTTAAGGTGTCACACCGTGCTACTTAAACAGACTGATCCCATCCTACAAAACTCAACTGATGACAGATGGAAGTGGTTCAAGGTACTTGTAAAAATTTACACCATGTTTTCCGCATAATTTACAAATTTCATTCTCTATTTTATATTGACTTGTTTAATTTGTTTGTTTGTTTGTTTTGATAGAATTGCCTTGGAGCTTTGGACGGGACGCACATCAAGGTTAATCCCTTGCAGGCTAATAAGGCAAGATACCGCACAAGGAAAGGTGAAATTGCGACAAACGTGTTGGGTGTCTGCTCGCAGGATTGCCAATTTATTTATGTGTTGCCTGGATGGGAGGGATCAGCTGCGGATTCAAAGGTGCTCAGAGATGCCATCTCTCGTGGAAATGGGTTAAGGGTCCCAAAAGGTAACTACGGAACATCAGACATAATGCTTGGCAGAGAAGACATATCATTGTTATGTTATTGTCCCACAGTGTTCCTCACAAATCGGTAGTTTGATCGTAGGTTTCTATTATTTGGCCGATGCCGGTTATATGAATGGGGAAGGATTCTTAACACCTTATAGAGGCCAAAGATACCATCTGAGTGAGTGGAGACATGGGGCACAGCCAACGACACCGCAAGAATTTTTTAACATGAAACACTCCCAAGCTAGGAATGTGATTGAAAGATGCTTTGGGTTGTTGAAGGGTCGTTGGGCCATTGTGAGGTCAAAGTCTTTTTATCCGGTGAAAACGCAATGCCGGATAATCACTGCTTGCTGCCTGCTCCATAATCATATTAGAAATGAGATGCCTATTGACCCTTTAGAGGATAGTACTGTGGACTTGGCTGAAACTACAGACAACTTCGAAGGACAGGAAATGATAACTCATGTTGAGTCATCAAATGCTTGGACAAGGTGGAGGGATGACTTGGCCCAACAGATGTTTGATACATGGAGGAATGGTGTTTGATTTGGTTTAGGACTTTGTGTGATTTATAATGTTGTCGTGTGTTGGTTACGTGGATCCTAGTTTGATTTCATAACATTTGTGTGATTGTACTGAACTATTTGTTTTTCTAAGTCAGGCTATGTAATAGATAGTATGCTGTTTGATGTGTGTTGGTTATATATTTTTTACTTTGCTACTATTGATGTATGTAATCTGTTTGTTCTGATTGTCTATTGATTATAGTATACAAACAACCTATTCTTTTGTTAACACCTTATGCAGATGGCTGAAAAGGATTCCCAATCAACCAAGCGGATTAATCACACCTGGACATCTGAAGAGGACAGGGTGCTTGTTGATTGTCTTGTTGACTCCGGATTAGCATGGAAGGGTGAGAATGGTTTCAGGCCCGGATTTCCTAATCATTTGGAAAAGCTTATGCATGCAAGAATTCCTGGATGTACCCTTAAGGGCACTCCACACATTACGTCTAGAATCAAGCTCTTAAAGAAGCACTACAATGCAATAGCCGAGATGATGGGGCCCAATGGTGGAAGTGGTTTCGGGTGGAATGATAGGGATAAAATGATTGACGTGGAGAAGCAAATTTACATGGACTGGATTAAGGTAAAACTCATTATTTTGAACACATCAATTATCATATTGTATTGCATTTTGTTTGTTGTGATTTACTGTTATAAGTTTAATGACACAATGCATTGTATTATCCTTGCAGACTCACCCTAATGCCAAGGGTCTCTACAAAAAACCATTTCCATACTACGATGCTTTGGGACCGATTTTTGGAAAGGATATGGCAAATGGAGAGCATGCAGAAGGTCCAGAGGATGCAGTCCACAATATGGACAATGAAGCAATTGGTATGGCTGAAAGTGGGAATGCCGTGGAAGAAATATATGATCTATTTGAAGACAACACAATGTCACCGAATTGGGAACCTCCACTCCCTGAGACTGCATGTGAAGAAGCCACACAAACTTCTCCTGTGTGCATTTCTGTTACAAAAAAGGGTAAGAAGAGAGGAAGGACTGAGGATGCATTGGCCAGTGAGGTATGTATAGCAATTAAGGATCTTGGCAATGATTATAAAACCACAAATGACAAAATTGACAGATTGATTACATGCTTTGAACACCAAGGTCAGGGTTCAAGCAAAAAAACTTCTCTTGTCCAAGAATTGAAGCAATTTGAAATATTGACAGTTGAACAGAGGGTTAACCTTGCCATGATAATGCATAAGGATCCCACTATATTGGAAATTTTTATGGAAGGAGGTGATGAAGAAAAACAGTTTGTGGTGGCATCCTTATTGAGTAAAGGGTGAGACTGTGAGTACTTCACTTTTTTGAGACCCCTGGTTATATGGGTTGTGTTCACTACTTTTGATGTCATATAGTATCTATGTTTGTGTCATGAGACATCTAGGCTGCTGTTATATGTTTTATGATTCAGCCACAGTATGCATATTTAGATGACAGGTGCTTTCATGAAATGGGTTTTTTGAAGACCTCAAAAAGATGGACACTTGAATGGTTTTTATATATGCAGTAGCAGGTGTGTATTTATTAGCATTTTGTATGTACATAGTCTAAAATTCTGGTTTATATATATGTCAGTTATACATGTTGATAAACCATAATGGTTTGTGTTTTATGTGAAACAGTTGTTAAGTATGATGGTTAGTTAAAAGCTTTCGTACCAACCAAGGTGCTGCAAGATTGCTGTTGTGAAGGATAAGGAAAGGTCCAACAAATGACAGATTGCTAGAGGACATTCTCAACTTGTTATATATTGTATACAATGTTTTGTAAATTTGTATAAGTCCTCAAGTACAGCAATTCAATGAGGCATATAGGCTTGGTAGTCTGGTTTCTGTAATATAATGTTGTCCCATTTCATGTATAGCAACTGCAAGTTCTGTAAATCAGTGTAATGATTATATATATGATGCAGTTATTTGGCTTTACTTTCATCTTTGTTCATAATCAATTTATGGATTTTATTACTTTGTATTTTTATGAACTGAAATATAGGTGACTGATTCATAATATTAAACACCTGTTCATTATTAACAAACTGATAGTGGTGAATGAATAATCCAACAGCACCATAATGAGATTAAGGTTGTGATTGAAATTTTAAAAATATTGTATAACAACTGAAGTGCTGATCACATTTAATTGAATTTGAGGGCAACATTATAATAAATTACATCCCAATATGTGGGAGCATAAACATCTGTTACAAATTTTGTATTACAGAAAAAATAAAAATACAGTATTTCATGCTGCTCAATAGGGAAATTGAGGTAGTACACAGCTACACTACAGCTACACTTTTTTATGGTGACCACACCAGTATTCCCATTTGGTGATCATGCTGCTCATGGTGTATCTACAACTGTGCCAAAACTGTGCCAGCTGCATCAACCAAGTAAGCCAAAGTAGAACCCACAACTGTGCCAGCTGCATCAACCAAGTAAGCCAACTGAAGTGCAAGAAGGGATACAGACAACCATGCTTGTAAGCATATCTGATGTGTTCCAATGCATAAGGCTCCAAGACTAGGTTCCACTGATGTGCTCAAACTAATGGTCCAAGAGTAAGTTCCACTGATGTGCTCAAATAAATCTGTGACAAGTGAGGAAGTCACTTAACAGAAATTACCAAAACAGAAACAAAGGCTGCAAGGAAAGCTATTTGATGTCTGTATCCATTATGGTTGAGAGACATAGGCAAACTTCCCATAAACTTCTATCTGTAATTCATAGAAGAAAGCAGATATGTATTAATATACTAATATTACTATTGAAATACAAGCACAGTAAAAAATGAATTCAGTAAAATTTGCTTTTATATGCTAACTAATGCTGACAGAAAAGTGGTAATGTGACCCAAGCAATAACCAAAGGTATTTAAGAAGGTTTTGCAGTGTTTTATATAACCTCAGGCTCACCAAAGTGTGGTTCAAGCAACCCCTTTTTATGCTCATCCTCGATCAACAAATGGAGCATGCATGACATGACTTATTGGCAGCCATGGATCAAGCCTACTTCTACAACTTCTTCACCAACAATATGAGAGTCAACAGTTTTACACCAACCACCATGCAAATATAAATAAGATAAAATAATAAAAGATTAATTATATGCTAGATGTAGAAGTTGGATCAAACCAAGAAGGAATCCACAATACCAAGTTTGTTACACCAGAAAGACAGAGATTGTACATCATAAACAAACACAAAAACCATGCAATCGTCCACACTAAGTACATGGCTTCCACATAATTACAAATTGGTGCGATATCCAAAAAGGAAAGCATAGCTTATATTTAGGACTCAACAAGCATTTTTTTTGGCATACACTACAATACCAATCACCATTACAGAAACCATATGCAAAAGCATGGAAAATTTCAACAAATAGTCCTTATCCTTGCAGTTACGGCATGCCGGTTCATCGACCCACTGAAAAAAATTACAACTTCCTCGACGTGTGTTGAAATTAGGACATCCAAAGAACTGCCTGCCTGGGTTCCTTGCTGTCCAGCTCTTACGAACCACAGCCGTCAGTCCACAATTGCACATCTTCAAGTTCGATGAGGATACACATGACGATTGCCCAGAAAATACACTATGACAACCATCTCCACCCATTATGCCTTTGAAACGATTTCTGCCTTTGACAAAAAGTGACCCACAACACCCAATGACTACAAGATTGGCTTATTGTTAGTACAAAATATCATAACACACGGTCAAATTTACAGACAAACAACAATGGTAGAAGCCAAATTGCAGCACACCTTTGCTTCATAACCAAATAAGGCTTACACAGTACAAAATTAAACCCCAATCTCACAATTTCCAGCTAAATTTAAGGGAAAACAAGGGAGAACAAGTGGACTCACATGTTAATGCAAACAACTTAAGACTCAATCGTGACCCATACAGGACTTATAATGCATAACTACATACGGTTATTAATACTCAAAACAAAGTTTATATACCCAATCTACCTTTTCATACCGTAAGGTGAACCGAAAATATGCAAGCATTGTAAAGTCATATGAAATATCTAAAACGACGATAATACCAACTTGTAAAGACTAGATGACATTCCGGATTTCTTCACAATGTTTGCTGCAAAACGTCAACCCAAAAGGGTTTACTGTAGATCCGGTTCCACAGCAACCACCATGCATATAAATTACCTCACAGTATGGACGACCGACGGACACGAGTTGCCTGCGCGCTTGTGGTTGTGGATAGATCTCCGGCAAGCATAGTTGAACAACCCAGAAGCCAGACCACAGCAGTAGCTTGGACAAAACGAAGAAAATGTACCAAATCTGAGTGAAAGTTGCGTTCAAGATACGTTGTTTCAAACGTTACTATTTCAAATTAAAAAGGTAAAGGGTAATTTTGACATTTTCATTAAGTATCCCATCAATATTTTACAAATAACCAAACATAGCATTTATAAAGTTAACTACTTTTTCCCGGCAAAATTAATCTCAACCAAACACCTTTTTGTAACTTACCAGGCAAAATGTCTTTCCCTCTATATTTCAGTAATAATTTTTTCCTGTCTTAAAAAAAATTCCTCCCGTACCAAACGCCCCCGAGTTTTCTCAAAATCACTTACCCCTCTCATAAATTTTTAATCAATTATCCTTCTACTTAAAAATTCTTTATCGACTTACCCCTAATTTGATTTTTCATCCAAAATTTTGTTAACAGAGTTAAACTTTTTAAAAAAATACCAAAATTACCCTTAAAGAAAAAAGAAAGGGTTTGTTTTTTTCTAAAGTTACTTTAGATAACTTTATCTAATATTCATTGAAATGACGTCGTTTTGGGACGGAAATCATGGTATTTTTGTAATTTTAATTTATTTCAGGGTTATAATAGTCTTTATCATTCTAATTTTTTAATTTTTCAACCCAAAACGACGTCGTTTTGATATCTAAAGTAACATCAGAAACTTTTTCCCCTAACTTTTATTATCTTTACATGAAAATCAAATTAACCACTTTCATTCCTTTTATAATTATTGATTTAATTTTGATCCAATGATAATAAAATTTACGACAAAACAAAAGAAATTGTTAGCCTTAAGCTATATGAGATAAGAGTCCAAAATTGTTATCCAAAATTAGCAAGAGGGTTTTAAGACTCCATTCAGATTTTAAAACGATAGTTTTCCCAAACATGAACCCCTCCCTCTTTTTAATCAACCCGAAAACTGTTGACATAAAAAAGAAAACCTTTGAAAAAATGAGCAAGTTTTCTATAATTATGTATGCTTCGATAGTTGGATCTTTGATAAACGTTTATCAAGCATTTTACACAAAATAAATTAGGAAAAGTGTGTGTCATTTGAAGAAGTAGGACCCACACCTTTATTTATTTTTTTATCTTTATTTTTTTCATGGGACTTTCACCTCTTTGTGTCTACGAAATGACACAACTTGTGCCATTTAAAATTACACACAATTATCACAACATTTTGGAAGCCAAGAGTTTGATACAGAACCATTGATTATTGTCCATTACTCCATTGAGATATTCATGTCCTTTTGATTTCAAACTCTAATCCTTTCAGAGATTCTTATTTCATCACAAAAATACAAAAAATGAAAGCATTTATATTATCTTGAACCACCACTTTAACAATAAATATAGAAAAAAAAAATCACACACACACATTATTTGAGTACCTAACAAAAGCAGGACACAACTCTTTTAGATTGAGTTTTAGAAGAAAAGGGATATAGAATGCCTCATATAAGCCAAAGGATCGTCCTGCATTGGGTGCAAGGGCACAATCAACCTGTCGGCAAAGTAGCTTACGATGTTCATTGTTCATCACAAAACGACATGAAATTCTATGCCACAAACAACTTACATTTGATCATTATATGTTGACAATATGCCTGAGGTTTTAATGGATGCAATCCATCCCCGTAGCATAATAGTACAACACCCCTTTAATATGCATCATCATGGATTTAGCAATTGAAGAATACTAATCAATATTCATGACACAGTGTTTGTGGATTCAAATCCTATCGTAGTCCAAAATCTCAACCAAAGATTAGGTGAAAGCAATGTATTCGACAAGCGAAATTCTCATAAGTTGAACGGAAAACTCCAAAAAGTGGTGGGGATATTATTTTAGGTAGGCAGGAAAGATTTATTTTACGTGCAATAATTCATACCTGATCTCCATGGTTTAAAATTTGAATAATATCATGGGACCATGATAATCCAATGACCCTACAAGTAATTAATCCGTTTCTGCAATAATTGATATTCTTCTTTCACTCAACACCATTGAGAAACCTCAAAACTCCAACCTAATAATCATTAGGGAGCGTAATTTTGTTATATTGATACAAACTCAAGTTTCATATGATTAATAATGTGTTTGATGCTCATATAATTAATTTTGTTATTTTCTGCTTCCTGCGCCCTGTCAAGGCGGCTCCCCCTGACGCCCGTCCCTCACCAGTGGCGGACCCCGAAAATTTTATTTATAAATGCATATTTAGTGGCGCTGAATTTTTTTTGAATTTTTCTTTAAATGTATTAAAAACAAAAAAAATATAAACAAAAAAAGAAAAGAAAACTTCAACTTAACATAAAAAAATAATAATCAAGAGTCAACTAAGTTATCATAATTTCAAGCAATGATTATTTGTTAAGATTTTTATTTGTATAGCGATGCAAAATAATCTTGTCCTATTTTTTTATTATTTTAATAATTATATATCACAAGTGAGGGTAAAAAAATTTACATTTTGAGTTCTATAACATTTCATAGAAACTCCAATAAGTTTCAATATTTTTTGTTGTAAAACCAACTTTATACCTAAAAGGTGCATGGCTGTTTACTGAAAGAAAAAAGAAAAAAAAAGTGCATGGCTAGACATTTCCAACAGCACACTAGCCAACAACCAAATGTGCACTCCTTAATTTTAAATGTGTACTTAACACTAATTTTAATCTTGGCATATTTTACATTATGAGCTATTTAAATCACCCTTTAATCCTTTGCAAAAAAAATTTTTCCCAAAAATCTTGTGTCTACAAGTGCCCACACTTGCAATAATGTGGGTCCGCCGATGTCGCTCACATGGGAGCGGGACCCTTTCTGCTGACCATGCCAACAAGAACACTCATCAGTACGTGAAGTATAAGTCATATCTAATATATTTTTGATCACTCTCCTTATACTCTGATTTATATACTTTTGTATCATATTCTTATTGTGTATGGCCAGGACTTGTTTAAGTACGTTAATTAGTCATTCATGTTTCGACCCTAAAGGCTTTCATCTGAAGTTACATATTCAAGTTGTTAAAGAAACATTATCGAAGATGGCTTTGTTTAAGTAAGTGAAAAAGAAAATGAGTAACGTTATAATTACAATTTTTTTGTATACAAACTACACTAAATATAACCTGTCATACTTTAATTAAGAGTATATTGTAAAAAAAAATTGTAAATGAATCTTTTCCCAAAAGAATAATGAAAATGAGAAAAACTGGATTGAGATACAGAAAAGTCTTCATTTTTCACTTATTGTTATTTGTTCGAGGTGTGAATAATCACTTTCAACTCATTTCTATGTTGCAAAATTGAGGGTGGAACCGTCGAATCTGAATGAAATGTACCCCACATTCAACTTTTTTACATCGGTTGTACCAAGCAATTGTGAACAATAAAGTGATTTTTTTGTCCAGTCCAACTATTTATGTATTTAATTTAAATTTAACGATGAGGTAATACATAATGGATTATAGGGTTTTATGTTTAGTATGTTGTAGGAAAAGTGATTGTGTAATGTTATAGATATTCGTTTTGCGTGCCATATTTTTTTCTTTTTTTTTGTTTTAAAATGTGTGGGCCCCACAAAATGTTGTGTGTAGGAAAGTTTGTTGTGTTATGTTAAAGGATAAAATGAAAACCCTTGATTATAATGTCAAACTTTCAAATGCCCAATTAAGTATGTAGGGTTATGTTTATCTCGTTTTACATGAGATAAACAACTCTCCTACACACAAAAAAAGTTGGGTCCCACCCCAACTAGCGTTAATATAGATTAGATTTCACAATTAACCTTATATGCGAAGCATATTTAACATTAAAATTCATAACGTAGTATGGATGAATTGAGTGTTGTCTTGAATATGATTTATATTGTATAAGGTGCTTGAATTTGGCCTTTAGTTGTGATATTCTTCTTATTATATATTTGTTATATTTTTTTACATGAATTCGATTCAAAGGGATGAATCAGTAATTCACTCGTTGAACCAATAATTCATTGACCCCATATCCAGACTAAATTAATGACCGATCCAAATTTAATAATTTTTCTTTTTTTGTATAACCAAATTTAATAACTTTGAATCTTATGATGTAGATGGTTTGTAATATAGTGAAAATGACTAACTAAATATTGGAAACAATATGTATATATTTATATTTTCTAATTACATTTTGAATGGTGAATATGTTGTTGCATATAAGATTTGTGCAAACTCAAATTTATATCAACACTCCACTATTATTCTACTTTCTTTTGTATAATAAAATAAGAAAGAAACACATTCCAACTCTTCTGCTATCTTATTGTTGTTCGTAAACAAGAAAAATATAAAAAATAATGTATCAATTATTATGTGCGGAAAAAACAAAAATGACGATTACCAAAAAAAACAAAAAATTGACGCCTTGTTTAGTTAGCCAAACCTTTATCCAGACCCTTTGCATTTCAATAAATTAACAAGTATACTCTTTTTTAATCAATGGCAAATTGCAATTAATATATTGAAAACTCAAAATCGCAACCTGCATATTAACGTAAGCATGACTCACACTCTTTCCTTCTGTCCTCTATACATTTACCATAACAAACAAAACAGAGAAGATCTTTGCAGATACAACACTCCTTATCCTGTCGCCTCTTTGATATCATCTTTGTCATCTAGGAAGGAAAAACCGTACCCTATCGAAAAACGAATATTACGTCGTTATTATAGTAAAGAATTAATAAATTATTCCAAAGCCGTAACTACGAAATTTTGTGAAAAGGAGAAGAAAAAAATCAAATTTCATATTAACTTGGTTCAATTGATTGATAAACAATCATCTCACATTAAGCTAATAAGTTAGGAGTTTTTAATAATTATATTATATCTCTTTGATACACCTTTTTATGTAAAAGTTATTTGGGCTTGGAGAATCAAACTCAAGTGACTCTGTAGTCACCTTAACTCTGAAATTATAATAAACAATTATCTCACTTAAATTTTTTTTTTTGGTGAAAGTAAAGGCTTAACAGCCTAGAAACATCTCACCTAAAAATTTAAATTGATAAGTGATGGTTTTAATGGTTTTATCCCTTTATATTATGAGAAATGATATTCTTACTATTAAATTTTTCTACTACTAACTTACTACCTATCTAATCACCATTGAATGAAAGAGAGAGAATGCTAAAAACTTTTTGAAAAAAGAGAAAAAGTTAATCCAATGGTGATTAGATAGGTAGTGAGTTGATAGTAGAAAATTTTAATAATAAGAATATCTCTCCACTTATATTATATCTAAAATGAAGTGTCTTTAATGATTTTATATTACCTCTCTAACACTAACACATTCGTTACACGAGAACCTATTGTATTTAAGCTTAAGCTAATAAATGATTATATCTGTTTAATATTGATAGTGTGTTAATATGTACCCGGAACCGTGAAACTCTCAAAATTTTTGTGTGTTTATAAAAATAATGAGAACGATAACTCGAAAGTTAAGTTTGAAGGAGACAAATTTAGGCTTTATTACTTTGGAAAAAAATTATTCTCATGTTACATGAGATTAGTGTTCCTCCTACATACCCTTCAATAATTATGCAGCATTTGTCTTCTTTTTTTTTTTTCAGATGATAGAACTCACATGTTTGTATATATGACATAAGATAATTTATCTCCTTTAACATAAAATTAATAACACACTTGCTTTTACGACAAATTATTTCTCATGTCACCGCAAAATTAATCTTCTCCTACTGTCTCAGCTAGAAATACGTGCCTTCATTTTTTTTTTTAAATATGGGGCCCACCATCATCATGTGTTTGTAGGAATTTTTCCTCTCTCCATGTGGCATGAGAATTATATTGCCCTTGGCGTTTGGTGGAAGATTAAAAAAATTTATCAGGGACATATATTTATTGGAGAAATTGTGGGAAAGTGGTTTTTCTCGAAAAGTTAAAAAAAGATTGTTTGGTAGGCTGAAATATTATTGAAAAAAATTTGATGTAAAATTGCTACAAATTTGAGTTTGTTGGGAAAATCAAAATACCCTAATCAAGGTGGTATTCTCAAGTGGACATTGTTCCTCATTTTTACACTACAAAAGTTTTCCCATCAAATTTTTTCCTAGGCATATTTTCCCTACTTCGCTGTGAATCTCATCTACCACTTTCCTAGCATTTTCAAAAAAATTCACCTACCATACACCATCTTACTTTTAAGGTTATACTTCTTTCATTCTATATGACATAAATCAAATTTCTACGGACAGATAACAACTCATCTCTATTTTTTTTTCTCTCTAACTATTTATGGATCTCATTTATAATTTTATTTCAAAAGTATATTTCAAAATAAAAAGATTTCCCTTACTTTTAACCCAAGTTTGAATATATATAACTCTTGATTTTAGTTGTACCTGACAATTCAAGCAACTATTAAACTAGAGCCATCGGATGCAATTGAGAGAAAGAGTGACCAAAATACCACTATTCTTTAACTTTTTTCCTAAATGTCATGCCAATAGTGTTAATCTCTAATATGTCACGTGGACAAGTTTGTTGGGCACTGTAGCGAACTCAGTTTGTTGATGTGTCACGTTTCTGGTAGACACCAAGTTCGTTACTCCAGGTAGCGAATTTGGTTGCAATTAATATACTTTCACGTTTTCACTTGCCACGATGACACCTTCCAGACATGCAACGAAGTTCGCTGCCCGCCCTGATACAATCTATTTCTGGTATGGATGAAGCTATGGATGAAGCCAAGGATACATCCACTGGCAGTTCAGTATCTTCTTCAACCAGTTCATCTAACTTACTCACGCGTGGCTTCAATGCAGTCAGTTAGTTTGTTTGTAGTCAGTTAGTTAGTTAGTTAGTCCCTTCCTATCAGTTAGTTTGTTAGCTATTAGTTAGTTCGTTAATTAGTTTTGCTTTTGATAGTTGACAGTCTGATGCTTTCGTATAAAGCCTTGTTGGCTAATCTCTAGGTTGTATAATTCATTTTTCTTTCACAAATACAATCAAGTATTTTTCACAAGATGGTATCAGAGCATTAAAGCTCTGGTACTCCATTCTTCCGCTGTGAACTCTTGATCAAGTTTTGATGGCGAATCAAGGAGCACTTCCAGATTTCCTCACCAATCCAGGGAATCCTTTGTTTCTTCATCCTAATGAAAGTCCTGCGTTAGTTCTGGTTCATCCGATTCTTGATGGAAAGAATTATCATAGCTGGGCAAGAGCCATGAGTATGGCATTGTTGTCAAAGAACAAATTAGGTTTCATAAATGGAACCATCCAAGCTCCTGCACCAGAAGATCCTGCGTTTGCTGCTTGGCAACGGTGCAACACAATTGTGCTTGCATGGATCCATCGTTCAATCAATGATACCATTGCAAGATCCATTTTATGGATAGATAGAGCTCAAGATGTGTGGGCTGATCTTAAAGATAGATTCCTTCAATCAGATATCTTTCGTGTATCTGACTTGCAGGAAGACATCTATAAGATGCAACAAGGAGAAAGATCGGTTACTGATTTTTTTACCGATATAAAGACTATGTGGGATGAGTTGGATAACTTGAAACCGCTCCCAACCTGTAGATGCATTAATCCATGTGCATGTGGTGGATATCAAGAAATGAGAAATGGCAGAGAGAGATCATGTGATAAGATTTCTGAAAGGTCTGAACGAACAATATTCTCAGGTTCGTTCTCAGATCATGTTACTCAATCCATTGCCAAATGTCAATCAAGTTTTTTCAATGATAGTTCAGCAAGAAAGACAAATGCTGACAGAAGGACATCATCTTGTTGATGGTGAGACGAAATTGTTTTCAAGCAATAGCAATTCTTTTAATAATTCTTCTAGTGATTCCTTTACTGGAGATATGCGAAGAGGTGGATTCTCTAACAATAGAGGCAGAGGTCGTGGCAATTTTGGCCAAGGACGTGGAAATGGAAGCAAGATTTGCACCTTTTGTGGGAGGCAAAACCACACTGTTGATACCTGCTATAGGAAACATGGCTTTCCTCCAGGTTTCAGATCCAGAAACACAACAAACTATATTTCATCAGATGCAGTGCCTGATGAATTAGCGCAAGATTCAAAAGATAACAAAGATCTGATCTCCATGACACATGAGCAGTATGAAACCTTACTCAATGCTTTGCATTCATTCAAAAATAATGCAGAAGGTTCTTCAACTTCAACAAATATGATCCAAACATCAGTCATGAATGCAAATTCCCAGAAACCAACAGGTAATAAATGTGTTATGTGGTTCCTGGATACAGGAGCCACAGATCATGTATGTTTTGAAAGATCTGCATTTGTACATCTTCAAAGGATAGCCCCAATTTCCATATCACTTCCTGATGGATCACGAAATATAGCCTCATTTTCTGGGACAGTACATATTTCTCCTAACCTCATTCTGATTAATGTACTTTATGTTCCAAATTTCCATGTGAATTTGATTTCTATCACAAAGCTCACAAAGAATATTCCATGTTATCTCACTTTCCATAATACTTTCTGTATTATTAAACAGATCCATTCACAAGCGACGATTGGTTCAGCTGAAGTGGTGGATGGACTATATGTGATGAAGATGTCTTCCCAACAACCTTTTGCACAAAACCTACTAAATAAAGCACCTGCAACCCAAACTCTCAATGCCTGCAGTTTGAGGACACCCATTAGCAATAACAATGTATCTAGCACTATTGATGCATCTATGTTATGGCATCTTAGGCTAGGACACATTTCCCAAAATACATTGAAGGAACTGTCTATACAATTTCCCTTTATACCAAATATACATTGTACTCCTTGTGATACATGCTAGTTTGCAAAACAACGACGTCTTTCCTTTCCAATCAGCAGTAGTAAATCTGAAAACTTATTTGATCTGTTGCATGTAGATATATGGGGGCCTTATGTGGTACCCTCTGTACATGGCCATAGATTCTTTCTAACTATGGTGGACGATTACACTCGATTTACATGGGTAGTTCCCATGAAGACAAAAGGTGAAACACGCAGCAATCTTCAAAGATTGGTTGTTTTGATAGAGAACCAATTTAATACTCGTCTGAAGATCCTCAGGAGTGATAATGGATCAGAATTTCATATGGAAGAATTTTATAAGTTTAAAGGGATATTACATCATAGGAGTTGTGTTGAAACTCCTCAGCAGAATGGCCTAGTCGAAAGGAAACACCAACATTTGCTCAATGTAGCTAGGTCTCTTATTTTCCAAAGCAAAGTGCCACTCACGTATTGGTCTTATGCTATATTACATGTTGCTTATCTGATTAATTTGCTGCCCACTCCCCTCCTGGAAAATAAGAGTCCTTATGTCGTGCTTCATCAACAATCAGCCTCACTTGATAATCTCAAAGTGTTTGGGTGTCTATGTTATGCTTCAACCAATGTCTCTCATAGAACCAAGTTTTCTTCAAGAGCACGAAAAGCCATTTTTCTTGGTTACACAGCTGGTGTTAAAGGATTTGTTCTCCTTGATTTGATATCCCGAACAATTTTCATTTCTAGAAATGTGGTTTTCTTTGAAAATTGTTTTCCTTTTTTACATGCTGATACTACTCATGACAAATCCATTCTCACACCAAACTTGACCACTCCTCAACCTATACCAGATATGTCCACTTTCCCACCTGATCCCATCCAACCTGCCCAAATCCACGAACCACAACTTCCTGCAATCCTAAACCAAGATAATCCACCTTGTAGACGTTCCATTCGCACCAGAAGAACTCCTTCTTATTTGACCGATTTTCACTGTAGTTTGTCCACTACAACAGCTCCAACACTCAACCAATCTCGCTCAGGTATTCCTAATTCTACCTCTACTGTGCTTTATCCATTATCTGATGTGGTTTCATATGATAATTGTTCACATATGTACAAGCACTTTTGTCTGAATGTTACTTCTCAGACTGAGCCAAAAACATATATTCAAGCATCTAAACTTGACTGCTGGAATGAGGCTATGCAGAAGGAAATCACTGCCCTCGAGCAGAACAAAACATGGGTTATAACAGATTTACCTCCAGGCAAGCAATCTATAGGCTGTAAATGGGTCTATAAAATTAAGTTCCATGCCGATGGCACCATTGAAAGGTATAAAGCTCGTCTCGTTGCCAAAGGGTATACACAAATGGAGGGCATTGACTACTTCGATACATTCAGCCCAGTTGCAAAAATGACAACGGTTCGAATGTTGCTTGCTTTGGCTGCTGCGAAGAATTGGTTCTTGGAACAGTTGGATGTGAACAACGCCTTTCTTCATGGTGATCTAAACGAAGAAGTATACATGGAGGTACCACAAGGCCTTTATGTTCCTGGTTCCAATAAGGTCTGCAAACTACAAAAGTCCCTCTATGGTTTAAAACAGGCTAGTAGGCAATGGTATTCTAGATTGTCTACTACTCTTCTATCCTTGGGCTATACGCAGTCTTCAGCTGATCATAGCTTGTTTGTGCATTACAAGGACTCTAAGTTCACTGCTCTACTTATATATGTAGACGACATTGTACTTGCAGGTGACAACTTGACCGAAATTCATAGAGTTAAAAAGTTTCTGGATGATGAGTTTAAGATAAAAGACTTAGGGACACTTCGCTACTTCTTGGGTTTGGAGATTGCACGTTCCACCCTTGGTATTTCTGTGAATCAACGCAAATACACATTAGAGCTTCTATCTGACAGTGGACTCCTTACTACCAAGCCTGTTTCAACACCCATGGATCCCTCTGTTAAACTTCGACGTGATCTTGGAACTCGATTAACAGATGATGGTCCTTATCGTCGCTTGGTTGGCCGCTTATTGTATTTGACTACAACCAGATCAGATATCACATTTTCGGTTCAGCAGCTGAGTCAGTTCATCTCCTGTCCCACTGATGTTCATTACAATGCTGCCATTCGAGTTCTCAAATACCTTAAGCTCACTCCAGCTAAAGGTCTCTTTTTCTCCAGCAGTAGTGACTTCCTTCTTAGTGGATTTGCTGACTCCGATTGGGCTTGTTGCCCAGACACACGTCGATCCGTTTCTGGTTTCTGCACTTTCCTTGGTTCTTCCTTGATCTCATGGAAATCAAAGAAGCAATCGACGGTTTCTCGTTCATCCACCGAGGCCGAATATCGTGCTCTTGCCACACTCACATGTGAGATCCAATGGCTTCGCTACTTACTTCATGACTTCAGAATTCCTTTCTCTCGTCCTGCCTCCATTTATTGTGATAATAAGTCTGCCATATACTTAGCTCATAACCCCACATTTCATGAGAGATCCAAACACATTGAACTTGATTGTCATATCACTCGCGAAAAGATCCAAGCTGGACTATTACATTTGCTGCCTGTTGCTTCATCCATGCAACTTGCAGATATATTTACTAAGGCACTTGGCCCTTCTCCGTTCAAGTTCCTTAGTTCACGACTGGGTTCTTCTGATATCCATAGTCCAGATAGTCCAGCTTGCGGGGGATGATACAATCTATTTCTGGTATGGATGAAGCTATGGATGAAGCCAAGGATACATCCACTGGTAGTTCAGTATCTTCTTCAACCAGTTCATCTAACTTACTCACACGTGGCTTCAATGCAGTCAGTTAGTTTGTTTGTAGTCAGTTAATTTGTTTGTAGTCAGTTAGTTAGTTAGTTAGTCCCTTCCTATCAGTTAGTTTGTTAGCTATTAGTTAGTTCGTTAATTAGTTTTGCTTTTGATAGTTGACAGTCTGATGCTTTCGTATAAAGCCTTGTTGGCTAATCTCTAGGTTGTATAATTCATTTTTCTTTCACAAATACAATCAAGTATTTTTCACAAGACGCCCTAACGAACTTAGTTATATATCTGCCACGTGGCATGACAAATGAAAACGTGCAGGTGTATTGACAATTAACATTGTTAACATGATATTTAGAAAAAAATGTTGATAAACAGTGATATTTGATCACTGTTCCCAATTGAGATCAACATAGCACTAGAATAAACACAAAGTGCTACTCTTTTATTGTAATTAATTTCACCATATCTGGAAAGCACAACTAGGAGTCCAGTCTACTTTCTACATAGTTTGTACTAGGTAGGGAGTTTTTTATTATATTTTATTTTTTGACACAAAAGGTAGTAAAAAATCTTCAATACATCCGATGTAGAGTGCATTTGCCCAAGAAGAAAATTTTTGAGGACTTACATGAAAATAAAGAAAAAGAGTAGAATGGAAAGAATTTTTCCAAAATTGAAAAAAATGAGTACGCAATAGGCTCCAACGGATGTACTCAAGTTTCACTCCAAAGATAGAGAGTTTTAGGTTCTGTTTGATTGTGGTTTTTAAAAACTATTTTTTAGTTTTTAGAATAAAAAAATTAAAAAACTCGTTTGGTAAGATCTATTTTGTAAAAAATGTTTTGAAAATTATAACTATTTTTTTATTTTTAGAATCAAATTTAGAGAATATGTCTGAATTGTTTTTATTTTTTATTTTGATTTTTAACTTTTAAAAAAAAATATAGAAAACAACCATTTTCATAACTATCTTACAAAACAGTTTTTTTTAAAAAAAATCAGAATATAATCAAACGTACCCTTAAATTTGAAACACGTGCGATAGTCCTTAAAATTATTTAGATGTGTTCTGCAAAAAGCTTCCACATATTCAGAAGTAGTAGACTAGGTAGTACTCATATTTTCACTATTTGGTTTTAAATAACATGGTAAGAGAACTTCGCAGAAAGCTTCTTGTTTTCTGACCGGAAGGATTCTGCACTAAATGCATAGGCTGTACGCCTCAGGCTCCCAACAATAACCCAATGTCAAATCTTTTTAGAGTCTATAAAAGAGGCTATCTCATACAAATAATTGATTTTAAAAATACTTTTCTAGAAGTCATTGCCGGCTAATTAATATCTGAATTAGATGAACAATGAACTAGCTTTCTTTTAAAGTAGATATAGCATCATCATATTCGAAATATTTTATGGATTTTATCATTTAACATAATATAACTTCATTTTTCTGTACACATTAAAGAGGTAGGGTCCACATGTTTTTTCTTTCTCTTTCATCATTCCACTTTCTCTCTCCCTCTTGATGTGAGAGTTGGAAACAACACTTATATTATGTTACATAACATTAATAAAACCCATATTTTATATGCTCAAAGACCACTGAATCTTTCGGTGCTCTCTTTCACAACATTAATTTTTATTTTTTTTCATCCCTATCATTTTTCATCGTTTCTAATATTAGCCTCTTGTTTATAGTAAGGGACCACACAGTCCACCATAAATAATCTCCATCATATTAGACTATTGAGTCTTTTCGTAATTGGAATACATTTCCCTATTTCCATGCAGGGGAAGGATTGACAAGTATTTTGTACCATAACCATAAATCATGGAAACAGAGTTGCGAAACATATGGACAAATGTATTTACTAGTAGATGATAATGTGGACAAGAACATGCGTAGCTGAATTGTTTTCATTAAAAAAAAAAAAAAAAACTAAATATGTCCACAAAATTACAAATACATATTGTTAACAAACGCCAAAAGGCTTGAGATTGAACTGTATAGCAACATCCTTGTTTGTGCTATTCTTGAAATGTTGAGCAACCAATTTGTTCCTTCAAATTATGTACCTGAAAATAAGGATGTGTTTCCTGTGAAAAAGCAATCTTCCTCAATTCATGAACTAAGAACTTTGGCTCTTAAAAAACTACACTTGGCTTGTGCGTTGAAGTTGTGACCTCTAGATGTTGCCGACAGACTGAAGATTAAAAAATGACACTAGATGGCAGTTTGTCAACGCTCTTCCAATATACGCTAGTCGTTATCAATTATGCATTCACTTAACCTCCACATTTTTCTAACTACTTTGAGGCAGGTTTTCTTTCAAGTTCATAAAATGACCATAAGTTTTACTGTTCCTATATCTAAGTTGTTGAGATTTCATTGTTGCTTATTTAGATCAGCAGAAGACCAAGGGCAATTAGAAAGAACACAATTTTAACCGTATGGTTAAATAAATCAGTTTCTAAAATGTAAATCCACTGGTTTGCTATTTGTGTATTCGGAGTTATACTTACAATCTTTTTTTTTTACAATCTCTTACAACTTGATTTCCGCCAATCAACGGTTATGATTTTAGCAAATTAAACTCATTAATTAATTACTAATTCACAATAAATGATAACCGTTGATTGGCGGAAATCAACGGTGATAAGATATGGTTGTAAGAGATTATAAAAAAAAAGTTATAAATATATCCTTCCCCATTCTAAAATGCCTTCTTAAGTTATTAACCCTTGCTAGTAATTGTGTCATTATGCTGAAAGAAAGCTTGCCAAGCAACTTTTAAGGGGGGTTTGCTATGGGAAATTTTTTTAGAATAGTAGGGAAATGTAATAGATAGAGAAATGATTGGAAACATGGATAAAGTGAAATAGGTAGAAAAATATAAAAAAAAGTTGTTTGGTTGGGGAAAACTTTACTGGGAAAATTAGGTAGATTTATGAAATCAACAGTGCATTAAAAGTGAGATAATCGGTTTTCCGAAAATCCCACCTTCAAATTGGGTTTTTGAACAGTGAGGATATCTATATTTCTCATAAATCCATACTTTGTGGATAGATGGGTTTTTGGAAAAAATATGTTGAAACAAACATGGTGTTTCTAAAAGCCATACTTAAGAAAGATAAATATCCTCCAAAAAACCATCCCAACCAAACACCACCTTATAGCCAGCATTCAAAACTAAATCTCAATTTTGTATCAGCATAAATCACTTTAATATCATCATAACAAAAGAAATTGAATGAAATGGTGAGAAAGTACTACAATAAAGTTTTTCATTCATTACTAGGTTATCCATTCACATCACATTTCCCGATAAAAACATGGTGGTGCATTATTGCCCATGTTTTTCATCTCAATATATACCTTGTCTAAGTGTTCGATGATAATGTTTTGTAATTTGGTAAGGCAAAGTGGCAAACCACACATATCTAAAGTTATCCCTGTCCTCTATGTGATATCGTCACAGGTAACCAAATCAATGTCATCAAGGAGTCATTCCTCCTCCATGTTTGCCTACCTAAGTGATGCATTATAAGTTTATGACAAACAGGTATTCACTTGAAAAGGAAGTTACCTCCCATGTAGAAATTATAGGGAAAAAGCCCACACCCCAACTTGAACTATTTTCCCCTATTGTTTATCACAAATGGGATAAATTTTTGTCATCATATGTAACTCCCCAATCAACTAACTGATCACCTTTTTGGTGCTGTAGGGCCTCCAAATCTCTTTATATACCCAATTTTGTAGCCATACTATTTCATCAGCACCAACAAACCTCTAATCTTCTACCCCACCCTGCATTTTAGCAGAGTCATTTTGTTCACTACAATGCCATCAACTCTATCCTCTTTCCTCCATATGGTTCCCCTCTTATCTATTCTAGTACTCTCATTCATGATTTGTTCTAGTTCTCAGGGTCCACCTTCTCCTGGCTATTACCTCAGTTCCAAAATTAGTTCTGTTAGCTTTGATCAAGGGTTTAGAAACCTTTGGGGAGCTCAGCATCAGAAACTAGCCCAAGATTCATTAACAATCTGGCTTGACTCTAACTCAGGTATGTAAATCTGTCTCACTCTCACATGTAGCTCCCAATTTCACTTAAATTCACCACCTATAGTTCTTTGTCATTTTTTGAACTCCCATTCTTCACTGTTACTACCTTAGAACATGGGAGAGTGACCAAAGTCCCATGTTTTGACAAAAAAATTACCAGACTGCCACACCAACGGTAAATTTTGCCAAAATGCCACGCGGCATGATTCGCTACACAGTGTAGCGAATTATGCATGCAAGTAATTCGCTATACAGTGTGACGAAATATGCCACGTCAGAACCAAAAATGCCACATGTCAAATTTTGACATTTTGGCATAATTCGCTACCTTAGGTAGCGAATTTCTGAAAATTTGACACGTGGCATTTTTGGTTCTGACGTGGCATATTTCGCTACACTGTGCAGCGAATTACTTGCATGCATAATTCGCTACACTGTGTAGCGAATTATGCCGCGTGTCATTTTGGCAAAATTTACTGTTAGCGTGGCAGTCTGGTAATTTTTTTTGTCAAAACATGGCAAAATGGTCACTTTCCCTTAGAACATACTCTTACCATGACCCTTTATTTTCTCTTGAAACATAGGGAGTGGATTCAAGTCACTTCACTCTTATCAATCTGGATACTTTGGTGCTGCAATTAAGCTTCAACAAGGTTATACTGCAGGAGTCATTACATCAATCTACGTGAGCATTACTCTACAACTTTAACTAAAGTTGAAAATTGAATCTGTTCTTTTAAGTACAATTCTTCAATTCTTTGTTCTGTCATTTGAGAATTGCAGCTTTCAAACAACCAAGACCACCCGGGAAACCATGATGAAATTGACATTGAGTTCCTTGGTACCACGCCAGATAAGCCATATGTCTTGCAGACAAATGTATACATAAGAGGAAGTGGAGATGGGAATATTATAGGAAGAGAGATGAAGTTTCATCTTTGGTTCGACCCAACACAAGATTTTCACAACTATGCTATTCTATGGAAACCCAGTGAGATAATGTAACATTTTTCATGCACTCTCATGCTCATAATTTGACCAATCTCAACATCCTTAATTATGAATTTCATCTAACGTCCACAACCATGCCTATATTATGACACATAAAATTTACCTTTTTCCCCCTAAAGAATCTAACTGAAGACCCTTATTTCAAGATTTTGTGAATTATGCTTGTGTGTGGCTCAACTACTATGTAGTAGACAGAATTGCTTACGCTTCCTACAATAATTCAGCTGAAAAGACTATTTTATTTTAAAATAATACTGGAATATGATTTCCTGTATAATAAACATGGGTTTATCATCTATCATTTAACATGATCACAAAAAATTTCCTACACACACAACATTTTATGGGGCCCGCAGCAAAAAAAAAATTTCTGACTCGCAAAACAAATCTCTATAACATAACACAATCACCTTTCCTACAACATAATTCTTATAAAACCCAATAAACATATGCACTTTCTAGAGATAAATCATAAATATTGATGTGTAATTTTAAAAATGAATATATTTCTAATTTTAATTGGTGTAGCACTAAGTCCTCATATATGTACTACTTTGTCTAATTTTAAAATAATCTTGCTTGTGGGACCTGGTTTTGGTATGTCGTTTACTTGTTTGTCTTGTAATGGAAACAATATCTACAGATTTTTTGTGGATGATGTCCCCATAAGGAGGTATCCCAGGAAGAGTGATGCTACATACCCTACAAGACCAATGTATGTGTACGGATCAATATGGGATGCATCTTCATGGGCAACAGAGGATGGAAAATACAAAGCTGATTATAAATACCAACCCTTCATTGGTAGGTACAGGAACTTCAAACTTCAAGGTTGCACCACTGAAAGCCCTGCACGGTGCCAGCCACCCTCTACCTCATCATACAGCCATGGGAACCTGAGCCCTCAGCAGTTTGGGGCCATGCAATGGGTCCAAAACAATTACTTGGTCTACAATTATTGCCGTGACCCTAGGAGAGACCACACAGTTACCCCAGAATGTTAAGGGTATGGTTCAATTGCAAGTTACATTTTTACACTTATGTATTTTAGTTATATATTCAAGGGGTGGTTTTTGTGATGGTCCCGCTAGCTAAGTGTAATTGCAAGAGCAGTTGAGAACGTCCAAGCCCCCCCCAATGATTGGAATGTTTTTCTTGTTGGTGTATTTGTATTGTACTATTGCTTGGGTCCTATATGTTCTTGTTGAAATAATACGTGTATGGGGTGTAGGACCATGTTCCCTTAACATCTAGTCCTTTGAAAATTAAGAACTTTCTGCTGGACTTTTGTTACTCGCATTGGACCACCATAATACCAAGGAATGATCATGAATTTGGATAACAACAAGAAGGATAACAAAATGGGCCATACCCTAATTCAATTTGTGAACACTTGTACCAATATAGTTCGAGTCGATTAGGTTTTTGACATGATGGGAAAAATCGCATCTACTATTTTTTTAAGGTTTAAATTAGGAGTGTTTAAATTATGGGTGTTAATCAATCGATACAAACTAATTCAAACTGTGATAACTGGAATGAAAAACCGATAACTGAATTAACCAAAAATTGAAAATTGAAAACCGAAAAAAGACCCCACGTACATATTTTAATTGGATTGTATCGGTTTTCAGTTTGATTGGACAAAACCGATCCAATCCAAACTAATCCAATGTATTATATATTTATTATTTTTAAAAAATGGGGACTTGGAATTTTATTGTTTTGTAGATTTGTAATCTTGAATGTTATTAATAGCAAACTATCTTGTTTTATTTTTATTGTATATTAATTTATTTTAACAATTCATGAGTTTTAAGACTTGTATTGAGATATATAAAACCATTAATGTAGCCTCAGCCAATAGCTTAAGCTTTTGGGTTGAATTGGTTATTTAATGTAGCTTCACCCAACAGCTTAAGCTTTTGAGTTGAATTGGTTATTTGATGTAGCTTCGCCCAACAGCTTAAGCTTTTGTATTGAATTGGTTATTTACAACTTGTTTTAATTTGAAGACTTGAATTTTTCATGATTGATCCAATCCAAATAGAATAAAATTGAATTCGATCAGATGATTTTTGCTTCAAAATCAATACAATTCAGACCACGAATACCCTTAGTTTAAGTTATAAAAAAATTATGCTTCTATCTTTTAAGAAATTAATATAGTCAACATTTAATATATTTTTAATACAAACAAACTTCTTAGGGACAATTTTATCTTTTTGTGACTTTGAGTGTTATTGGCAGTTTTGAATTCCTGGGATTATAGTATGAAATAAATGAGAGTTTTAATGAAATCCCAAAATAAATAATAGGTGTATTTAAAACTTCATTGTATTTTGTATAGTCTAAATTCCATAATAAAATATTTAAAATTAGGTGATAGTAAGTAGTAACGCTGGAAATCACTGAAAGAGGAAATATGTTCCTCATAGGTTTGTTTATAGTTGTTGACGGCACTTAAAAGATTCATTTGATCATATACATTCAAATGTACTAAAGTCTAAGCAAATTTTCATCTCTCAGGAAATTATCAATTTTTAAAAGATTCATATATATTTAAATGAATTAAAGTGCAAGTAAATTTTCATCTTTAAATAAAAAGAGAGTATAATTTACCCCAAGAGATAAACTAAACAACATCCTTAAAAAATAAAGTTAATTTAATTAGATTTAGTAATTAAATTCAGTTAATTTTGACTAAATTTATACAAACTTTTTATAAGTGAAATTCTAAAAATTTTAAAGTGTTAAAAAACGAACTGGATTCAAATTTTATATTTTAAAGAAGGGTTTAATATTTTTCACATTATATGCGATAAAATTATCTCTTACATGTACATGAAAATATATGGGGTCTATATTTTTTCTCTCTTTTTCTTATATAAGTTTTATATATTTTTATGTATATATAGAAAATAAAATTATCTCCCTAAACATCAAATCTTTTAAAGAAAATTTTCTTTTTTAAATGATGAATTTTGTAATTCCAAGACTGATTGAAAGAGAACTTCAAAGCAAAAGTGGACAAAAGACAAAAGAGTGCGGATAAGGCAAAACCAAACTTGACGGTGCATATGGGAATGGGGTTTCATCATCTAACATGATTAAAAAAAATTTTAACACATAATTTTGTTACGGGATCCATATTTTTTGAAAAAAAATAAAAAAAAATTAAAGCACATGAAATGAATCTTTATAATATTAGATAATTATTTTTTCTACGACGTAACTCTTATAAAATCCTATGGAAAAATAGTGAACCTCGTGCCCGGATTTTTTTTAAGTGAGAACTATCATTTCATTGGATGGTGCTTTACCCAAAATAAAAAATATATGATTATTTCACCAAATATATATATATATATATATATATATATATATATATATATATATATATATGGGTTTATCATCTATCATTTAACATGCCCAGAAAAACTTTTTTACACTCGCAACATTTTGTGAGACCCGCAGCAAAAAATAAAATAAAATTCGGTACGCAAAACGAATCTGTATAGCATAACAGAATCATTTTTCCTACAACATAACTCTTATAAAACCCTATATATATATATATATATGTGTGTATGATTACATTTATTTGTTTATTTTAAAAAAAAAAATTCTCTCGATCCTTTTTTTTTTTTTTTTGCATTTTTAGCCGGAACTATGCTGCACGGGGTGCATTAATAATACGCTCCTCGTACCCGCCCATTTATATAAGGATTAAACTTCGCAAACTACTAGTTTTTTTTTTTTTTTTTGGCAGTGAAAAATTAAGCAACTAAATTTTAAATTCAGAGAAAATGATAATGATCGAGCATATAAAATAACGGAAAAACATATCTCATGAGAAGTGTTTTCTTATGTTATAATCCTTTAATTTGTGAGTAATTTTTTTTTTCTTTTTTTAATAAATATGGATTCCACCATTAATTAAATCATAATATAAGAATTTTATTATCATATAACATGAGAAAATCAAAATTCATAAAATAAACTTAAGTATTTTTAGAGGTATTCTCACATCTTTTCCTTTAAAAACTGATAAAATACAAATTGCAGTTTATATTTCAAATAAAACTAGTAGTACTACAATGCAAAATTATACATCTAAATAGTGTAAAGGTCAAACCCAAAGTGTTTGAGAACACTATATAAGATAAAAAGTATGTGCAAAGTATTTCCTTTCTTCAATCATCAATTTTTTTTTTTTAAGTAAGGTTCTTCAAGCATCTTTACATTATACTAGATGCAACAGGGACTAACCACTCAAAAACAAAATTCAGAAATTTGAGCAGAGCATGCTACAAAGACATTTGACTATATTCTCCTACAAGACCATGGTTAAATTGGCTTTATGCTCTGACCAGTTCATCTAGGAAGTGGCTTTTAAGTTTTAAGGCCAAAACTGATGTTCAGAAGTTAGCTGTTAAATGAGTCATACTTCCAATTTCAGCTACTGTCAACCCCCAAAAAGATCTTAGCCTTGTATGAGCAATTCCCCAAGAATTCTCTACTTTGCCACCAAATTGCGATCCATGATTTCCTACCAATACCAATCCAGAATTTACGGCAATAAATTAAGGGATTAATAAATTTTATTTTCTACACATACATAGAAGCGTGTGAGACTCATGTGGGGAGAAAATAGAGAAAAATAAAATATAGATCTCATGCACTTTTACATGTGTAAGAGATAAAATTTATTTTTTACGATATGAGAAATATTATTTTCATAACTAATTATATTCTATTACAGAACTTCAGAATTTACTGTGGAATTTTGAATATTAATGTTATTTAGATTTTGTTTGTGATAATAGTTAATTTAAAATTTATTTTTAAAAGTTTCTTTGATGATAATCTTCTTTTTATTTTAAATTTTTATTCATTATATATTTTAATATATTTTGTTTTTAAAATATTAATAAATTAAAATGTGACCTAATATATAAATAAGAAAAAAATATTAAAATCAATTTAAAAAAATATATGAATTTCAATTATCTATTTATATTATATTCTTATCAACATATGAAAAAGTCTGATTGTTAAACACTGGGCCAGGAATTAGACACTGGTTTGAAAGCAAATTTCACATAAAGGGTCCTAGCCCAATTAAAATGGGCACCAAAAAATTGCGGTTTAATACATTGATAGGTTTTCGTCTTCATCGTGCATTTCTCAACTCCATTATCAAATTTTTGCCCAATGAGAATAGTTTCAGGAAGAAAAAAATCTGATATTAATATGTTAGGACCAAACTGCATATCAATCAACAAGGTAATATGTACAGTAACAAAACAAATGAATATTTGTGGGATAAGCCTTTAAATAGAATATTTTGTCTTAAAGGTGAAGACATAATGGTAAAATATGGAAACCATGACAACTAATCTCAAGTGAGATATTTTTTTAGTTAAAGGTTGAACCTTCAAATTAACAAATGTCATTTTTATTTTTAATTTCATCTAACATGTTTTACTTGTTTACTATTTACATCAAAATACAACAAAGAGTAATGGTATAATAGGTGAGCCATCTATCTAAAAAAAAATAAAAAATTGGTGAGGCTACTTGTCAAAAGACCTAAATTAATCCGCATTATGCCTTACCTGGTTACTAAACAAGTTATGTTTTTTTTTTTTTTTTTATCATTGAGCCCTTAATTAATAAAAAATTATCACTTCGCTCCTCTGCTAAAACATATCACCCATTCTATCAAAAAAAAAAAAAAACATATCACCAACCATGTTTGACTGTTGACCCCGTAATCTACCCAGGTATAAAGGCATATACTCGAGTATCCTTCAGTTAAAAAAACACTATTAGAGCACACAGGTAGGCTACCCGGGTATCGTTCATTATTTGGGACAAATTTTGAATTATTTACCCAGGTATGGTTAGGGATACCAGGTACATTTCGCGGGTAGGATTTTTTTAAGACCCACCAAGTCATTTTTTTACAAACGTAGAGCCGCCAAAGTGGCAAAAATTTTGGTTCCTTCACCACATTGATTGGATAAGTTTCGTCCACTACCATCGTCCTTCGTCCACCACTGTTTTTGCCTTTAACCGATTAAAAACGAAAAAATGTATTTTTTTTATTCTTGATGAACCCTAACCCAAATATTGATTTTCGTTTGTGGGTACCTTTCAAGTGTCCATATATAGTTTAATCGCTGATTACATTTTGCATTTTGCTAATGCTTGAACTATTTGCTAATTTAATTTATGATTCTTGAGTGTGAATTAAATTTTCTATGTCCACGAAGTAATGTATGATATTTGAGTGTTAATTATAGTTCGGTTAGTATTAATACGAGTGCATTTTCTTTTTCAGTTTGACATTGTAACAAAATGACTGACTGACGTCATTCAAAGAAAAGAGTGGGTATCGAGAGGAGGACCAAGCGCCAACATGATGGGTTCTCATCCTCACAGTCAGAGGCTGCTATTCCTAACATGCCTTTTGGATATTTATTTGAGAATGATATTGCAGGACATGATCGGTTTGTGAAGTCCTTCATTAGCCGCAAAATATGTGAGCCGAAATCATTGGATTCAACGTTCTTTAACATGGAACGGTTCGATATTGTGCCACTTCTTGATGAGACATATCTCTTGGTGCTTGTGGAGATGAAGTTCCCGTATTCGAAGGTGATGGTGAGAGTTTTCTACCAAAACTTCCACTACCTATATGGCGAGCTAACTTCTCGCGTCTGCGAGATTGATATTGTCCTGACTTCCCCTATCTGGACAGAGCTCCTCGGCTTTTACTTTGATCATATACCAGACGCGGCCATGTATGACGGAGACTCCCATCATATTTTTTATGGTTATGATCGGTAGGCGATCAACTTCAACATATATCTTAATAAGTTTTAATACTTTCCGGTCAACCAATGCAGTCTATAACCTTGTAGTATATTGTATCCATATCAACTACAATATATAACTTTGTAGCCCCAACTTTTGATGAATTCTCTCTTTCAGTTCATTGTATGTAGTGTCCACTTTGGTTTTTATTGTTTTTTATTTTTTCCTTTAAATCGGACACCATTGGGACCTTCAAATTTTCTCCCATTGTGATAAATAATTACAGGATAGGTGTTTGAACTTGAACTCATCTTTCACACGAAATGGGGTCTAGGGTTTGGGATTTGTTCATAATTTCTCCCATTGATATTGGGGTTTCTGGCTGACGAATACTTGGGTATCAGGTATGATACTCGAGTATTTAACTCAACACTCGGGTATCTGGTTCACTACCTGGGTATACACTCATGGAACGTATGAACATCTTCATTCTGAGAGATATGTGGTAACGACTAAATAGGGACAGATTGTGTTATGTTTGGGGAAAATGTCATTTTTTTGAATAATTTATAAATGAGAGCAAAATGATAATATTTTATTAATTAAAAGTTCCAATCGGTAAAAAGTAACGGTCAAGATTTTTTTTTAAAATATATCATACTTTTCACCATTTTAAAAAGCTTTTGACGTTGACAAACCTGTTTATTTAATTAAATATATTATTTTTATATACAAGAAAAATCTTATTAGTGACAAAAAATTTATGAAATTTCGTCACAAATTCCTATTTCGCAAGTAAATTTTGTCACAAATTCTTGTGTTTTGTGATGAAATTTGATTATTTGTGTCAAGAATTATCATTTGTGACAAAATTTATGATGAAATTTTTCGTCACAAATAAACTTTTTCTTGTAGTTGTAAATTTTAATTTATTGGTCTATTTTTTATTTTATTTTTGGTAAGCAATTTGTTGGTTTAGTTAAATGCTTAAGTATTTAGTCAATGTGTAATATTTCTCTCATGTTGCATAAGAGAAGTATTCTCAAACACTAGATAGGAGAGGAAAAAAAGTTGAAGTGAAAGAAAAAAAATCTTGTGGGACCCATTTGAAAATTGTGAGTGTAGGAGATAATAATTTTTTTATGTAACATAAGAAAAGTAATTCCCTTAGTGTATTAGTATATTTAAAAACTCTATACTAAATTAATTCTTTTAAATAAACTTTAGGATTAAATTAAACTTTTAAAAATATCAATTCAGACTTTAAATTAAAAATATTAAAAAGAAAAAATATACTCAGACCTAACGTTCAGAAAATAAACTCAACTTATTTCAGGCAAAGTATTATCTGGCTCATTTTTTCATCACTAATTGAATGAAAAAGACTTTTGCCATTGCAAGCTGAGTAGAGTTGCTGTCCTGAATCCATAAATCACACAATTTCTAATATACTATCGTTATATGACTTTTATCTATATGCGTCTAATAAAAACATAACAAACATAACACGTGCTGACATGTTTCTTAAGGGGGGGAAAAAACTATATAAATCATGCCACTCAGTGACGAAATTTATTTTTTATCTTAACTGTAACACCAATTTTATAGGTACGATCAGATCTCTCTTTGTGACCTATTATTATATCAAGCAAGTCATACCCAATATGAATACGCACAGTACAATATCAATTATGACTTACATTTTATAAGCACACCAATTCTCAAGGCCCCCATCATTACCAGTTAAAATTTCTTTGGAGATGTGTTTAGTTCAAATTAGTGCAGAACATTAAAAAATAAGGAATATCGAACAAAATGTTACTCTTCACTAATTTTTTTATTTAAATGTCACATAAATAGTATTATTTTTCAATCTGTCACGGGTAAGTTCGCTATCTAGTGTTAAATACCAAATTAAAAAAGAAAAGAAAAAAGAGATATGAAATTCACTACATTAGGTAGCGAACTTGGTGTCCACTGAAAACGTAACACGTCAGCAAACTGAGTTCGTTATACCGAGTAACGAATTTATCCCAGTGACAGATTGAGAAATAACATTATTTACGTGATATTTAAGTATAAAAATTAGTGAAAAATGACATTTTGATCACTATTACTACAAAATATAGGGACAAGAGCCATCAATAATTCCAGTAACTCAAACAACGTGCTGTCCGCGCTTCCCATGGTTCGATTCTCGACGTACGTTCATTTTGACAACCATACCGTGTCCGTGACCACTGACACCCCCCACTACCTTGCAAAAATTTAAATTAAACTACCACTATAAAAGTAATGACACTTCTGACACACCCACGCCCCACTGCACTCATCTTCTGCTATGTTCACTCATTAATCACATTTCACTGACCAAACTGCGAAAACTCTTCAACCCATGTCCCCATTTCCATCTTCTCAACCTTTACCCACTTTCGAGTTAACAAATCAATAAAATAGTAAATAAAATGCACCACCAAACTCTAGAATTTTGAAAATTGTGTATACCTTTTTTTTATGATTTATGTTTATTTACAGCAACAAATGATTTTACAAAATTAAGCGAAATATAATTTCTTAGTGTGTTCACGTTCCACTTCAGGAAAAAGGAATTCATTTTCCTTTACCGTACCGCATGGCCACCGAATCAATGCTAGCCACGCCACCCAGAACATCTCCAGGTCACCATTAATATACCCGAAGAAAATCTTAAACCTAATCTTCTGCTCCATTGGGTCCCAGCATGAACCATTAAATTCTCTCTTCCAAGAAATTCCAGCTGTCTTCCATTAATTATTATCATTATTTTATTGTTTGTCCCATGCAAACAAACCAGAGTGTATGAATGTGTCTACTCATAAAAACCAACTTGATGCCCAATTCAAACACATTACGTGTCGAAATCCAATTGGCGTGAAACCCTGGAGCTCCTAAATGACCTGTCAAGCTTTTCACTCAAAGCACGTAGGACCTGCCACGTGGCATCACCTTCCTGCACCTGGCTGTTGAAAAGCAATGCCCTCCTCGTCCTTGGGTCCCACAGGTTCCTCTGGATGGCGCTTAGGTTGGTCGCCGCCACGTGCTCCAATATCTCCGCCAGCCTACCCACGTCCCTCTCCGCCACCGTCACCGATATCTCCGCCCATCTCACGGCGGAGGAAAACGGCAACCGGATACCATCCGCGATAACAACCGGCACGCAACCCAAAGCAACGGATTCAACGAGCCTCGGACTCCACGGGGCCCACCCCAAAGGACAAAGACAGAACACGGACCGAGCAATCTCGGATTGGTACCCTGCAAACCTATGTCTCCGCAGGTAAAACCTCTGGTCACCGTTGAACTTCCTCCATATAACCGTACGCACTTTCCTTCAAGGTTAAAAGCGTAAATTTATCAGAATAGAAGATATTAAAATAAAAAATAATAATTAAAAAAACATGATTACGAGTTTGATTAGAGATTAAAGGGTGATTACTTGCTGTAAAATCTTCCACTAACATTCTTAGGATGGACCTCCATTTTCCCCCGGAAGAACACCCAAATATCTCGCCGTCCGTTCGCCGGAGATTTCTCCATCGTGTTCCGTACGCTTTCCGGCGAAACGTACGGCGGTATCACCACATGCTCAACCTCCTGGCACGGATGATCGTACTCAACGCCAAAAGTCTGCAACACGATCGAGTTCTTCATGATTTCCGGCACCCCATCAGCCATCGCCACGTCCTCCTTCACAAACCCAAATCCAAAACCAAAAAAAAAAAAAAAATTAAAAATCGAATCTAAGAGAAAGCAACGCTTCAAGACAAAACATGTTACAACGTAAACATGTTGATAACATACGAGGGTATGAAAACAAGAGCCGAAGTCGTGTGAAGCGACGAATACGTGGTCGGAGCCTCGGCTCCGGTTCCAGAATGGGTACTCCGAGGAGATGAGTTTCACTGCGGAAGCGATTAGTGACCGCGCGTGACCAATCGCCGGGAAGCCATTGACGGTGCTGAAGTTGCAAGAGACATAAACAGGGACGAAGAAGAAGTCAGCATCGTAAGGGTCAAACGTGCGCACGTCGCTGGTCAACAGTGCCCTATGAATTGCAACCTCCGAAGCAAACAAATGACTACTACACCTCTCGTTCGCGAGCCAATCGGTGTTGTATTTCGGAGGAAGATCGTAGACAAACACCTTCAGGTTCATCAGCGACCCTGTAATGATATTTCAAAACAAAATCTATCAGCTGAAAATGAAAATTATAACAACAACTACTAACAAGTCATGCGTTTAATTCGTTTGTCACATACCGAGAATGTTTCGAGCTTGTGGTTGAGCTGTGTTTGTTTTTGATTCGGAAAGTGTTCTTGAGACATGGGTTGTTGTTTTGGCATGGTCGTGATTGTTGCTGATGAGGTAAGAGGTGAAGAAATAGAGGGATAGAGAAAGCCAAAGAACCCATCTGTAATATCTATAGAAGCAACTCTTTTCTTGTTGAAGCCTTCCATGTTTATTCAGGAGCTTCATTCTCACATAGTACCCCCTGTTATTTGGGGGTCTTTTCTTTTCCACCATTTCATTTAAATTCAAAGCGAAAATATCAAAAGCTATGAGAGAAAGAAACCAAACTCTGATGTTGAAGGTATGAAAGGTTCAGCTTGAGTAGTTGATAGGGTGCTTTCATATTCTGGTCTGCGAAGAAGTGGAGACAAAGAAACAGTGACAGGAGGCGAAAGCACCAAAGATTTGTTAGCGTTTCGTTTTTGCAACAAAAATAAACAAAGTGGGTTTTTGTTAAATTAATGCGTTCAAATGAAAATGGTTATAGCTTTTCTTATTCTCTTACAAGGTCTAGTTGTATTCCAAATTCACATTATTCCCTGATTATTAAATGGATATTTTAATAGCAAAAAGAAAAGTGGAACAAAGACAAGCCGAGAAAGAGAGAGAGATGGATTGTTTTTGAGATCGGATGATAAATGGTAGTGTGATGGATCTGCAGCTGGGCGAGGGTATTGGATATTCATTCAAATCTTTTACTTTTATTTTTATTTTTTCATGTTTGATCATGTAAAAATACACTCAGTACTAGGATATGGATTAAAATTACTCATTTTCTTCATTTTCTCCTTTCTTGTCAATCTAATTAAAAATGATATTTTAACCCCAAAAAAATCTCTTCAAAATGATAACACACACTCTGTTAGTTGTTCTCTTTAAAATGAGAAGTACTTCTATTTCCTGGTCATGAATCACAATCCTCTCAATTGAAAAATGACATTTAACAAAAAAAATAAAATAAAATAAAATAAACGATAATATATTTTCTCTTAGTTTTTAGTTTATTTTTTTGTTTGTTTGGTGTCAAATTTAAACTAGACGAATAAGAAAGGAGATAGGTAATTTGATTTCTTGGTATTCAATTCACATGTTTTTTTTTTTTCGGTTTGTTCAATTAAAACAAGGGATCGGATATTATGACACACATATAATATTACGCACAATATCCTATCCCTTAAATTCTCGTGCTTTTAAGTTTTAACTAAATACACTCTATCTTAGTTATTAATTCTTTTGTGATAAAATAATTTTTAATTATGCGGCTTTCAATCCTCTATAGTGGTGTTTAACTCCCTACTGTAATAAATAACTGTTTTGCAACCATTTGATGTATGCGGTGTTCGCACTGGACTAAATTTTTAGTATTCTTAAAATACATATTTTTTTATTAAAATTAAAAATAAATAGACTCATATACTATTAAAAATTAAAGATGAGTAAAGTTAATACTTTAATACTGTGTTTTCTAATTATATTTAGGTACATCATTGGATCATCTGTAAAGAAAAAAAATAAAAAGAATGCTGAAAAATAGCCGTAGTGGGTGTTCTTGGTCCTGATCAAATTTTGTGGCGTTATTATATAATTAAGATAAGGTTGTCTTAAACTTGGTCTTCAATCATAATCATAATAAATAATTATAACATCAAGATCACCGTGACAACCTGTGTCTGATGATCATTCTTGAGGAAGAAACACGGCGCATCGCATACTGCTAATAGTGTCAGGTCCCAACGGCTGAAAACTGTGGATCGCGCAATTGATGCAATGCTATGAAATAATGCAGGACAGATGCTCTGAACAGCAAGTTTTTTTTTTTTTTTCTTAAAAAAAATTATTTTAACTTTGGGACTGAGAAAAATGTTTATTTTTTTAAATGACACATTTTATTTGTTTCTCTCACAAAAAGATGTGTAACACCTTTATTTTTTTATCAACTCTTTCTAGGTCCAATATATATCTCTTTTCTCTCAAGAGATGATAACAATTTTTTTTTTCTTAAAAAAAAATGTTTAAACTTTTAATAGTAAATTTGAAATACGATCCTTTGAACCCAGTGATCACTCGAAAAATTCCCATATTAATATGGATCAGGCAGATTGGCAAGAAAAATGGTCACATCAAGGCATGTCAAGTCTTTTTATAATTTTTTTGTCATGATATACTTGTCAAGTGTTTGAAAGAGAGAAAAAAAGAAAAAAAACTTACATCACAAATTTCTTTATTTTCCAATATTTTGACCCACTCAACAAACATTTAATAATTGAGCAAATATGAATCACATATATACTTGTCATATTTTCGTTCTCTAATCATAAATAATTATCTAGTTCCGTGAATATTTTAAATTCTATCTCTTCTTTATCAAAAAATCGCCAACATATTGTGATTGGTTGTTAGTATGTGATTCATATTGTCACGAACTTACGATGCCGTAACGAGATTGTCAAATTGTTTAATTAATAAAACAAACAATAATTAATTATTAGTAAACGAAAATAAACTCACGAGTCATTTCAAATAATACAGATGCGAATATATGGCGACATTTTTATTTTTTATATAGTTATAAGAGGTAATATACGATATAGAGAAAGGTCTACACCACGTGTATGTACATATATAGAGACTTAAGTTTCATCTAATATCAATGTAAGTCCTTTTAACATTTTTACATTTTTTTCCTTAGCCAGTTAATTTGATTTTTTTTAAAGATTGTATTCAGTAATAACTTCTTTTCAAGAACAAACACTACGGAAAAGTGACTTAATTAATTAGATGAGTTAGGTGCCTTCTTACATTATTATTTTACTTATACATTATTAAATTATTAAAAATATTAACTATCACAAGTATTATTAATCAAGTAGAATTTTTAATATGTCGATATCTCAACTTATCATTTAGTAAGGGTTGACCAAATAGGATTATTTCGTACTTGTCTTTTATTTGTGGGTGTTTGATTGAAGGATTATTTTAAGAAATCCGGGAAAGTGACGGTGGGTGTTTAAGAAGATCATATTTGGTAGTACATTTTAGAAAAAATTTCCTCCAAAACAAGGGTCTGTTTGATTGTGTTTTGATTTTTTTCTTAAATTTATTTTATAGAATAATTATGGAAACAATTATTTTCTATATTTTTTTGTTTTAAAAGTTAAAAATAAAAAAGGAAATTAAAATAACTCAGGCATGTTCTCTAAATTTGATTCTAAAAATAAAAATAAAAAAATACAATTTTTAAATTTTTAATTTTTTTTTTTACAAAATAAATCTTACCAAACAGATATTTTTGTTCTAAAAATCAAAGAGTTGTTTTACGAAACACCTATCAAACAGTCTCTACTTTATCATAATTTTATTTTGTGTGTAAAAACGTAACCAAAATATTCCCAAAAATTATCCACCATTAAAATTATTCTCCAAATATTGGCTTGTGGAAGAGTTGAACCCAATGCATCAACCTTGTATGGTGGAGCATCAAACCTTGCCTTGAATGAAGATGAAATTATAATAGCAAACACACCTGCCAAAATTTCAAACCCCTGCATAGCAAAATTTCATTTAAAAAAACAGTTAGTTGTGAATCAAAGTATATGCAATATTATTTAATTTTAAAACTTATTGGACGATAACTCATCTGAATACCTAAATCTCTTCCCAAATATTTGCACCAGAATATAAAATATGGAAAATTATATTTACTTTTTAGTAATTCTAATGTCAGTTACGTACCTATTATAACTAGGCATAACACTTGCATTTAAAGCTTCTAAATCATTAACTAGCCAGAGGCAGTAGCCACAAAGAAAGGTGATAATAGCTAGGATGATAATTGATATGTATATGGGAAAAGAGAAAATGGAAAAGTATGAGGCATGATTATTTCTATAATTAATAAGTCTCGTACACGGCAAGGCAATAATTTTCTCTTTTAGCAACGCATAAAAGTGGGGAAAAGAATCCGAAACAGTGTAAGTGTTCAAATAAAAAGGTTTAGAGGGGTTCAAAGGCTTTTAACCGATCAAAGAAGCAGCAATATAAAAAGTTGACGTATGGGAACACACATTTATTCACCGGCCAATAAGTTGGTGTATATGATTTATAAACATTAAAGAATCAGCAATTGGTTATGCCTTTAGGTCAAAGGCAATATAAGTATTAGTATGCGTCACCTAAAATGAAATCCAACTAGGCAACAATGACATTCTATGTGAAATATGATTCCATTGGAGGAATTTTCTGGTTGGAGCTTTGGTCAGATAAGCTTTATTCAAAATACGATTAGATTACTTGTTTGAGCAGCCACACCCAAAGCCAGTAACAAACATTGCGCAAAAATGCGTCTTGCCCACGTTGCCATCATTATTCCTTAATCAATAGACTTTCCCATACTGTGGCTACAACTGTCATTTGCCAAATATTAATGGGTATATTTTATGATATAAATGTAACACAACAACAGAACACATTAGCCACCCGTGAAATCATTATTTGTTTTTTTACCTAAAAGATAAGCGATAAGACTCATTATCCTATCCCTAGAAATATAACCTATTCTTCGTTTATAAATAACCCCTCCTATATAAATAAAAGGTTAAATCTCACATTTATTATGTATACATGCTTAACTCCCTACCCTCTTAGTTGTTATTATACACATACCTCAAACCTTTAACAATAAATTTTTATTATCCTGCACGGTGATAAGTTTGTCACCCGTTGTGACATCTCTTTCATAAACTCTCTTGAGCGTATACTATGAGATACAAATACTGGTTAAACATTTCAGATCTTTCTGGATCCATGATAATTAATAGCCATAGAAGTGTTATTCTCTTTATTTCTTTTTTTCTCTCCTTTTTAAATCCTTCAAAATAAAGAGAGTAGATTCTCTAATGTGCTAATTAACATGATCATATCATGTGGGACAATCATAATCATACATGATTGATTGAATAATGATAAAGGAGAAGAGAAAAAAATATAAAGATATGAGTTACACACTCATCACCGTTGATTTTATTATTAATAGTTAAGATCCTCTCACATGACATAATCATGTTAAATTACACATGAGAGGATTCATTTCCCAAAATAAATAGGTTAATAAAAAATCAAAATTCGGTTAAAAGAGACTAATTTAGGATTTTGAGTTTAAAGTTAGGTTCATTTAAGTGTTTTCACTTTCCTTTCTTTATCATCTCTTTCTTTTCACGTCAAAGTCTTATTCCCTTGCTGATTAAGAAAACAAGCGACCAAGCTTAATATATTACAAAAGGCAAGGCAACTAAAAGTCTTTGAGGGCAAGGGTATGTTTAGAGCCACGCAAATGTTTTATTGGGTCACTGAACAATTGTCAATTTTCTATACCATAGTTGTAAAAGATATATACCAAAGGCGAAACGTCCTTGTCTTTGGGTGATTTTGTTTCATCGGGGTTGAAGAAAAGTAAGATTACTCAACATATATAATTATATTAAAAATTATTTAAACACTTATGTAAATTAGTGGCAAAATTGAACTCTCATGTCCTCAATGAATGGTGTGAATCAGTTTTATTAAAACAGTTCAAGTAATGAATGTAAGGGTCGAACGGGTCCCGCTACATGTGCACTTTGGCTGCACACATCTAAATCTCATAACACATGCTGATTGTTTCTTCTTCTTTTTTAAATAAATTAAAAGGTCAGTAACCGGTGACCCTGCCCGGTCACAAAAAAAAAATTTTAATTTAAAAAAAAAATCATAATATGGACATATTGGAATACTTTTTTATTTATTGACTTACCTAAGTTATGTATTTACAATACTAATATTATCGCAATTATGCACTATGCAAAAAAAATTAATTTAATTTATAGTTAGAAATGTCATTTTCTGAACCTAAAGCTCCGTATCACGATCATTATATTTTTGTTTGATACCTTTTGTATTGGTGTGTGATTTATTATTTTTTATATTAAAAAGCCTGAAATTTTAATCATTTTGTGAGATAACGCTTTCCACTTCCATCATGAGTTTATTGAACTTAATTATAAACCAAAGCTTTCTTTTCAGTTTAGATTTGAGCATCACCACAACAAAAGGGTGCATGGATCTTTATAACTTTGCTTTACTTGGGTCCAACTCTATGAGTTATTATCTATATAATATCTCCTAAGATATATATTGTCTAGATTGCTGACAAATTTGGAAACTTCTAACTTCATCTTCATCTTCACCCCACCAACTCAATAATGCAATAAGCAATTAGACAATGCAACTATACAGGGGTTTATAACATCTTGTTAATTAAATTTGATTTTAATTTAGGGTTTTCGTTTTCAGTTTAGATTTGAGCATCACCACAACAAAAGGGTGCATACACACACTTTGCTTTACTGTGGGTCCACATTTTTAAAACAAATAAATAAATAAAAATTAAGGCACGCAAAACGAATCTCTATAACATTACACAATCACTTTTCGTACATCATAACTCTTATAAAACCCTTTAATTTAATATCCCCAAACATTTATTTATATAGTTAGGTTTTAGGTCAATGCACAGTCCTCTACATATATGAATACGACACTACCATGAGTCTCTCTGTCTTTCAAATTTAACGACCGGAACTCCGACGGACAAGGCCTAATTTGACCATTCGGTATTGGGCAAAACAGGACCATATTTAATTCATAGTGATAGAAAACCAACCACTTGCATGGTAAAATACTGACATGGTTGGTCCATATGCAAATAATTTCCTCGCATCACCCATCCAAGTGATAGAAAACCAATCACTTGCAAATATATAAGCTGTTTTGATTGAAATACAAATTATTTGTAAATTACATGTACAAAACGCGTGTTTAGGACGTCTTTTTTATTTTTTTATAAATAGAAATCAGGCCAAACAAATTTTTATAAAAACTCTGATAATAACTTTTACTTTTATAATAAAGAAAAAAGTCAAAAGTCAAAAGCTCCTAAAGGAGTTTTTTTTAAGTTATATTAGCTTTTTAAAAAATATATACTTTTTTTGAAATGAATAATTTTAAATAACTTTTAAGCTAAAATTTTACAAAATCATAAAATAACTTTATTAAGATATATAAAATCATTAATTGTATCCACACCCGATGCCTTAAGCTTTTGGGTTGAGTTGGCTTTTTACATGGTATCAGAGCCTAGTGTCTTGGGTTCGATCCTCGCCGCTCCCGACTTTCTCTTGTGGACCAGTAGGTTCTCGTATGAGTGGACGTATTGAGATATATAAAACCATTAATTGTATACACACCCAATAGCTTAATCTTTTGTGTTGAATTGGTTCTTTACAAACTTGTAATTTTATTTTTAAAAGCTCTTTTTTAGCATTAACTTAAAGGGTAAAGTGTGTGTCATTTTAAAGGATGTAAGTTTGTGTCATTTTGAGAGAGAGAGAGATAGATAAAAAAAAAGAGTTGACAAAAAAAATAAATGTATGGGTCTCATCTCTTTGTAAGAGTGAAAGGATATAAGTTGTATTATTTAAAAGTATAAACATTTTTCCCTAACTTAAAAAAAAAAAAAAAAAAAAAGTAACTTTTAGCTTAAAAGAAAGAGGTGCTTAATAAGCTCTAATTACGACATAACTAACGTTGATAATAATGTCTTCATATCCCCCCCAATTTGGAGATGGAGCTATGACTCCTGAACAGTTTTAGTTTTGATCATACAATGTTTATGCATTTGCCAATGCAATATTCCTCAAATTAAAATGAGCAAAGTTGAAAGTGATGGAATGAGTTGAGCGGGGAAAATAAATAAGAAAGAACCGCCCCATACATAAACCAGAGACGGGAAAGTCCCCAGCATTTGTTTATGCACTGACCCTACAGCATTGTGGTCTGAGCTGTGTTAGCACATGCACAGCTGAAACAAAAGATAGGACAATACTCACTAAACACAACGAGTGGCGCCCCCCGTCCTATAAAGATAGAATCTTCCAAATTATTAGAGAAAAAAGTTCAATGAAAAATTTGCCTTTTGGCTACGGGAACAACATTCCCATGTGTGCATGTGAGAAGCTAGAGGGAACAATGAAGCTGATTTGGAATATGAATTGATTTTAAAAAGACTGGTAATTTTTAAGTCTAGTTATTATGATGATGATTATTACTCTTAAGATATATAATCTCACATTAGTTGTATGTGCAACTAATGCGGAGTTTATAAGCCCTTGGGCACTCCCACCCTTAGAGCTAGCTTTTGGGGTGGTGTATCCCAAGGTTCTTTACATGGAATCAGAAGCCTTAGTGTTCGATCCTCTCGCCGCCCCCCACTTTCTCTTGTGGACTCTCTTAGCACAGGTAGGTTGGACCTGTTGCATCATCCACTCTTCAAATCCAATGGGCTCTCGTGTGAGGGGGCGTGTTGAGATATATAGTCTCACATTGGTTGTATATGCAACTAATGTGGAGTTTATAAGGTCTTGGGCACTCCCACCCTTATAGCTAACTTTTGGGGTGGTGTATCCAATTTTTTTTACAATTACTATTATTTCCATTTGCTTGGGATTTGAAGTGGGGACAATTATTTGATGGTGAAGAAGTATACATAATGGCCCTCTCTGGGTGTTTTCAGCCATTCATATTTAAGAAATCTGTGTACTTTCTTATAGAATATGCGAGTTAAGGGGAACCAATGAATCTTAATATTATGGTTCCAATCCTAGTCGCCAAAATTACAAAAAAAGTCTCATTTCTCACGGGCCAGGACAAATCAAGGACTTTGGGAAAATAAACCCAACGTTTTGCAGGGTTGGCCACTGTCCAATTGGATGATTGGCAAAGTTGACATATGGGCTTATAAAGGGCTTTCTCTCTTCTCAGTGATGTATATCTTTTATATTTACAAAATTATTTTGTTTCAATTTATTATTGTTTTACAATATTACTGAAGTATTTATTATCTTTTTTAATTTTACATTTGTCTCTTTGTATTTCACTAAATGAAATTAAAAAATTTAATGATATTACAATATTTTGAGTATTTAATAAGATATAATCTATTGGAAATGAAATCTAACATTATAATATATTGGAAATTAATAGCATTTATTGTGTCACATTTATTAATTAATTATTAATTCCCAATAAATTATAACCGTTACATTAACTAAAATTAATGGTGGTTAAATTGGTTGTAAGTATTGTTGTTAAAATCTCAATTTATCACTACCATTTTACATTTTTACGATTTTTTTTCATTAAAATGATTTTACTAATATTCTAAATATTTTTACGTTTTTGAGATTATTTACGATTTTTTTACATTACGATTTTACGTTTTAGATTTTTTAATCTCCTTCCAATTTTACTTAAGATCTCGATCCTAACAACATTGGTTGTAAGAGTGGTAAATTTTTTTGGTGATAAGTATATCCTGCTCCATTTAAATAAATAATAATTTAGTCAAAATAATCCCCCCTATCTACCTACATGTTTTTTATGTCTAAGTACTTACCTATTAATTTTCCATAGTGTTAAATTAGAATCTCAACTAATTTATTCTGATATAATGTATTGAAGATGAATAGGTAGAATAAATATAAAAAATATGGACATAATATCTCATCCCCATTTGGAAATAGAGAGTACGTATTGTCTTTATTTTATATATAATATAAGTTATTTTACCTTTTTTTTTTTTTTTATGCCTACCATACCTGTCACTCTCCAACAAGCAAACTTTTGATACACATGATATACTGAACTCGGTACAACTGTTTACTAAAAAGGATAATTTTTTTTCCACTTTAACCCTTGTTTTTTTTTTTATATATATTTTTCTCTATGTCCCTTCAAACTTTTCTCATTTAATAAATAGGTGTACCAAGTTTGATACACCCGTTATATTAAAAATATTTTTCTCTCCAAAATCATTAGATAAAAATTTCAAGGAACCTTTCTTATTTCTCTTTTATGTTAAAGAGTAATAGGTAAGGTAGGTATAAAAAAAAAAGTAACTAGAATATCTTATCCAATTATATATTACATTTATATTTAGCGAAAAGATACGTTGGACTGATCAGACAAACGCCATTTTTTTAAAGAAAATAAATGCTTAACATCGAACAATGTGTTCGATTTAGATCGAAATCAAACACAAACGGAAAAAATGCAGGGTTTCAGATACATTGTTTGTGCTCCATGAAGCAAGATCTTGCTTGACATAAATTGGTGCTGGGTACAATCTTAAACAAATATACCCCTCTATTTGATGACTTCTGTGTTGAGTACAAATGTTTAATTGATTAAAATAGGAAAATTAATGGTGAGATAGCAAAGTAAGTAATTCTCTTAATAAGGGAACAATGTATTGTTACCATTTTAAAGAACAGTTTTAATTATTATTATTATTATTATTATAGTTCTAAAATTAAATTTTCTTACGAGTAATGGGATGAAAAGCTACCATAGTTCGCCTTGTTACCTTTATTTACGGTTAAGAAGTCAACATTTATAAATATACCAATTGAATTGACACATAAAATTTATATGGAAAATCAAACTGGGAAAAAGATCAAAAAAAAAAAAACTCACAATGTGAAAAAAAATTGTAACATCTCTCTCTAAATATGAGACAACAATATTACTCTCTTATATTAGCAGAATATGTCACACTCAGAATAATACTAAGGAAACACTTTATATTTCTCTGAGTTGTGGGATAATAAGAACAGAGGAAATGAATCCTATTTATACCAAATAAATTCTCTGAGTTACTTAACGCATTTCCGTGTTGCACCGCTCATCCGTATTCTTTATGCAACGTTCCGCAATTGTAATTTGCAATAGTGACAAGATATTTGATTCATATGAAAACAAAAGCCACCGAAAAATGGCTTTAACTTTGCTTTAACTTTTTGTCATAATGCGTCTCTTAAAAATTGTGAGAAAATAAATGCTTTGAAACTTTGATTAAAATAGGAAAACTAATGGTGAGGAAGCAAAATAAGTAATTATTTTAATAAGGAAACAACGTATCGTCAAGAACAATTTTAATTACTATTATTATGATAGTTCCAAGATTAAATTCTTATGATTAATGGGATGAAACGTTACCATAAATCGCCATGTTACCTTTATTTTCGTCATTACTAACAACAATCCACATAACTTGTTTCCCCTGCTCGATATTTTATCATACCAGGAAAATCGAAGGTGAGACACAAAAATGATCACCACCATTAACATGAGTAGTGAGCGATTTAGCATTTTAGAGTTTATAGCATGTGTAATACGAGGTCGATGGTTCATGGTTTCTGCCTCATTCTTTATCATGGCAGGAGTTGGTGGTACCTATGTTTTTGGAACTTACTCCAAAGCAATAAAATCTTCACAAGGTTATGATCAAAGCACACTCAACCTTTTGGGGTTTTACAAGGATCTTGGTTCAAATATAGGTCTTCCTGCTGGTCTTATTGCTGAGGTAACCCCTCCATGGTTCGTGCTCCTTCTTGGTTCAGCCATGAACTTTGTTGGCTATTTCATGATCTGGCTTGTTGTCACACATAGAATATCCAAGGCCAAAGTTTGGCAAATGTGCTTTTACATTTTCATAGGTGCTAGCTCTCAGACTTATGCCAACACAGGAGTACTAGTCACGTGTGTCAAGAATTTCCCTGAAAGCCGTGGCATAATATTGGGTCTCTTAAAGGGTTACATTGGACTCAGTGGAGCTATCTTGACACATTTTTATTTGGCCATTTATGGGAATGATTCTGAATCTCTGATCCTTCTTGTTGCATGGTTTCCAGCTGCTATGTCAGTGGTGTTTGCATTTGCAATTCGTGTCATGAAGAATGATAGCCAACCAAACGAGCTCAAAATATTCTACCAAATTTTCTATGCATCACTTGCACTTGCATTGTTTCTCATGGCAATGATCATTGCTCAGCAACAGATTGATTTCTCAAAAGCAGCCTTTGGTGGAAGTGTGACTGTGGTATGTATTCTTCTCTTCACCCCTATGTTAATTGCTACTAGGAATGAGTTCTTACTATGGAATATCAGGAAAAAACATGGGAATACTACAAGTGAGGTTATCATAGAGAAACAACAAACATTTGAATCCAAACAAACACCACCCTCTTTAAATTCTTCAGGGGAGGAAAAAGTAGAGGATCCAACAAAAATATCTTGGTTTGCAAGCATATTAAATAAACCTGAAAGGGGAGAGGATTACTCTATTTTGCAAGCACTGTTAAGCACTGACATGTTTCTATTGTCAATTTCATCTTTTGCTGGCTTTGGAGCAAGCTTAACAGCAATAGACAATTTGGGACAAATTGGTGAGTCTTTAGGATACCCTGCCAATACTGTAAGATCATTTGTGTCACTGATAAGCATTTGGAATTACTTTGGGAGGGTCTTTGCTGGTTTTGTATCTGAAATTATGCTTAAAAAGTACAAATTTCCTCGCACTATGATGTTAACCTTGTTTCTTTTCTTATCATGCACTGGCCACCTTCTTATTGCTTTCCCAATACCTGGTTCAGTCTATGTATCATCAGTTATAATTGGATTTTCCTATGGTGCACTATTGCTATTGTTCACAGCAATTGTTTCTGAACTCTTTGGTCTCAAATACTTTGCCACACTGTCCAATTGTGTTGGTCTGGTTACTCCCCTTGGATCATATATATTAAATGTGAAGGTGACTGGGTTCCTTTATGATAGAGAGGCAAAAAAACAACTCAGAAAAAATGAGAGAGAGTTTGTAAAGGGCATGGAATTGACTTGTATTGGAACTGAATGCTACAAGCTTCCTTTCATAATAATGGCATCTGTCACTTTATTTGGAGCACTTGTTTCATTGATTTTGGTGATGAGAACCCGAAAGTTCTATAAATGTGACATTTACAATAAGAAGTTCGTAGAGGATGCACCAGCAGATGAAATGGAGTTGACTACATCCTCGGTTCATGAACATTGAGGTAGAAGACTAGTACAGGATTTTCCAATAAATATAAACATGAACCAGTTCAGTTTCACGCTTAGCATGTGAATGTAACAAGCATTAATTCACATATATTTTATAATTTTACTGTCTCTTCAGCTTTGGCATGCTTTAGAATTTCTGGAATTAATATCCTGGACACAGTGATATCATTCGTTATTAGTTAATATGGCGTGCATGATACCTGTATCGCTCACTATTTCTTCATGAGCATATAGATAATATAAAAACCATTACCTTGAACTTCACGTAAGACCTTAAAGGGCTGGACACGGTATCCAAGATTCAGTGAAGTGTCGGAGCCAAGATTTTGTTTCAGGGGAGCCAAAAAAAATTTCACTCATTAAATTATCAAAATATTTATTGTAATTACATAAATTTATTAAAAAAAAATTTTACCATGAATTATAGCATATTTATCTAAAAAGTCATCGAGATTCTGCATAATTTCATAATTTATCAAAAGAGTGTATAAAGTCATAAAGACTATTCAAATATTTAAAGAAACATGAAAGAACAAAACACTCAAAGACACTCCACTCTAACAAACATATCTTCACAAAATAAAATAAAACACAGGGAAAACTAGAAAAATCTCAAAAAAAAAAAAAACATCAATTTAAGAGCAAAGACTATCAGTTTCTAACTGTGATAGAACAACAAGCAAATACGAAGACAGGGGCCAAATTAGATGGGGCCAAATTTAAACTTTAGAATGGGCCAAATAATAATTACTTATAAAATTATATATAATAATAATTTTTTTTAAAAAAATCAACAGGGGCTCAGGCCCCATCTAATCACAACGTGGCTATGCTACTAATCATGAGTTTGATCCTCTCATTTTATTAATAAAAATAATTAAATATCTCAAAAAATTTCAATATAACTAGAGTGAGCCTATGCATTATCTATCCTTCAAATCTAATAGGTTCTTGTTTGAGAGATAATATAAAAACTATTAATGTGATATTCACCTTAGAACTTAAGCTTTCACTTTGAATTGATTCTTTACAATGACAAAAGAAAAAGGGATATACTTACAATCTAAAAGTTTTACAGCTTCTTACCATCAAATTTTAACTATTAATTTCAGTCAATCTAATGTCTATAATTTATTAGGATTTTTGACCCTTTAACCCCTTATTAATTAATTAATAACCATTTTACCCCTTACCCAAAACTATCCATCAACATGTCCCTCTTTAATCAATTAACTTGAATATTTACTCAGTTAAATAGTCAAAACACGAAAAAATGGTTGACCCAAGATTTAGTCGATTAAATATAAGTTTTAATCAATTAAATTTTGAGATATTTAATCAATTAAAATTTATATTTAATCGATTAAATATCCCAACTGATTTTGTTTTCCCAAAACATGCCAGAATTTAAAGCTATAGAATACGCAAAAGGGACAGCTTGTATGTGAGATTCCATCTGATGCTAGTGCATTTCCTCACCGTGCAAGGAATCTGTTCAAGATTCAGTACTCTGCGAATTGGACGAACCTGGAGCAGCTTTAGAAAATAACTTTACAAGTCAGGCTAGAAGGCTAATATAGTTACATGACCCCATTTGTGTCCAGTAATCCAAGAAGTGCCTTCTTAAATTACAATTTTGAGAGGTTGGTCAAGATCAAGAGTAAAGTTGATCCAGAAAACTTTTTCAGGAATGAATAGTGTTCCAACTCATCCAGGTAAGTAACTGAGAATCAAACCAACTATCCATGCAATTAGCAGCCTCTTTTAATTATTTATTTGCAATTATGCAAGGTAAGACTTCATATAAGTATTTCCTCCACCCATACTTACTAGTCAAATTTATGGGGGAATGATTTTATATATATATATATCAGTTCTCATGGTTGGTTAACGTTTTTTACTTTGTCCGAATGCTCATGTTCATTTTGCCTTTGTTCTTCTTGATATTTAATCGATTAAATATAATTTTTAATCGACTACGAGAGATATTTAATCGATTAAACCTGTTTACCAAAAAAAATATCGATTAAATCTCGGATCAATCATTTTTGTCTATTTTGAGGGGCAGGTTGGTGGATAGTTTTGGATAAGGCGCAAAATGATTATTAATTAATTAAAGAGGGGCAAAAGGATCAAAAAGCTTAATTTATTGGGTCACATTTATTAATTAATTATTAATTTTTAATAAATCATAACTGTTAAATTGGAAAAAATCAATGATTAAGATTTAGCGTTATTGGATCTTTATTATGAATGTTTCTAATCATAACAGTGATTTTCTACTTAGTAATTTGAGTTTAAACGTTCTTATGGTATCATTATTGTAAATCCATTTTTTTGTGAGAGACAAAATATGTCAAATGAGGTGTCATTACGTAGATCTCGAAAAGTTATGTGGAATAAAAAAATTTACCTAATTCGGACACCCGAGTCAAAAGTTATGGACTTCCAAAGTTTTACGGTCAAACTGTTGACTTTTGTGCCACGTGGCAGCACCTGGTGAAACACGCCCCAATGGGGCGTGTCTCTCTCCTCGGTCACGTCCAAATTGAGCGTGTCTCTCTCCAACCAGTCATGCCCACGTGGAGCGTGTTTGACTGCTATATTTTTGTAATTAATTTTAAAATGACTATTTTTTCAGAATTTTTATTAAAAAAGAAATAAATATTGCCAAGAAGTACATGCTTCAATTCGTTAGAACCATATTTTTTAAAATTGTTATAAAAAAAATTATTAATAAAATCAAAATAAATGATTAAGATGTGGTTTGGTTTATTTAGTGAAATAATGGGAAAAGAATCAAAAAGATGTGAAAGTAATTGCTTTGTTGTGTATTTTCATTATTAATAAAAAATGGGTTTCGATTTTCTCATGCTGTAGGAGAAAATACACATCTTACATGGGGCCCACGTCTACTAAAAAAAATAAAAAAGTAAAAGAAAATATTACACGAAAACTGAAGAGTCACTAGTAGGAAAAAATAATTTTCCTACGACGTGAGAAAATATTTTCCCTAAAAAAATACGTATAAACATGTGTGATTTTTTTTCTTTTTAATTTGTTTCTTAGGTATATATTACCAGCAATGCGAGTCTACTCTTGCTGGAGAAAAATAAAATTCTCCGGCTGATGCATCAAATTATGAGACCCATAAGGAGAGAGAAATAGCAACACATTTTTTGATGGGTAGTTGAAGAAAAAAAATTCTCCAACAATAGAAGACCTATATTGCCCATATATTATCACGGGTTTTATAAGATTTATATTGTAGGAAAAGTGATTGTGTAATGTGATAGAGATTCATTTTGCATGCCGTGATTTTCTTTTTTTCTTTTTTCTTTAAAAAGTGTTAGCCCCACAAAATATTGTATGTGTAGGATAGTTTGTTGTGTCATGTTAAACGACAAATGTAAACCCCTATTATCACACCCTTCAAAGTTCAAACATAAAAAAAAATACAGTTAGGTTTGTGATATGGACCCAAGTTTATCAATTAACAACCCAAGCCCAATAGACAATTTAACATCTCCTTCAGCTGACCCAAGCCTTATCCTAATCAAAGAAATACCCCAAAGGCTACACACAACAAATGAGTCACAAGAGGAGAAGACTAGGGTTAAAGAAATACAATCGCAGCCATGCATGTTAGGAGAAGACAAAAGAAGTCCAAAGGAACAACAAGCAACAACAACATGTGCTGAAAGGAGACCTAGAAGGACTAGAAAAAGGCCAACAAGGTTTGATGATGAAGATTATGTTCAGTAAGAGCTATTTTAACATAATGGAGAAATACTGATGTAAGTGTTATGGTTGTAAGTGCCATCATTCTGTTTTGTTGATATGAATTAGTGTATTAGTAGTTTGGTTTGGATGTTTCAAGAAGGATCGATTAAAAGATTGTTTACCTTCTTTAAGAATCTTTAAATAATAACAGGGAAGATCATTAAGGCTTTGTTTGGGAGTAGGGGTGAAAATGGGCTGAGCTTAGCCAAGCTTTGTCTCGAAAAGACTAAGCATAAGTCAAAAAAATTCAATTTGGCCTGATCCAAGCTTAGTATGAGTCTAACAGTTAGTCTGACTTGAGCCGTTTATAAAAAATAAATGGTCTGGCTTGACCCGTTAGCCTATTAATTTTTAACTTCCAAACATAAACATGAATCAACTTCACATAGTAATCAAATTCTGTTGCTACATGAAGATTCACCTCATTGTAAATGGGTTAGGCGTGGGTTACACGCGTGTGTCTTATTTCTCTCTGTTAGGGCAAAGTTATGGGTTCTAAGAAGGAAAGGGGTTCTACGAAGGAAATCTCAGCTGCATCATCAAGCATCGCGAAGGAAAATCAGGAAATCATGAGAAGAAGTATCAAAAGATCCAAAAATGGGGAGGAATTCTCCCCTGAATCGACTAATAGAGGTGCCAGCTTCAGGAATATACAGGAGCGTATACCATCTGGGAAGAGCAAATCATTTGCAGATGCTCTCAGATCTGATGGAATTTCGATGGAGGAAGAAGATCTTTGGCAAGAAGACCACATGGAGGAACATTGTGAACCACTTGATCCTGCGCTCGGTGAAATCAACGAGCTAGGGTTCCAAGTCAGTTATGGAGAAGATGACTCTGTCAGCTTCAAGGGTTCGAAGGAGGCCAAGCTAAGGCTAAGGAGTCCTTGGAAGAACGCTATCATTGTCAAACTCTTAGGGAAGAAGGTGGGGGTCGCGTATATGAAGAACAAGCTCGAGAGCTTGTGGTCGAGAATGGGATCTATTGTTGTAGCAGATTTGGGTAATGACTTCTTTTCAGTCAAGTTTTCAAGCGTGGAGGATCTAAATCTGGCTCTCACAGGAGGCCCATGGGTTCTAATGGGGCACTATCTTGCCATCCGCCGCTGGGAGCCGTTCTTCAACCCCCAAAAAGCAAATATCCACAGAGTTGCTGCATGGATTCGTCTTCCAGGTATCCCTTTAGAATACTGTGTTCAATCTGTGTTGAAAATGATAGGAAGCTCCATAGGAAAAGTTTTAAAAGTCGACAGAACTACCTCTTTGGGTGATAGGGGCAAATTTGCTAGAATCTGTGTTGATTTAGACTTATCTAAACAGTTGAGGGGTGAATATATCCTAGAAGGGGAAGTATTTAAGGTTGAGTATGAAGGACTATATTTAATTTGCCTTAATTGTGGTAAATACGGTCACAATATAGACAAATGCTCTGAGCTCAAGAAGCCGATGGAGAGTAATGACAAGCAGGAGCCCGTGCACGAAGCAACTAAACCTGCTTGTAATCAAGGAGTGGGCCCCTGGATGGTGGTCCAGAAAAAAAAGTTTTTTAAACAGCAACCGAATGCTAAGAGCGATGGACAAGAAGGTAGAACTTTTGGTGAGGACATCTCCAACAAAAAGACAATTAGCCACAGGAACAAATCCCCTGTGATAGTATTGGGGTCTTCTTCCCCGAATTTGCAGCCTTCTAATACTATCGCAAGTCAGGGACCAGGGGATCAAAAAGAGAATAAAATTGCTAACCCCTATCAGCCTCCTCCTAGGGCAGTAGCTAAAATAAGTGGATCGGGCTACAAGAAGTCTCATCCCAAAGGAAGTTATAAACCTAAGATTCAGAACAAGGGGAGTTCCTTTGTGTTTACTTCGAAGGCCAATCCAGCAGGCAATAGCTCTAGCCCAGTAGAGCTCCCTTCATCCAATTATCTGAACAACCAGATCTCTAAATCTCAGGAGCCCATTAATCAAGGTGTCCTGATTAATGGGCCCAGAAACGAGATCCCCATTACCAGAATTAATGGTAATTCTATTACTTCCTCAGAGTGTGTCTTAAATGCTATGGAGGGAGAGCATTCTAAAATGGATATTAGCAAGGGAAATAGCGAAGAACAAATGAATGGGGCTAAACCCCCTGACAAGGAAAATCTGAAAGGTTTGGTTGTTGAAAAAAATGTTTGTGTTATGGCTTCAGACCAATTGATTGAGAGTGTTCAGGGACTCATTAATCCTGACTCTGAGATGATTATCCAATGAATTGCCTTGTCTGGAATTGCAGGGGTGCAGCTAAGAAATCTTTTAAAATGACCCTGCGTAATTTCACTAAGAAGTACAAGGTTGGTTTGGCAGCAATTTTAGAGCCCAGAATTAGTGGTATCTCGGCTGCTAGGAAAATAAAACAACTGGGATTCAAAAACTACTTGATGGAAGATGCTGTGGGATTCATGGGTGGTATTTGGATCTGTTGGAATGATGATTCCTTTAACCTTTCTCTCATTGAAAAAAGTAATCAGTTCATTCATGTCCTCTGTACTTGTAGCAATGGGGCCAGCTTCCTCCTGACTGTTGTTTATGGCAGCCCTAGAGAGGAAGATAGAAAAGTTCTCTGGTCGGCCCTTAGAAGAATCAGTGAAACTATCTCTACCCCTTGGGCTCTTATGGGGGATTTCAATGAGATTTTGAGTGCTAATGAGAAAAAAGGGGGTGTACCTGCCAACCTATCCAAATGTTCAAAGTTTATGGAAGTCCTTGATGACTGCAACATCATGGACCTTGGCTGTCATGGTGCTAAATTCACTTGGAGAGGATCTAAATGGTTACACCTGGACAGAGTTTTCAAGAGACTAGATAGGATTTGTGCTAATGCCTTATGGAGAACTGCCTTCCCTGAAGCTACTGTCAAAGCTTTGCCTAGGCTCAACTCAGATCACAACCCCTTGCTGCTCTCTCTTAGTCCCCAGGTTTCTAATTGGAGAGAGAGACCTTTCCGGTTTGTGGCTGCTTGGCAAGATCATGGTTCCTTCCCTTCCTTCCTCAAAGAGCATTGGAATCCCAATTTTGATGTTTCTTCCTCCTTATCTCGCTTGGTCAATCCGTTGAAGGTGTGGAATAAGCAGGTGTTTGGGGATATCTTAACTAAGAAGGAGAGGCTGTTATTGAGTCTCCAAGAGTTGCAAGCTAGAATTCATTCTACTAATGATGATTCCCTCTCCCCTCTAGAGCTTAATTTACAACAAGACATCACTGCTGTGCTGGAGGCAGAGGAAAGTCTCTGGTTCCAAAAATCTAGAACCAAATGGATTGAGGATGGGGACAAAAACACAAGATTTTACCATATCACTACTATGATCAAGAGAGCTAGGAACAAGATTCTTGTCATAAAGAATGAAGCTGGTCACTGGATAAAAGAGGAAGAGAGCATAATAAGGCTATTTCTTGCGTTTTATACGGGTCTTTTCACTGAAGATCACATAGCTAGACCTTGGCATAATACTATAACTAAATGGCCTAATCTCTCTCAACAAGAAATGCGCATGTTGGAAGCTCCTATTAACCCCCAAGAAATACATCAAGCTTTCTTTAAAATGGGTCCTTTGAAGGCTCCTGGGCCGGATGGTTATCCAGCATTATTCTTCCAGAAAAATTGGGATGTCATTGGTAAGCAAACTGTGGCTTCTGTTATCCATCTTTGGCTTAATCCTGGGAATATCAAAGACATTAACAAAACCCTTTTAGTCCTGATTCCTAAAGTTCAAAATCCTGAAAGGGTTGCCCAGTTTAGACCGATTGCTCTATGTTCTGTGTTATATAAAGGGATTAGCAAGATCATTGTGAACAGGCTGAAGCCATTCCTTAAGAAGTTGGTATCTCCCCACCAAGTCAGCTTTGTGCCTAACCGTAATATTCAAGATAATATCATCATTGTTCAGGAGATGATTCATACCATGAACAGGATGAGAGGGAAAAGAAGTTTTATGACTGTGAAAATTGACTTAGAAAAAGCTTATGACCGTATTTCTTGGGATTTCATTCAAAGAGTTCTTGAGGAAATCGGTATTCCTTCTAAGTTGATCTCCTTAATCATGGCCTGCATTACTTCCTCTGAATTTGAGCTTCTCTGGAATGGGGCTAAAGCTGGAGCCATTCTTCCTACTAGAGGTCTAAGACAAGGTGACCCCATTTCACCTTATATCTTTGTTTTATGTATGGAGAAACTCTCCCACCTTATTGCTGATGCAGTAGAAAATAAAAGTTGGATACCCTTGAAAGCTGGAAAGGGTGGACCAAGGATTTCTCACTTGCTTTTTGCAGATGATTTAATGTTGTTTGCGGAAGCTTCAGAAACCCAAATTACCAAAATCATGGAGATCCTGAATTTGTTTGGTGATGTTTCTGGACAAAAAGTAAATAAAGATAAGACCAGTATTTTCTTTTCAAGGAATATTGATGAGGGTCTATCCAGGAAAATAACAAGCATCTGTGGCTTTGCTCCTACTAAAAACCTTGGGAGGTACCTGGGTTCGATGATGAAGCATGACAGAGCTAGCAAGAGCCTTTATAGTGAAGTCCTGGACAGAATTCACAAAAGGCTGAATGGGTGGTCTAAGCAGAATCTCTCTATGGCTGGTAGAGTTGTCCTAGCCAAATCAGTCATTTCCTCTATCCCTATGTTCCACATGCAAAATAACATCATTCCTCTGGGGATCTGTGATGAAATTGAAAAAATCCAAAGACGATTCATTTGGGGTGGTACTAAAGAAAAAAGGTCAGCCCATCTGGTTTCTTGGGAGAAATTGTGCAAGCCTAAGTGCTTGGGGGGCCTTGGTATCATTAATTTAAGGAAGCAGAATGAAGCTTTCTTAATGAAAATGGCTTGGTCTATTATTCATGATCCTCACCAGCTCTGGTCTCGGGTTCTCCTTGCTAAATATGGGAGGAAGGTGGAATTGCATGGTAATTGCATCAGTAAGGCTTATGATTCAAGACTTTGGAAGAATCTCTCTAAAATCTGGCCTGTACTTCTGGACAACTTGAAGTGGAACATTGGTGATGGTAAAAACACCAATTTTTGGCTAGATGATTGGCTTGGAGATATTCCTAAGCTGCTAAATGTTGCAGTCATGGAACCCCATCCTCTGCTCATTGCTGATACTGTGGCTGACTGTATTGACAAAAACTCCAACAATTGGAACTTCACCTTTCTTCATCAGTTCTTTGAACAACATGTGGTTAATTTGATAGCAGCCATTCCCCCTCCCACTACTTCAGCTGGGTGTGATGTGCTTGCTTGGAAGGATCTGAACCCATCGATCTCTTTGGTTAAAAAGGCTTATACAAGCCTGATGAAATTTGATGCTTTATCTCCAAACTTTCACTGGGAGATTATTTGGAAATGGAAAGGCCCTGAAAAATACAAATTTCTGATCTGGAAGCTTGCTCATGGAAGGATTCTGACCAACCAATTAGTTTCCAAGTGGGGAAATACTTCTGACAGGTGCAAACTCTGCCCTGATAAGGTAGAAACCATTCTCCATGTCTTTAGAGATTGCCCCCGTGCCTCTAAATTCTGGAATTGCTCTTTGTTCACTACTCAGCCTCCTTTGTTCTTTACTGAACAGACTTTGCACATCTGGCTTGATAATTGTTTATTATTTTCTGATGTGAGACAACCTAATTGGAGAGATTATTTCTTTATATCTTGTTGGTATATTTGGCTGTGGAGAAATAAAGATTGCCATGAACAAGATTTCAAGAGGCCTGATAATGTGACTGGTGAGATTCAAAGAAATTGGGTGGTTTTGTCTAATGCTAAACAGGTGCTCAGCCCAACCTCCAGATCCTTTAGCATCAGGACTCCCACTCATTGGATTCGGCCAGAGGTGAATTGGCTTAAATTAAATGTTGATGGAGCCGTTTCTTCTAAGAGAGCAGCTTGTGGAGGTCTCTTGAGAAACAAGGATGGTGTTTGAGTTGGTGGCTTTCAATCTTTCCTTGGTTCTTGCTCTCCTCTTCATGCTGAGCTGTGGGCTATTCTCCATGGTCTCGATCTGGCTTGACAGCTAGGTACTCCTAAAGTGATTGTTGAGAGTGACTCCTCTCAAGCAATAAACTTGCTTTCCTCTAATGGGAAAGATGCTCGACAACTGCCCCTGGTAGTTAGGATTCGAGCTTTTATGAAAAGAAATTGGATGACTGCTCTTTCTTTCACAAATAGAGAAGCTAATAGTCGTGCTGATTGGCTAGCAAAGGATACTCTTTCCAAGCACCTTGGTGTCTACCTTCTTTTGAATCAACCGTCTGAGCTGCAAAATCTGTTAGAGAAAGATGTCCAGACCATGCTGGCCAACCATCTGTGTGGAATCCTGACTAAGACCTTTGTGTTGCTTCTTTGTGTTTTTCTTTTCTGTTTTTTGTTTTGTTCTTTTTTGGTTCTGTTTCTGTTTTGCTTTTTGTTGGGGCTTTGCCCCTTTTCAGTACAAAAAAAAAAAGAGATAATAATAAAAATAAATTATAATAACAAATAAGTTTACCTTATTAATTCCAAGAAGTATCACTCAAATCTCTATGAATTTTATTTGGGATAAGTGCTTGCTATTTATATAGATATATGTATAAAAATTCCATAATATCCATAGCGTCCAAGTATAGTTTAATTAATGTCTTTAAATTCATTGCATTTTTTCATACCGCAATGAGTTTCGAAGATGTTGGGTTCAGTGACCCATCATGGCAGGCCCAATAGTCATTGTTGTCTTAAATTTCACCTTTAAAAGGAACAGCTTCACTTAACGAAAAAGGAAAAATATTTTTGCTTTTTCTATAAATTTTTTTTTTCTGACACACTCATATATAAATGAGTGGTACATAAGTATTTGAGAAATATTTTTCTTATGTTATAAGAAAATTGTTACCTCATTTGTAAAAATAAAATTACAAGTGGGACCCACATGTAAGAGAAGAGAGAAAAAAGAGTGGTAGGGCCCACCTTTTTTTATGTGTGTAGAAAAATTGTTTATCTCATGTAAAATTTGAAATATTAAACCCTAATAAAAAAAGAACAAGAAAAATAAAAGCCTGCTTTCAAGTGATGAAACTACTGTTTAAGAAGCGTTGCAACGCGTGCCGCACTTGCGCCACGGTGGAAACATAACAGTCAAAGCATGTGGGGGACCACTCCCAGCACACGCTCCACATAATGAGCCTCACTCCCTACATAATTCCATATATACCCTTCAAACTTTCAAACAATTACCCAACCCGTCTGAATCCTCGCACTGTTCCCGAAGCCCAATATTGGAATTCCGTCATTCATCAAATCTGCATGAAATCATGATAACCTGGTCTTTCTCAAGCTCCTCCAAAATCATTATAAAACCTCGCAACAGCTCAAAGTTTGTTAACAACACACACACACACACTCGTCTCGTGCACTGATGGCATCAGCTGCAGCAAAAAACTCCCACATTTCTCTCATCATCATTGTTCTCTTGTTAGGGTTAGCCACATTGCCAGCTTCAGCTGAAGAATGCGAGTCAAAAAACGCGGGAGGGTGCCACGATAAGGGTCAAGCGCTGAAATTGAAGATCATAGCCATTTTCTGCATATTGGCAACCAGCATGATTGGGATTTGCCTACCCATATTCTCACGCGCGGTCCCGGCGCTTAGACCCGACGGCGAACTCTTTGTTCTGGTGAAGGCGTTTGCCTCCGGCGTCATTCTCGCCACCGGTTACATGCACGTGATGCCGGATTCCTTTGATGACCTCACATCGCCGTGCTTGCCGGATCGTCCATGGCATAAGTTTCCCTTCACTACCTTCGTCGCCATGCTCTCCGCCGTTTTCACTCTCATGGTTGATTCTTTTTCCATTAGTTACTTTAAGAAGAAGCTCTCTGTTTCCGGCACTGCCTTGGAAGCCGGTGGTGGTGGTGATGGCGGTGAACATAAGGAACTGCAACAGCCTGGATTCGGACATGGACATCAACATGTTGAGAATGTGAATGCAGAACAGTTGCTGCGTTATCGTGTCGTGGCTCAGGTCTATATATCATTGCATTGAATCTGTGTTGTTGTGTTTGTGACATTCATTTTATTGTTAGTGTTTGATGTAATTACTAACCTGTGATCACTAATGAGTGTAAAATAATATTTTTTAATAGAAGTAGATCCTTTGACAGCGTCAAATCATAAGGGAGAGCCGTTAGTGTCAAATCATTTGTGACCAATTAGCGACGGAATTTTCATAGTAGTTATGTCGCTATACAGGTTTTTTTCTTTCTTCTTTCTAGTAGTGGGCTCTGACTTGTAAGCATGTAACACCATTAATCTTTTTTTATCCAATGACTATCAGATGATTAGATGAGATCTCAAATTTCAAATTTGACTGGTGTCAAAGGATCTACCTCTTTTTAATAATAATGTTATTAGTACTAATAATTAGTTCTTCCCTAAAAAATATTTATAATAGTTAATAACTTTTAATATTCTTAATAATACTTATAATTTTAACGAGTGCAGGTGTTGGAGCTAGGGATTGTGGTGCATTCGGTGGTGATTGGTTTGTCAATGGGAGCTTCTGACAACCCATGCACCATCAGGCCTCTGATCGCTGCACTTTGCTTCCATCAACTATTTGAGGGAATGGGCTTAGGTGGTTGCATACTTCAGGTGATTCATGTCTCCATTATATATTTTTTTCAATGGTTAGTGTATTAATGTTATATAAATGAATGAGTTTTGTCACGTTCTAATTGGTTTGATTTTGTAATAGGCTGAATATGGATTCAAGGTGAAAGCTATTATGATTTTCTTCTTCTCTGCCACCACCCCATTTGGGATCGCTTTGGGGATTGGTTTGTCAAATGTGTATAGCGACACCAGTCCAACTTCTCTTATTGTGGAGGGGATTCTGAATGCAGTATCTGCAGGGCTTTTGAATTATATGGCATTGGTGGATTTATTGGCTTCTGATTTTATGGGGCCTAAGTTGCAAAGCAGAGTAAAGCTACAGATTTTGTCTTATGTTGCTGTTTTGCTAGGCGCAGGAGGTATGTCAGTGATGGCTATATGGGCATAGACACTGAAGTTGATGCAGATTTTGTCATGGATTACAATTGCATTGTTAGTTAGTTGCTAACTCATTTTTGTATCCGCCTTCACATTAATCTTGATGAGCGTTTGAGTAAGTTTTTTCTAATTACATTCGTGTTTGTAGCTAATAAGGCCTCTTTTTCTAATCATCAATTGATTAATCATGTTCTGTTTTTTTCCTGAGGTGATTATTGCCATGACATGAAATTTGATCTTTAACTAGTTCCGCATTATTGAAAATGCTAAAGGCTGCATATAGCTGCATCATACAGATTCCATTTAGGTTCAGTGATGTAACACAAATAGACGTAACCAAATCAATCTCCTTTCCGAAATAGTAAGAACCATGCTAATTTGAACCATATATGCTTTCGAAGAATATTTGTAATTTCTAAGGATTGCTAAGGGAATGATACATTTTTAGGATACATTTCATACCATTTAACCCTGTACACAAGCTGTACTCAACGAAAATCACCCTTTTAAGTTCAAAGAGCCCAATCTACTTTTGAAGAGTTTTTTTTTTTTTTTTCCCGTATCAATCATGGAATGGAATAAATACCATCTGTGTTATTATAATAACAACTCCATCATCAAATGGCGATAGCTCATTTGCCACTTCGAAGCTGAACTGAACTGAAAGGCATAGGGGTTTAAAACTTTAATTTTGGACCTGTCTCGAAATCAAACTAATCAATAAGTGATGAACCCATTGAAATATTTCTAAAAAAATAATAACAACTCCATCAATGGTGTAGGGGGTGTTGAGAACCTTGTGGTGTTACTTCTGGCTGTTGAGTGTAATACATAGATTTGTTGTTATTTCTTTCCGTCTTGCCTGTCTTGTAATTTGGTCATACAACGATTATGTATTTTATAAATTAAGTCTTCAGATGTTATATCAGTATCTTTCACTATAGAAATCATCCAAATACTTAATATCACAGGGAAGTTTTGTATTAACAAAATTAATCATAGGAGGCTTTATGCCAATTACGACGAAGAGTTTTCTATTAACGGACTCAAGCTTTAAATACTAACAAACTAATGTTAAATGACAAAGTAATTACCATGATAATATCAAGTCAAACCACAGGAACTAACTTATTTAATCCTAAATTTTATTTAGTCATCTTTCATAATTAATTATTTGAAAACTAGACATAAAGGAGAGGAAGAAGGAATGAGAGAAGAGGAATAACTTCCTAATAATTTAAATAAAGTGATAGTTTCATTCATTTAATTTAAATACACTGTTAACATAATATATATATATATAGGGGACGGATCCGTTTACAAATTATTTTTTGAAATTTTTTACAAAGTACACTATGTTCTCCCGGGAAAACATAGTGTATCCAGTGTTCTCCCGTGAGAACATAGCGTAGTTTGTAAACAAAAAAATTTGTAAATATAACATGCCATATATATATATATATATATATATATTCATTCAATATATATTATTATTTATTGTCACAATATATATTTAATAAATTAAACAAAGCATAAAATAATTTTATTAATGAGATAATGCATCATAAACTAACAATATAATTTATTTTTACAATAACAATCTACCATAATTAAATTTTTATTAATGATTTTCTAGTGAACCAAAATGGTAGTAGTCGTGGTGATACCCTTATAACTCCACCACACACTTGATTGTCTATCACTAGGCCAATAGCACTGTCACATTACTATCCAGTAGCTTCTAAAATATATCATGGGAAAATATTTTTATTTTTTCACAGAATTTTTTTTTTTTTGTCACACTCATGTAAAATAGTGAGTTTTATTATAAGGAGCAAGTTATATTTATAAATTTTTTTGTTTATAAATTACACTATTTTCTTTTAAGAGAACACTAAATTTCACTATATTCTCCTAGGAAAAGAGAATGTAATTTGTTAAAATTTGTCAAAAAAATTTATAAATAAATCATTCCCTTGTCATAACGAAAAAGAGAGAAAAAAGTAGTAGAATATAATGGGACCCTTTTGTTTTCTTATGTGAGTGTGATAAAAAAAATTCTGAATTTATTATACATCACTGTCTGTCTATATTTTCAGTTTTTATAATGGAAAATGTTACAAATGACATATGATTGGCTATTTATAGGCAGATTGTGGCGGAGGCTATTTAGAATGCATCGCCAATCCATATTACTTTCCAGCGGCTTCTAATATTTTCTTGATTTCATCTTTTGCTTCTTACATGTAACCTAAGGATCATCTTAGAATAGAACCTTCTAAGATTTTAAAAGGTTTTATTCCGAGGCTTCCTTTCTTAAATGAACTTTGTCCTAGTTGACCTAGCTATACCCGAGTATAGATAAACCGAACAAAAATTAAGCAGACAACAACGCCCTGTACCTTTTTTTGTTCTCCAAATTGTAAATGTTCGCTTCCACACCATGGATCTCTATATGGTGTCCAACTATGTGGTAGCCATGTTGGAACGGAATTTCTTCTTCTTATTATTAATTTTTTTCGAATACTCTTGTATGATCCAGTAACGTAACGTTGCTGTGTCCAATTTTGAAACACACGATATGGCTAGGACACAAGGTTGTAAAATTCTATCAAATATATGTCAATTTTTCATACAAGAATTGTGTGGGACAAGACTATTGGTTTAAACTTTATTTAATTAAAGAAAATAGAAAATGAAGAGTTTTGTGGTGAAGGGATATGTCCTTAGGAATTTGTTAGTGGACAATTATTATGCTTAGAGTTTGGTGAAGAGTTGTGTCTTTTAGTTATGAAGAGTTGTGTCTTTTAGTTATGAAGAGTTGTGTTGTTTGGAGTCTTTAAGCTTTTGTATTTTGGCCTATAAATAGGTCCTTTGTATTTCATATCAAATATAGCCAGAGAAAAAGAATATTAAGGCTTGAAAGATACAGTAATTCAAAGAGGTATATTCCGAGACTTGTTTGTGAGAAACACCATTAGAGGACCTGTGAATTACAAATTGGTATCAGAGCTTGAGCCAATGGAAAATATGAGTAATAGTCTGTCAGTGCCCCGCCTGACAAAGGTGAACTATGAAAACTGGAGCATCCAAATGAAGGCCCTTCTATGAGCCTATGACAGTTGGGGGTTGGTGCAAAATGGGTTCGTAGAACCTGATACAACGGAAGGATATTCAGCAAATCAACTCAAGCAATTGAGTGCGTTGAGATCAAAGGATGCAGCGGCACTATTTATGATGTTTCAAGCCGTTGAAGAAAGCGGTGGTCTTGAAAAGATTGGAGGTGCGACGACGGCAAAGGAAGCTTGGGATATATTGGAGACGGCTTACAAAGGCGCGGACCGTGTGAAGCAGATCCGACTTCAGACTCTAAGAGGAGAGTTGGAGGGGATGAAGATGAAGGAAACCGAAGGAGTGTCGGACTTCATCACCCGGGTTCAAACCTTGGTGAACCAGTTGAAACGAAATGGAGAGGTGTTGACCGACTCTAGAGTCGTTGAAAAAATTCTGAGGTCGTTGACAGACGACTTCGAGAACGTGGTATGTGCAATTAAGGAGTCTAAGGACTTGGCTATGCTCTCTTTTGAAGAGCTAGCAGGTTCTCTTGAGGCGCATGAACAGCACAAGAAAAAGAAGAAGGAAAAGACACTGAAGCAAGTACTTCAGTCAAAAGCAAATATCAAGGATGGAAAGGCACTCTACTCTCAGAATGTCCGAGGTAGAGGTCGTGGACGAGGTGGACGAGGAAATGGTCGGGGTGGTAGAGGTCGTGGTCAAGAAGGTCAGAGTGAGGAGGAAGAGCAGTCAAGCCAACAGAACTGACGTGGAAGAGGAGGTCGGTCGTATTACTCCAACATTGAGTGCTACAAGTGTGGCAAGTATGGTCACTTTGCAAAAGATTGCTACTCGGATAAATGTTACAATTGTGGTAAGATCGGGCATTTCGCAAGAGATTTCCGAGATGAGAAAGAGGTGGAAGAGACAACCAATCTAGCCACGGAAGATGAGGCGAAAGAAGGTATTCTCATGATGGCACACAATGAAGGCAACACCGACAATGACATGGTGTGGTACCTCGACACGGGTGCAAGTAACCATATGTGCGGGCATGAGCACTTATTTAAAGAGATGCGAAAGGTGGAAACTGGACATGTGTCGTTTGGAGATGCGTCAAAAGTTGAGGTCAAAGGCCAAGGTACGATTTGTTTCTTACAAAAGGATGGCTTAGTTGGGTCAATCCGAGATGTGTATTACGTTCCAGACCTCAAGAGCAACATTTTGAGTATAGGTCAACTCATGGAGAAAGGTTATTCAATACTTATGAAAGACCAGTTTTTACACTTGAAAGATAAGCAAGGGCGTTTGGTTGCTCGAGTTGAAATGGGGAGAAATCGCATGTATAAGCTGAATTTGAGAAGCATGCAAGAAAAATGTTTGCAGGCAGACGTAGAAGACAAGGCGTCACTGTGTTTGCAGGTAGACATAAAAGACAAGGCGTCGCTGTGGCAAACTGCCATGGACGAGGAGATTGACGTGTCGGAGCGCGTAAGAGACGACTCGGAGAAGAAGACGATGGAGATGACTGTGGCCAAGGGAGCCGAGATAGAAGATGAGGAGAACGAAGGAGCTGAGATAGAAGCGGAGAAGGACGGGAACGACGAGTCCATTGTCGAGGTAGAAGACTTCACAGAACCTGAGTGTCTGGAGGAGTCAAAAATCGGAAAGGAGATTGAGAAGCCGAGGTGCTTGATGGAGACCGGCATGGAGGAGACCGCGAATCCGAGTTCCGTGTTGATAACCGGGATGGGGGAGATCCCGACTAAACCACTGAGTTCATGTTTTGGAGAAGAGCTTAACCCCGGCGTGATGAGGTTGATGTCGGAGACCGGCATAGGCGCGGTTCGGATTGGAAGTCAGAAGTCGGAGATTGCATTAAATTTATGGTGGAAGTGGAAGATGTCGACACCACCGAAAATAGACCAATTCCCTGGAGGACGGTGGTCTGAGATTCTATCGATGAGGCGCGTGGAAGCTAGACTTGTTGAAGAAGAACCCGGCGATGAAGTGGGTATTGTTGTAGAAGAAGCCGAAGCGGGTGTTTCGGATAGGAAACCCGACGATGAAGAAGCTGAAAGCGAAAAAATGGAAGGTGTAATTGTGGATGTGGTTGACGAAGAAAAATTCAAAACTGTCTATCTTCCACCAATGAAGGAACCGCCGGACAAAAAAAAATTTGAAGAAAGGAATGCAACATGGAAGCAGCGTGAAAAAAATCAACCGGTGGAAAATTCAAAATGAAGAATTAAAGTTTAAGGGGGAGTTTTGTTGGTTTAAACTTCATTTAATTAAAGAAAATAGAAAATGAAGAGTTTTGTGGTGAAGGGATATGTCCTTAGGAATTTGTTAGTGAACAATTATTATGCTTAAAGTTTGGTAAAGAGTTGTGTCTTTTAGTTATGGAGAGTTGTGTTATTTAGAGTCTATAAGCTTTTGTATTTTGGCCTATAAATAGGTCCTTTGTATTTCATATCAAATATAGCTAGAGAAAAAGAATATTAAGACTTGAAAGATATAGTAATTCAAAGAGGTATATTCAGAGACTTGAGGGGGCTGACATAGCACCAAAATGTTTTCCGCGTTTCCTAGATTTTGGGAGGCATATAAACTTCGGTGCAGGATCATGTTATACGCATTTTATTAGTATTTAGGTTTCCAAATTTGTCATTCCTTTTGTGTTCACAATTGTCAGTTCTTTGATGCACTCCGTATCATTTGGAAAATCTCGCATAAATTTTATGCATGTAACAAAATACTGTATCTCAATTTTCAGTGAAGCTAAGCTTTTACAAAACCACATATTATCTTGCATAATTAAGAATTTATTCTCCATATATATTTGGATTTCAAAAGTTTCAATGGACTATTGGGAAGGCAAACTCGGACTTCAGATTAAGTTTTCTTGTTGTAAGGCATTGAATCAACTTCAAGTTTCTACTATCTGCCAAAAGATCATTGAAATTCAAGTGTTTGCAGAATAAGGAGCTAGAGGATGATAGATATTTAATTGGGTTATAGTCAGACGTGGACTAATTAACCGTACTGAATAATCTAAATACCGTGTTTCTATTTCTCTGATTTTGTCTTTTCATATACATAAACACTGTTTATGCGATGCTTATTTGATGATAGATTCTTATCAAATGGGTGTCTGGGTATGGCTTTTGTTGTTGGAATAAGCTGAAAGGCAATTTGAGTATCGCTTCTAGGTGGGCGGGCTAGGGTACAGGGGAGCCGTCACAAGGGGTTTTGGGGGCAAGCGACTTTAGGCCCATAGAAGTTAGGTATTGTCGTGGATATCTGATTTATTATAATTTTTTTCTTAATAGTTTGGGTTTGAGCCTATGAATAGCTGTTATTAGAATTTTTTTAATCTTATTTATATTCTCTTGGTGATGAGGTGAATATAATACAAATAAACTGGACGTAGCGTACATTGAGTGAACCTGAATAAATCGTCGTGTCAAAATCATCTTTTTTCTTTATCTTTTATTTTTTGATTTGTGTGTGATTGTCGATTTTTAACATTGGGGATGTTTCTTTGGTTTTAACTATGAGTTTATCATCTATCATTTAATATGATAACAAAAAATTTCCTACACACACAACATTTTGTGGGGTCCGCAACTAAAAAAAAAACTCGAGCACGCAAAACGAATCTTTATAACATAACACAAGCACTTCCTATCACATAACTCTTATAAAACCCTTTAAGGGTTTTATGATTATTATGTTACATGACCCAACTTCATTTTCATACCCACACAATAAGAAGGAGAGAGAAAGTAAAGTGATGAAAGAAAAGGAAAAAAAATGTGGATCCCATCATTTTGATGTGTGTGTAAGAAAATGAAATTAAATTATGTCACATGATAAACATAAAGCCCTACATTTTTTATTAAAATATGAATAAAAAAAATATAAGTTGCATGTTTAAGCACTCGAAATCCTGAATTAACTTATTAAATTTCTGTTTACCAAAAAAAAAAAAAAAAAAAACTTATTAAATTTCTATTATAAAGAAACAAATATTGCAGTCACAAAGCTTATGTAATTATGGCAATCTCCAAGGGCCCAAGAAGGCAAAATCAAAAACTTCAAATTACATAACTCATTAGGAAAACAAACCTCCACACTCTGTTTAGTTTTACGCGATCAGAAAAGAGCTCTTTGAACATTCATTGTTCAAACAGGGTGCAACAATTGGCAATTATCAATTGAATCAATAATGGATTGATTTTGATATGAGATGTTGCTTTCAGGTGTTGAAGAACTTTCCCCCTTTCGTTTTCAAAACCTGTTTGATCTAATTTGCTGCCTCGCTGCAGTTCAGCAGTTGGTTAGTATACTATTATCAAACACTCTGGCCACAAACAACTGAAATGAATGACGCAAGATTCAACTGTTAAACAATCAAATTTAGCCACCTCATTATTTGCCAAATCTAAGTATTGAGATATATAGTCTCACCTTTCAAAACTTATCTAAGTGTGGAGCTTCTTAATACAGGTACATAAGTATATGTATTGTTCATCTTTTAAATTCAGTGGGTTCTCGTGTAATTAAACAGTATAAACAATTAAAAAAACTCCAGCAAATAACTTAAACTTTTATATTGAAATAATTCTTTACAAGTATATATTATAATACTTTGTGATTAAACATATTTTAAATGGTTAGTGTTGACCGGTCACTAGAATTGGTGAACACACACATCACAAGACAGTAGAAAATAGAAATATATGGTAGTGATTGCAGACCATCCTCAAAAAAATGTGGATGTGCTTTGTTCATTCATGGGATTTTAGAAAGAGAGTTGTCCCATTCATAATTGGGAAAGACAGTATGGTTAGTGTCCCCAAATGCAATCAAAAAGGCATTCATTGCCTCTCAAGACCTTTCAAATCTTTTTTTTTTTTTGAAAGATAGATCTTTCAAATCTTTAGCTCTATGATTTAGCACTTCTCTATTGGCTGATATTTTCTCCTACCGGATAGTAGTCTGAAATACCATCTTAGGGAAAAAAAAAATTCCTCAAGTGGGTGTATATATATATATTTTCAAAATAAGCAAATTTTGTTGCATTTTAATCCATATCTTTTTAAATATTTTCTATCTAATTTTGAAATCTTTTTTCAGTATCGATATTGGTACACTGGATGTACCAAAAAAGAGCTCCATCTCATGGATCACACATGCCGCACTTGGAATGTCATCTTTCTAAAAACCTATTCCAGTACTATTTTTCCCACTACTACCTAGATAGCTCGGAAAAAAAATACTTTTTTTATGCGAAAAAAAAATATTTATTTTTTTCTACGGTCAATGTAGATAAGTTATTGACGTTAAGCCTAAAACGATGTCATTTTGAGACAAAAATCAAGGTATTTTTATAATTATAATTTATTTCAGGGTTATAATTGTCTTTCTCATTATAATTTTTTAATTTTTCAACCTAAAATAACGTGTTTTAAGAGTGAATATAGATAATTTATCTATACTCACTATAGAAATATTAAAACAAAAAAAACCTCTTAATTTCAGTCGATAATTTGTTTAATAGATTAATATTTTTCATATTATAGAAGATGTTTTTATACTCATATAAAAATGTATGGAACTCATGTAAGACAATGTGAGGAGAATAAGGAGAAAAAGAAAACGTGAATCTCATGCACTTTTTTATATATATGTAGGAGATAATTTTATCTCCTACAACATGAAAAACATAAATCCATTTATTTAATGTCTTGAAATATTAAAAATCTTCCGTAGTTTATTGTTCTAACTTGATGTGGAACGCATAATTTTTTTTTTGGTAAATAGAAGAATTAAGTTTGATAAAGAGAGAAATGTTTAATTCTCAATTTTGTTTATTAAGATAAAATAAAATATAAGTATTTTATAATAGGAGTCCTAAACGCACCTATAATTACAAATCAATTATAATTGCTTGTATTTGAAAGAAAGAAATAATTAAAATTAAATTAACCTTAATAATTAAAAATTAAATAAAAATTTAACAATCAATCAAGTTCAAAACACATTTGAAATCTCAACCCTCAAAACATGCAACTTGACATCCTTAATTAATCCATTAACTGTGTGGGTCGGCCCATCCCGGGGTGTAGCGCATTGGCCCGTCTCTTGGAAGTGAGTTAAAATTATCAAATCATCTTGTTTTATGACGGGTTAATCCATTTAAAAAAATTTAAAAATTAAATAATATATATTATGAATTTTATAATATTAATTTCATTTCACACTTCTCTTAATTTTTTCCAATCTCAAGTCTTAATATATGTTAATTTTAATCGTAAATGAGATGATTTATTACGTAGAAAAATGAAGATAGATTCGTAATCCCATACATAAAAATTATACTCAAACTACAAAAATCGAAAAAAATAGGAATCGTAGAAAGATAATTAGTCCAATTTCAATAAAAAACATAATTTATGATAACATTCTTATTCTTTATTCTTATTACTTACTTTTTTTCATAGTAATATCATTGCTAATAATTAATATGAATTAATAGTATGTAATGAGAATTTTCTTTTATATGATAGATGATAGTCTTTAGGAACTCATTTTTTCCACCATATTTGGATAACCTTTGTCATAAATAGTATTTTATTTTTTATTTTCTCTAAGAGAATACTAAGATAATAATTTTAGATATCACAAAAGGTCAACATTACAAATAAAATATTACTTAATAGATAAAAAAATAACCCTGCAGATTCAACCTGCTTTGTCCCTATGTGGGGTGAGTTAAAATGAGTCTGCGGATTAAAAATCTCAACTCAACCAGTCATTTATGACGGGTTAAACAGGCCAACCTGACGAATTGGGTCCTCTACATACAGGAAAAGACATGCATTCAAATTGGATTTATCTTGACTGATATTAACATCTTTAAGTGGTAATCTAAGTAACAACTTTTGACTTAGAAGTGGTAAAATAGGTGCAACCTTTCCGTTTGGCCCGTTTAACTTACCACAAATGGTGAAATTGAGAGAGAGTGCATTAAAAATTAAGTAAACATGATTAAATTTAATGAATAAAGATGGAGATATACACTACTAGAAAAGTGGAAATTTTCGACGGAAAATATTCCGTCCAAATTAAAGACGGAAATTTCAACGGAAAATGTATTCCGTCGATAATTTTGACGGAAATTAAGTTCCGTAAAAAATATTCGACGGAAATCTGATTCCGTCGAAGATTTTCCACGGAAAAGGAATTCCGTCGAAAACAATTCCAAAAAAATAAATCAAAAAGAAATTAATTTTTATGAAATCTTCGACGGAAAATTGATTCCGTCGAAGATTTTCCACGGAAAAGGAATTCCGTCAAAGATTTTCCACAGAAAAATTATTCCGTCGAAAACAATTAAAAAAAAACAATTCAAAAAAGAAATTATTTTATGAATTTTTCGACAGAATTATGATTCCGTCGAAAATTTTCCACGAAAAAGGAATTCCGTCGAAAAGAATTCCAAAAAAATAAATCAAAAAGAAATTAATTTTTATGCAATCTTCGACGGAAAAATGATTACGTCGAAGATTTTCCACGGAAAAGGAATTTCGTCGAAAACAATTCCAAAAAAATATATCAAAAAGAAATTAATTTTTATGAAGTCTTCGACGGAAAAATGATTCCGTCGAAGATTTTCCACGGAAAAGGAATTTCGTCGAAAACAATTCCAAAAAAATAAATCAAAAAGAAATTAATTTTTATGAAATCTTCGACGGAAAACTGATTCCGTCGAAGATTTTCCACGGAAAAGGAATTCCGTCGAAAACAATTCCAAAAAAATAAATCAAAAAGAAATTAATTTTTATGAAATCTTCGACGGAAAACTGATTCCGTCGAAGATTTTCCACGGAAAAGGAATTCCGTCGAAAACAATTCCAAAAAAGTAAATTAAAAAGAAATTAATTTTTATGAAATCTTCGACGGAAAACTGATTCCGTCGAAGATTTTCCACGGAAAAGGAATTCCGTCGAAAACAATTCCAAAAAAATAAATCAAAAAGAAATTAATTTTTATGAAATCTTCGACGGAAAACTGATTCCGTCGAAGATTTTCCACGGAAAAGGAATTCCGTCGAAAGCAATTCCAAAAAAATAAATCAAAAAGAAATTAATTTTTATGAAATCTTCGACGGAAAACTGATTCCGTCGAAGATTTTCCAAAGAAAAGGAATTCCGTCGAAAGCAATTCCAAAAAAATAAATCAAAAAGAAATTAATTTTTATGAAATCTTCGACGGAAAATTGATTCCGTCGAAGATTTTCCACGGAAAAGGAATTCCGTCGAAAACAATTCCAAAAAAATAAATCAAAAAGAAATTAATTTTTATGAAATCTTCGACGGAAAACTGATTCCGTCGAAGATTTTCCACGGAAAAGGAATTCCGTCGAAAACAATTCCAAAAAAATAAATCAAAAAGAAATTAATTTTTATGAAATCTTCGACGGAAAATTGATTCCGTCGAAGATTTTTCACGAAAAAAGAAATCCGTCGAAAACAATTCCAAAAAAATAAATCAAAAAGAAATTAATTTTTATGAAATCTTCGACGGAAAACTGATTCCGTCGAAGATTTTACACGGAAAAGGAATTCCGTCGAAAACAATTCCAAAAAAATAAATCAAAAAGAAATTAATTTTTATGAAATCTTCAACGGAAAATTGATTACGTCGAAGATTTTCCACGAAAAAGGAATTCCGTCGAAAACAATTCCAAAAAAATAAATCAAAAAGAAATTAATTTTTATGAAATCTTCGACGGAAAACTGATTCCGTCGAAGATTTTCCACGGAAAAGGAATTCCGTCGAAAACAATTCCAAAAAAATAAATCAAAAAGAAATTAATTTTTATGAAATCTTCGACGGAAAATTGATTCCGTCGAAGATTTTCCACGGAAAAGGAATTCCGTCGAAAACAATTCCAAAAAAATAAATCAAAAAGAAATTAATTTTTATGAAATCTTCGACGGAAAACTGATTCCGTCGAAGATTTTCCACGGAAAAGGAATTCCGTCGAAAACAATTCCAAAAAAATAAATCAAAAAGAAATTAATTTTTATGAAATCTTCGACGGAAAACTGATTCCGTCGAAGATTTTCCACGGAAAAGGAATTCCGTCGAAAACAATTCCAAAAAATTAAATAAAAAAGAAATTAATTTTTATGAAATCCTCGACGGAAACTGATTCCGTCGAAGATTTTCCACGGAAAAGGAATTCCGTCGAAAACAATTCCAAAAAAATAAAAACCCCCCTACCCCTCCCAATTTTGTTTAAAAATGAAACAACTTAAATGTTAGGTTAACATTTGATTTCCCCTAAATTTGATTCTTCTACTTGAGGAACCGTTTTGTGTCGCTGGTTTCCCTGGTTCTCCAACCTGCGATTTTTATTGTTAGGTAACTCTGCACTCTTATTTGGGTTTTTAATTTCCTTGCTCTTTGATGGGGAAAGGAGGAAGCTGTGTTCCAGCAGGAAGAAGCCACCTCTGGTCGACGATGATTCTCTGTCGGACGTCGCCTGAGGCACGAGTACGGCGCCAATCCCGATCCAGGAGAAAGTGATTTGAATTTGATTTGGAAACGTGGAAGCTTTGATAAATGTGGAAGCTTTGATTTGGAAACGTGGAACTGCAGGTCAGCGTCTCTGTGCAGCATGGATACCTTTAAACTGTTGCAACTTTGTTACGGACACACCCAAGTCTTGTGCATCACACCATTGTCTATGATAACCATTTTACTCTTCATATTTCTGCTGCTAATGGCCAGATCCAGGTGGGTTTTTCTTCCTTTTTTCCATTTCGTATTGTTTCTTGTCATTTTCTTTCGCTTACCTGATTGGTATTCATTGGTGGGTCCTTGCAATTTTCTTGTTTTTGTGGCAAGATGCAGATTTAATATAGGTGAAGTTTCCCCTAATGTTCGTTTCAATTTCTTTTGATTTTAAGTCATTATTAAATCACATCATGGCTCAACACAGCCCTGGTACTCATGTAAGTCTCAATTTCAACTTTTCTCAATTTATTTCTATAGATCACATATAATATTTAAATTTTGGACAAGTTATCTTAATCTATTGAATTTGTAGGTTGCAGAAGTATCTCTTAAAACAATTCCCGGTACTCCTTATTATGGAGTTAGTGGAAATAATAGCATTTATAATCTGAGAGTTAAGAAACATCAATCAAGCGCTTCACATATATGGGTTCAAGATGGACAGGTGCTACTGATAAAATCGATGGCATGTGAGTTTTAATTTATGTAATTATCGCAATATCTGTTTTCTAAAAACTTGCATAAATATGGCTTGTTGGGTGGGGTGGGAAAACCACAACCGTTGTGGGTACACACACCTAGTCCTCCAATGGGATATGGATACTTTCCCGATGAGAACTATATACATGCATGCTATTATTTTCTATTAATTTTAGTATGACTTTCATAATTTTTTTGACTTTTGAGCTGAAAATGAATGTTCAGGGATTCTTGAACTTATTGTTAAATTATGGTTGCTTCCTAGCTTGTTTTAGTAAATAATGATGATAAAGAAATTTATTGTCTGTAGTAGATATGGAACCACCCTGGGATCTTACATTTGACAAAAGAAGACAAGGACTATGTAAGACATGAAGATGCTGTTGAGAATTTTCTTGTGGATGATAGGTCCAGTGATGAAAATTCTGATTTTATTGTGCTTGCTGGAGGTAGTCTTCATGCATATGGATCTATAGGCGCCTACACTTGTATGCTTCCAATATTATTGATTAAGTTAATTATTAATTGATTGAAAGCTTCCTCTATACCTGTGAATGGTTTTTGGATGTATGTTTGAATGTGCACAATCAACTATTATTATATTATTTATTTGTTATTAGTATGCTTTCAATCTCTAGAATCCTGTTCTCCATGTTGTTTGACATCTGAACTATAAGAAGTTTTGCATTTGTTTTGTTGTATTACAGGAAAACATTAAATTTGGTAATAATAGATGAATGTCAATAAGTAAATATTAATTGTTATTCATAATGTTAAAAATATAATATATATTTTTATTAAAAAGTTATATTCTGTGTGAATTATATGAATTTGCAATTTTTGTTGAGAAAAATATTTTTTTTCCTTTGGTATATTGGATAATGGCATGAACTATTTCCTTTTAAACTTTGAAGTACGTACCCGAATAACTTTGAAGGAAAAAGAAAGATAAAATTGTGCTATTTAGTTAATGCTTTGTAGTTTTATATAACGTAACTTATATATAACGTAACTTATATATAAAGATGCCTTTCTAAGATGCCTTTGAATTCATTAAGCAACTGTTGAGTGAGGCCACAATGTCATTTTTTTTTTTGGTGAAGGGGCCACAATGTCATTTTAACTACTAGTTAGATAGGATATTTCGTCTGAATGCTTTATGGTATATCTGGTTTTATGCTCATATCATAGTCGACCACCTTCTTGCAATTCAATCACAAATGAATGACACAATAATTAATGTTTTTTTTTTTGGTGAAACAATAATTATTGTTTTAACCGAGTGTTGCTGTGATCTCAATTTTTGTTTACATTGGTTAGTGAGGTTAGGCAGTTCATTGGTGTATTTTGAGGATAAAAAGTTAAGGAGAATACTTCATGGCATTTTAATAATTTATAGTACTTGATAAATTTTGATTTTGTAACCACAAGCTTATATCTACAACTTTTATTTGCAGACTATTAATATAAACTTTGCAGTAGTAAATTGTCAACTTGAAGAAGCCATTGGAAAATATGAGTAAGTATTTTTCGTTGGTTGTATAACTAAGATTATATATTATGTTAGATTTGTTTACAATCTTCTGAATGGCGATTCATCATTATTTTGGTGTTCTTTATATATTATGTTAGATTATATATAATGCTCGTGTACTATGCCTACAGGTACCCTATTATATAGGCCATCTGGGTTAATAATATATAATGCTCGTGTACTATGCCTACAGGTACAGTGGCACAGCAAGAGGAAAGGGATGCACAGCAAGAGAAAAGGGTTGAACAACAAGATAGTCTCTTGTAGGTCATTCACCAAAATGACTTTCGTATCTTGTTTGGATGTATATGACATGGACTATTGTACATAGACTCTTTTCATTAGTATATATCAAGACTTTTGTACACATAATTATATTAAAATCAATATGATTTTGATGTTATTTACTTTCATATATTTGTTTATCAAGTGCAAAACATAAATTGGTATTAATTTTTAGAGCAAAATTAAAAAAAAAATCGATAAAAAAGCAATTTCGTCAAAAATTGAGATGATAGTTTATGACAGAATCTCATTCGTTTTCTGTAAAAAAATGATTACAATATTTTTTGACGGAATTTGTTTTCGTTGAAAACTAATATGAGATTTTTCAACGGAATTTCATTCATTTTCCGTTGAAAAACTTCGACGGAATTTATTTTCCGTCGAAAATTATTATAAGATTTTTCGACGGAATTTCATATATTTTCCGTCGAAAAACTTCGACGGAATTTATATTCCGTCGAAAATCATTATAAGATTTTTCGACGGAATTTCATACATTTTCTGTCGAAAAACTTTGACGGAATTTATTTTCCGTCGAAAATTATTACAAGAGTTTTCGACGGAATTTCATTGATTTTCCGTCGAAAAACTTTGACGGAATTTATTTTCCGTCGAAAATATATACAAATTTTTTCGACGGAATTTCATTCATTTTCCGTCGAAAATCTTCGATGGAATCTCTAATTCCGTCGAAAAAATTGTTAGCAACGAAGAGATACACCACGGCTTAATTTCCGTCGAAAATGAAGTTTTCGACGGAATTTTAACCATTTTCGACGGAATTTTTCCGTCGAAAAAAATGCATTTTTTAGTAGTGATAGATTAAAGGCTACATGAAGTTTTTCATAAGTTCTTCCAATAATGTGGTTTACAATTTGAGATCAAATTCATTATATATAGCTCAACATTGGGAAGTTCTTTGGTGCAAACTAGCGATTATAAGTTCAATTGTTTTACCAAGGACGGCTTTAAGAGTACTTGGTAATTAATATTTTTTATATTTTTCATTAAATGCTTTTAAATTTATAAAAAAAATATTAAAATTTTATGCTTTGTTAACGCAATAAATGTTTTATTTTTCATTTAATATTGTTTCTTTCGTTTTACTTTCATAATGCCTTCACTATACGATAATGCCCCAGTTCATTTTGGTGCGAGACACAGGATTAATAAAAAAAAAAAAAACACTACATCAAGCTTTAATTAAGAATTTTTTTAAGTAAATTATTCTTCTTCCATTTTTCAGCAATTAATTTTTCTGTTTTTTTATGTCATATGATCTCTTACCACCATTAGAGTATATAACGATAAAGCTAGAAAAAAATAAGTAATACTCAATTAGTACTTAATAAACATCACTAATAATGTACTGATTGTTGTAGTCCAAAATAACATTTAGGGGACGTTTGGTACAAGAGATATTTTTTTCCTAACCGGGGAAAAAAATCTATGAATATGATGGGAAATTTTTTTCCTGAAAAAGTAACAAAAATATGTTTGGTATGTCAAAATTTTACCGGACAAATGAGGTTAATTTTATTGATGGTGTGTTTGGTTGATAATAGAATATTGAAGGAAATTTCACCAGAAATTACCAAATTACCCATATATAATCAGAGTACATCTGCATATATATCAAGAGGGCATTATGGTCTCAATTAGTTAAGATTAGAATCAAAGTACAAGAGAAAAAAATACCATAAGTTGGAGAGAATTCTTTTTATCCTGTGGTTAGTGTAAATGTGGATTGATGGAAGAATTTTTTTGCTGGAAATAAATTAGGATAGCTTATACCAAACATAGACAAAAAAAACATTCCTGACCTCACTTCCCCATCATTCTAAACAAAAGCTTCATACCAAACACCCCCTTAAGATGAATTGGGAGTGTTCTGGCCGGCCCACTTTGTTGGCCCAATAAGACCGACCCAATATCAAGGATCTATACCACCTCAATCCTACGAATCACATGTTGTGTCAATGATGATATTATTATTTCTATGATGTTATTATTATTTCCTTGCAGTTGACTTTCCAACATAAGATACCAGAATATCTTACGTAGAGGAACTCTCTCTTTCCTTTTTGCCTTTTCAAGCACTCAAAATAATCTATTGGGAACTCTCCCCTCACATGCTCCCCTGCATGGCGGCTGCAACTAGTATTGCAACAGCTGCAAAGTGTTTTGTCCCCGCAAGAAGAGGCTACTTGACTTTTCCCTATAATAATTGACTTACACTAACACCACCCCATTAATTGATACGCACTATATTTGAGATCCCTTGTTCAGTCTTAGTTGATATTATTACTGTGCAAGGCATCCCTATATTGATTATCATACCCCTTGAGATTACATATATAGCTCCCATGCCTCACCAACAGTTCAGGAAGTAATTATTAAACTCAGGTTGAAAAGGATGATGATACGAACTTGGACAATTCAGTGCTCAATTAACTGCGTCAACAATCAACATTCTGAGTCGTCTTGAATTTTTTATTAGTTTCAAATTGGGCACACTAAGCTATATTAAGTTGCTCATGAAAATGCCAAAAGCTTCAAAGTCCAAAGTTGACGTGCTTACGCCACTTATTCTGTGTTAGGTTCAAAGACAAGGATGATAATTGATAGGTACAGCAAAAAATTGACGCGTTTTCACATAATAATGCGTGTCCTATGCTTTTGAATTGGTGTCAATAATGAATTGGCTTATTCTTGGTGTGTATTAGAGCTTGTGGTTCGATCATAGCTAGAGAATCTCCTCAATCATTCTTGTTAAAACGAAACACAATATTTTAAACTTTATTTTCTATCAAATTAAACCGTACCTGGCACTGAGTCTGAGAACCAATAAATTATCATCTTGAATTTCGAATTGGGTTAACCTCTATATTGAAAACAAGATTTAATTGAATTTTGCCGGATGTCTGATAAATTGAATTTTTTTAAATTTTAAATTTTTAGATATTATCGTAAATTAGATTTTTTAACATATTTTTAAAAATTGAGATTATCGAACAAATTTTTTTCTCTATCAAACATTTCCTAAGGGTTTTATAAGAGTTATGTTATAGAAAAAATGATTATATAATTTTATAGATATTCGTTTTACATGCCTTAATTTTTATTTATTTTTTCTTTTAAAAAGTGTGGGGCTCACAAAATATTATGTGTGTATGAAACTTTATTATGTCATGTTAAAGGACAACAAAAATCCTTACTTTAAACATGTGGATGTCCATTTTTTGTGAAATATATATATATTTTTTTGGTACAGAATGTGAAATATTTTTAAATGAGAATGAGATAGATAACTGTGCGGCAACTATAGGTTACTTTGTGGATGAGAGTTAAGTAACTGACATGAGATTATGAGAATATATATTCAATATTTTTAGAAGAGATTTAAAGACTAATCTTGATCTCACCCAAAATTCCGGAATAGTTCATCAGAAATCTATAAAATTATTGGAGGAATAATTAAAAAAAAAAAAACTGTGTGGCAACTGGTTTTGAGTTTGGCAACTATTTCCTTTTAAATAGATGTAGGATATTTTGATTACCAAAATTTTCTACTACCAATCTAATCATCATTGGATCAAAGAGAGAAAATGTTAAAAAAATTATGAATAGAGAGAAAACGTTGATCCAATGATGATTAGATAGGTAATAAATTGGTAGTAAAAAAATTTGGTAGTAAAAATATCTCTCCTCTTACAAAAAATAGTACTACCAAATTTAAAGATCCTCGACTATAAGTGCGTTTTTTCTTCTAAGGAATACAAGGTGAGTATTAAAACGACTTGTATTCTTCCCAATCCTAACCATAATGCTTGGGATTGAATTTCGAGTTCAATTAATAAGGGGGCCAAAATAAAAATTGAACTACCAAATTACACATCTGAATTTATTTTAACCACGCCAGTATTGAGAATATGGGGTTAATTAAAAATTTAGGTCAGTAACTCAGTATTACTCATTTAAATTTATTTTAACCATGTCATTTATTTATTTTTTCTCTTTTTAGTAATTTGGATTTGAACCAATAAATAACTATGATTGCTTATGATTTATAAGCCTATTTATATTACCCTTATAAATAGAGTGTTTTGTGTGGAGAATATAATGACATAATACTATATGTAACTTACATTAAGTAAATCAGGTAAATCAGTATCTCCATTTTGTTTGTTTTTTGTTTATTTTTCCTGGATTGCGACTCTCTGTAATTCACTACTAAAAAAGCTTTATTATCGATGGAATTTATCAACAAAAAATATTCCGTCAAAGATAGTTACAGGATTTTTGATGGAAATATAGTTCCGTTTGAAATAGAGACAGAAAAAATTTCCGTTGAATTTTGAGACGGAAATGTGCAACGGAAAATAAATTCCGTCAAAAATTTTGACGGAAAATAAATTCCGTTGAAATTTTCTGTCAAAAATTTATCATATAATATTTGTAATCGAAAATTATTGATGGACAACAAATTTCGTTAATAATTACAACAAAATATTTATTCCATTAAAATTTCAATGGAGTTTTTCCGTTGAAATTTGAAACGGCATAATATTCCGTTGAAAATTCAAACGAAACTTTCAACGAAATATTTTCGTCAAAATAAGAAACGGAACTTTGGTCCGTTGAAACTTTCAACGAAATTTTGGTATTTTTCTGTCAAAAATTCCAACAGAAATTTTTTCCGTTGATAATTTCCAAGTAATAACATACATTATGAAAAACCATAAATTTCTTTTATGCAAGAACACTATCATTTATAATTGTTTATGGTGTTGCGCATACATATTGAAACATTCATATGAGAATGCAAGTAGTCATGACTATCCATAACTAGAAGAGTTGAAGTACGGGATGAAGTTATGAGTATACAAAAATGATGCTCAAATGTACTCACATGAAAATGGATATGAAAGTAAATATGCTGCTAACATATCCCAGTAATCTTTATTCTAATACGCTTCAAACAAAAGAAAAGTACTTGGGCCTTGATGTTGGGCCTTTTACCAAATTAAAAGCCCAAATGTCCAGCCCAATAAGGAATGCACATCTAGGGTTCTTTTGTGTAGCTGAGCAGCCATTCTGAGCGTGAGAGGAGAGCATTTTTTAAGAGAAGAAAGAAGGGAGAGCAGCCACCAAATTCACAGGTGAAGAGTGGGAGGAGCAGGATCTGAAGATTCTGTGATATCTCATTCTTTTGTGGTCCGATTGAGCTGAAATTTTTTCAGTACCTTCCCAACTCATGTATCTTCATATCTACCGGCCAGAATCTTGATCGGAGGTCTGCATCATCTGCAGAAAATTGAAAACCGAACTGGTTGTGTGCAGAGTTCTGCAGAAGGCAGCAAGGTTGCGAGATTCATCTCTCCCAAATGAACCGTTGATCTGAGCTGAAATTTTGGTACAAGGTTTACAACATACTGTACTAGAGTTTGACCGTTCATTTTTGCGATTGGAGCTGTCAAGAGGGAATTATTCAGCTGCAAACAGAGGCCATCGTTTTTCTACTCTGTTCTGGGCAGTGAAGTTCAGAGAGAGGTTTCTCTTTGGTCTACCGTTCGATTGTCCTCAAAATTGGTCAGTGTGTTCCTCTCTTGTTGCTCTTTAATCTGACCGTTGCGATTTGGGGGTAGACGCTTCTGTTATTTTAGATTAATTTCGGACAGAAGCTTGGTCATATATGTATGTCTCTTGCATCTTTTGGTACAACTAGTTGTGAAGTTGTTTTGATGGTGCTATAGCTGATTGTAATTGCTTTGGAACCATTTGTAATCTCACTTTGTTGATAGTGGAGAATTTGGGTGGACTCCGAAATCGGTCCCGTGGTTTTTACTCCTTACATTGAGGAGGTTTTCCACGTTAAAATTTACTTGTGTTGCTTGGTGTTTTTGGTTCATGCATAGTTGTCATTAGAACATTTATTTTGCTTGTTGGAAAATGGAAACCATTCTAAACAGGTCCTGGAAGGGGTAATTGGTGTTTATTTCCCAATAACTGGTATCAAAGCTTGTGTTATTTTTACCTGTTGACTTGTGTTTAAATATAGAGGTTAATACAAGTAGAATGGTTACACTGAATGGTTCAAATTATCATGTATGGAAAGGAAAGATGGAAGATCTTCTTTATGTGAAGGAGTATCACTTGGCTGTCTTTGGTAATGAGAAACCACAAAATAAAACCGAAGAAGAATGGAAGTTGATTCACAGACAAGTTTGTGGTTACATCAGGCAGTGGGTAGATGATAATGTTTTGAATCATATTAGTGATGAGACTCATGCACGGACGCTGTGGAACAAGCTTGAACAACTATTTGCAAGAAAGACCGGTAATAACAAACTCTTCTTGATTAAGCAGAAGATGATGCAGACCTCCGATCAAGATTCTGACCGGTAGATATGAAGAGACATGAGTTGGGAAGGTACTGAAAAAATTTCAGCTCAATTGGACCACAAAAGAATGAGATATCACATAATCTTCAGACCCTGCTCCTCCCACTCTTCACCTGCGAATTTGGTGGCTGCTCTCCCTTCTTTCTTCTCTTCAAAAATGCTCTCCTCTCACACTCAAAATGGCTGCTCAGCTACACAAAAGAACCCTAGATGTGCATTCCTTATTGGGCTGGACATTTGGGCTTTTAATTTGGTAAAAGGCCCAACAAATCTCCCCCTCTAGTCCAATGAGGGAGATTACAAACAGCAATCATCAAGTGGAATCCATACCGGCAACAAGCCGACAAAATTCGAACTTCTCTCTAGGAAGTGCCTTTGTCATCATATCCGAACCATTGTCATCGGTGTGCACTTTATCAAGCTCCACTTCTTTAGCTTCTAACACATCTCTTATCCAAGAACTCTACCTTCCATCAAAGATCCAAACATATTGATGTAAGGTATCATTGGATAAGAGATGTGCTAGAAGCTAAAGAAGTGGAGCTTGATAAAGTGCACACCGATGACAATGGTTCGGATATGATGACAAAGGCACTTCCTAGAGAGAAGTTCGAATTTTGTCGGCTTGTTGCCGGCATGGATTCCACTTGATGATTGCTTTTTGTAATCTCCCTCATTGGACTGGAGGGGGAGATTTGTTGGGCCTTTTACCAAATTAAAAGCCCAAATGTCCAGCCCAATAAGGAATGCACATCTAGGGTTCTTTTGTGTAGCTGAGCAGCCATTTTGAGTGTGAGAGGAGAGCATTTTTTAAGAGAAGAAAGAAGGGAGAGCAGCCACCAAATTCGCAGGTGAAGAGTGGGAGGAGCAGGGTCTGAAGATTCTGTGATATCTCATTCTTTTGTGGTCCGATTGAGCTGAAATTTTTTCAGTACCTTCCCAACTCATGTCTCTTCATATCTACCGGTCAGAATCTTGACCGGAGGTCTGCATCATCTGCAGAAAATTGAAAACCGAACTGGTTGTGTGCAGAGTTCTGCAGAAGACAGCAAGGTTGCGAGATTCATCTCTCCCAAATGAACCGTTGATCTGAGCTGAAATTTTGGTACAAGGTTTACAACATACTGTACTAGAGTTTGACCGTTCAGTTTTGCGATTGGAGCTGTCAAGAGGGAATTATTCAGCTGCAAACAGAGGCCATCGTTTTTCTGCTCTGTTCTGGGCAGTGAAGTTCAGAGAGAGGTTTCTCTTTGGTCTACCGTTCGATTGTCCTCAAAATTGGTCAGTGTGTTCCTCTCTTGTTGCTCTTTAATCTGACCGTTGCGATTTGGGAGTAGACGCTTCTGTTATTTTAGATTAATTTCGGACAGAAGCTTGGTCATATATGTATGTCTCTTGCATCTTTTGGTACAACTAGTTGTGAAGTTGTTTTGATGGTGCTATAGCTGATTGTAATTGCTTTGGAACCATTTGTAATCTCACTTTGTTGATAGTGGAGAATTTGGGTGGACTCCGAAATCGGTCCCGTGGTTTTTACTCCTTACATTGAGGAGATTTTCCACGTTAAAACTTACTTGTGTTGCTTGGTGTTTTTGGTTCATGCATAGTTGTCATTAGAACATTTATTTTGCTTGTTGGAAACCATTCTAAACAGGTCCTGGAAGGGGTAATTGGTGTTTATTTCCCAACACTTGACATCACACGCCAAAGGCCGATGAGGGACAAAACGTTCTAAGCGCAGACTTGCTGGAAGCCCTCAATAGTAGAATTAAAAAAATATAAAAAATGAAATCATCGAAAATAAGGACAACATGAGTGATATGCAATTATCAACGTATATGATACTGATCTTAGTAGAATAAAGCAACAACAAACGCAATTGTCCCAGACATCATCATCTTAGAAGAATTTAATTAAATGAGAGATAGAGAAATGAAATTTTCACCTTTTAGCAACCCCAGAAATTCTTTACTTTGACCATTTTAGTATAAATTAATTTACAATACTATTCAAATTCTAGTTTCTACATTCCTCTCATAATTGCAGAAGCTATAGACACGTAATGTGACTTGCTCAATCAATGTAATTCTTTTTATGCAATGATAGGCTATATATATATATATATATATATATATATATATATATATATATATATATATATATATATATATATATATATATATATATATCACAGGTTGCATTGTAATTCTTTTTCCTCAATCAAATCCCAAGTTGCAGTGCCAAATGTAAATGATATTACAAGGTTATCTTCTAGTAACAATTTATGATTACCTGTAGATTGGGGAAGTTGTTGATGGATAGGAGGAATCAAATCATTTTTTCCTAAATGATGCTCAGTATGATTATGGTCAGTTTTCTGTGTTTCCCTTGATCACTTGATTAGGTTTACCTTCTTCACACGCATTTCTTAGAATTTTTAGCTCTGCTATTTTGTTTGATGTGGATATTGGGTTGGTCTTGAAATAGAGTGAAGTGTGAAATTATTTTACCTATAATTTTTTTCCTATTGCAAATCCTTCATGACAAACAAATAGTGCATATTTTGGTGGCTAGCGCAAGTGTTAAGACATCAGCCTTTAGTTAGCATTTTTCTTCTGTTTCACGTATTTTTCCATACTTCATTTGAATTTAAGTTATCTTGTTAATACATATTAATTTTACACTTTGAATATTACTATAATAATTTTCAGAGAATATTTAATTGTTAGAAGCATTTTTCATATTTAGGAAAGTTGTCTTTTAATTAAAATTTAGAATTTTTTTTTTCATTTTGATTGTATGTAATTGTAGTATATTTTAAATGATTTTTAAAAAATAAAAGAAGTTGTTTTTGCTGCTTATTTTTTTAATTATTAAGCAAAAGCTTAGCGGTGATCTTTAATGGCTGCCATATCTTTTGTCCAAAGAAAAAGTTTAATAGCTGCTTATTCCGATGGTTGAGAAAATCGATTCCAAATCACGAGATGAATTTGGTGGCTCCATATCCGTAAGCAATTTTCAAAATGATGTCAATATTTATGCTGGCAGTTTAAAATGCCATCAATATTTGTTGAATTAAAATCCATATGAATTTAATGTTTTTTAAAAAGTTAAAAATATTATTGTCGACGGAATTCTATGTACATTGCGTTGTAAATGGTTAAGAAGTTTCAATGGAATTTAATTCCATTGAAATTTTCGATAGAGTTATAGATAAATTCCATTGTAAACTGTTATAAAACTTTTGGGTGGAATTATTTTCCATTGAAATTTTCAACGATATACATAAAAATCGTTGGAAACTGAAACAGAACTTCTCGACAGAATTATTTTCCGTTGAAAGTATTGATGGAATTGTAGATAAATTTCGTTGAATTTTACAACGGGATTTTTCAACGGAAATTATTTCGTCAAAAATTTCAACGTAATTTATGTTGCAAATTGAGACAGAAATTTTTGACGGATATATTTTCCGTTGAAATTTTCGACGGAATTTATTATTTTAATATTATTTCATGACTTCATTTATTGACAGAAAAGTAAGGCTTCCAACGGAATACATTCCGTTGAAGCTTTCAACGGAAAAATATTCCGTTATAAATTTCAACGGAAAAAAAATTCTATTGCCTTTCGATGAAGGATTATCCAACAACATAATTTCGTCGAAAAACAGAATTTTCATAATTTCCAATGAAAAAATTCCGTTGAAAATATTAATATTTCTAGTAGTGATCGTTATTCGGTCCTACCAAGAATGAAGGGGTATCAAAAAAAACAAGAATGAAGGGGTCATAATGCTTGTCCTTAAAGTGTCCACATTGTTAGTGGACTATGATCTTACTTGACTTAGCATTGCGTGTAGGGTAATATTATTATTGTAAAGACACCGCAGCTTGTAGAGACCTTACATAATTATTAAAATATAACAAAGAGTACTCTATTCACAAGGAACTGAGGAGTTTTGTTTTGGGGCATATAAAATATCGATCAAGCCCGAATTGAAATAAACAAATGGGTTTCTTATGAAACATGGGTAGGACTCTACGTTGTTTAAGACGCCAAGACAATGAGTAGGGGGGAAGAAGATGATGATGCCTATGAGTCATATGAAGATGGATCTTATCCTAATCGATCCAATCACAGCACATAATGTGGTGACCTCAGCCAAGATTTTTTATTTATTTTTTCCTTTAGAAACAACCAAGAATTTGAAAAGTGATGAAAAAAGGAGAAAAAGTTGGGTTTCTATAGTGGGGAGTAAAGTGGAGACAATGCACACATGGTAAAGGTTATGGTACGAAATGATTTCTTGGCCATGATGGCTAAGTAAAGCGAAAAGAAGTTTGGTGTATATATATGGTCAAAACTAATTTTAACTGTGTACGTATATATTTTAATCAACTTATACTGAAAGGGGTGACACCTGGAATGAATTTTTTTTTTTACCAATTTATTAATTTACTTCCATTGTTTTGGAAATATTATTTATTTTTTTCGTTTTAGCATATTAATCGGGGATGTTGAGGTGTATTCATGTATGCATCACAAATAGTTCTCCTTTATGTTATTGTCAAAAGTAAATCATTCCCACACAACTCATTTTAGGGAGTTAAAGGAAACCTAGCTAACTCTATAATGCTTCTGGTTAATACTTATATTTAATTTAACGACGAAGGCTCAATTATTTCAAAGAAAGAAAGATTTTTTATTTTTTTTATAAACAAAGTAACTTAGATTATTATTATTATTTTTCGGTAAACAAGTAACTTAAATTTAACATCATACGTTTCTGAACAGATTTAAGCTAATGCCACTAAACTATAGGATTATTGCTCGCACTAGCGGTGGACTTAGAATTTTTTTTATAATAAAGGGTGAAAATGAAATTTTAAAATTTCAAGTATTATTAATATTAATAGGAGATATTAATTATTATAAATATTTTTAATGAAGGGGCTAACTACTAATACAAATTAAAAAGCCATTATTATTAAATAAATAATACATAAAAAATTTAAAAAATTAAAATTTAAGAATGAACGACCGTCAATGCTCGCCCCTCCTGCCCCTGGCTCACACTGATAGAAACATAACCTATAACAATGCAATTAAGATACTAATTGAGATGATTCATTTGATTGAGAAATGTTAAGGGTACAAAACAATTTTATTCACAAATATTTCAATTATAGATTGACCAATATTATCAAATAAATTTAATGTTTCTTCTGCAAGATTGAGATGAAATTATTTCCTATATAAAAAAGTGGGTCTCGTTTCTTTCTTTTTTTTCTTAGGGTCTTATAAAAATAATTTTATTTCTAATCTGCAAAAAAAAATAAAAACACCAAACCCATAATATATTTATATATAACCATATATTTAATACACTACTACATTTAAAAAAAATAATCTATGCTACTGAGATTAATACATTTCAGTCATATGTGAGAATATTTCTTTCAAATCTAATTCTTTCTCGACGTAACCTTATTTTTTTTGTATTCTAATTTTAATTTAAAAGTAAAATTAAATTCAAATTTCACTTATAAAATATCTCTTATCTTTTAAACAGTACTATATTGATTACTTTCATTTTTCAAATATTAAATAAATTAAATCAAATCACAATTATGCTTATTATATATTTGTTTCTCTTATTTTCATATGAAAATTAATTAATCATTTATAATATATAGCATTAAACTATTTCGCACAATAAATTTGAAGTCGATGGCTTTTGATTCATTAATTATGTGTAGGAATTATGTGTAGGTATGGTATCTGTTAAATATATTTGATGAATGATTAATTGATTATCTTCTATATATAATCTCAGCAAATAATTAACTGTAAGTAATTAAATTGATTTAACATCGATTTAACCTCACATATTAGTGAGATATACGAAAGTAAATGTATGCGTAAGTATGATTTTCTCATTTGATATAGTCCCTCTTATTCATAGTGGCGCAGGACGCCCTAGCCAGGCTCAAATGGGTAGCTAATTAATTAATTTTGAAGAATGTTTATAATATAATGGTGGAGATAGACAACATTAGTTACGGGTCAAAAAGGAAAATAACATTACTAATGAGGGTAAAATAGAATTGTTAACAAATAAAATTATATGAAAAATTATTTTTAGATGGTGTTTGGTTCAGATGTTTTGCAAAGTTTCCCGGTCAACTGAGTCTGGCATTTTCAGTTGTCTTTGTTTGGTAGAAAGAATAAAAAAATTTAGACATCAAACTCTTTTGCAGAGCTATCATCATTCCTATGCAAAAAAGAAAGATATGCATTGTGCAAGTTTACCGCTTCGGGTGTGGTATTTGCAAAAAATGGGATAAATGATAAAAAAGTGGATGAAAATAAACTTAGGAAAATTAACCCAATGTGGTATTTTTGTAATTTCAACTCATTTTTCCATCAATATTTTACTTTCAACCAAATGTAAACTCAGGAAATTTAACCCGATTTTTTCAGTAATATTTTGCTCAACCAAATAACTTTTTTTAAACTTTCTTACTAAACTTATTTTTCCACATTTTTCCTAGTAATTATATTTTCCTAATAATTTTTTTTTTCTCCACTACCAAACACCCTTTTAAGAAAATTGGGGGCAGGGGGTTGTGGCGGAGGGCCCACAAACTCAACGCCCCTGGCTATAATAATTCCCTATAATTTATTATTGTCCGTGACATTTTATATACCTATAAATAGTGTCGGGAAAAAACCCAATGTTCAACCATTTTTCATTTTTTCATTTTCTATAAGCCATTTTTTAATCTCTATATATTGCTGGGATCTTGTACACCTCATCAATCAAGTCTTACAATGACTTGTCATTTCACCTTATAGAAGAGAACAACAATGATGATAGCATACTTTTCATTGTCACATACGAAAAATTGAAAAAATGTTTGTATATGGCACGCATGGACGTGTGTGTGTAAAGGAAGAGAGAACCTTGGGGAATAATGAAGTGGTGGTGGGTACTCTTTAGGGTTTGAGTTGACGGGCTGTGCAATTGGATGATGGGGTGGTGGTGCTGGTGCACTAGGCACCCACGCTTGTTTTGCTTTGTTTGTGAAGATTAGGACCCACTTATAAACATTATATCATGTTTCACTTTGTATTATTATCCTTTCAAATGAGGGTGTGTTCTCATGGTGTCTGCAATTGGCCATTGCAAGTGATAGATGGTTGGCACAGAAATGTGCAGCCATTAAATCGAGTCCCCCTCCGTACCCAGCACTCTCCGTCTCTTTTGTGGTTCCCTCTTTTTCTATACATCCATCCACATACCATTATCCATTACAGAGAGTGGAAAAGAGCACCATTACAATATTTGTTATTTTCGGTAAGAAAATAAAAGTGGTTCTTTCGTTTTTTTGGATTTGATTCTTTGGATGACACGTTAGTAAAATTTATTTATTTTACATATCTACCAAAAAAAATATTAGTTTCTTACAAAATCAATTGGTGTTTGCCTGATTGTATGATGAATCTTCTTAGAGGAATATAATATAAAAATCATTAAATGTTTAAGTTATTAAGTTGAGATGATTGTTTATTATGGTATCAGAATTTTATGAAGCACCGACACTTCAAAAATCCTAATGTGTCGTGTCTGATACTTCACGACACTCTCGGACACTCCGACACTCCCCGACACTTCAACACGTGTTATAGAAATTCAAAAAAAGATTTGAAGGTTACGTTGCGTTGAGTTTTTAGTTCCAACTATTAGATTCGTTGGATTACGATTATCATTTTATTGAGTTTAATATAAATATTTGGGATATCTTATGTTTATTTGCAAAATTTATGAATATTATAAGTTTAGATTCATTTTTTTGTTAAATTATTGAATATTAAATATAATATACACTACATAAATTAAAAATATTATTTAATATCAAAACGTGTCGAAATCTAATATTTTTTAGAATTTATGTATCGAAATGTCGTGTCGTATCGTGTCACGTGTCCCGTGTCGATATCGGTGTTACATAGTCAGAATCTCCTCTGATCACGGGATCACAATTTCAATTCTATCATTCTTATTTTATAGTGAAATTAAATCAATATAAAATTGGTCCGAACAATATCTCTGTTTCAAGTCCAATTTTTTTTTTGCTTGAGGGGTGTATCAGAGTCTTTGGATTGAGGTGATTGTTTATCAAATATAATTAATTAGTTAATGCATCTCTCTTGTCATCAAGAATTTGTCACATATACCTCCCTACTCTATCGAAGATGAGATTTCACCTTAAACTTTTAGGATTAGAAGGGCAATATGTGATTATTTATTCATTTAAAATGTAATAATAATAGGGTATGATTGGAAAATTTGAAAACTTAAAAACTCCGAGCATTAGATGACAAAATTAGGCTGTGGTGCCAACGCATATGTAATATGAAAATGTAGGAATCTAGGGCTGCATGAATTTAATAATGAACAAGGACGCCTACTTTTTTACCCTTTATTCTAGTAGCTTTGTTGCTTCCATAGGACATTTGATCCTTTTAGGTACTTGATTGATAGGTTCATGCATGTTATATCATTGACAAGCATATACCTAAGCTAGTTTCGCCTGGTTTCTAATTAGACTATGATTGCTTAATCTGACAATTTTAGCGATTAGCAAAATCTGGGTTTAAAACATTGGATTCATTGCATGCTACACTGAAAAATTGTACGGGAATTATTTTGCGCGTGACATTGAATCGCAATATAAATATAAAGACACTGCAAAAATTATACTGTAAATCATCATCGACTTAATGATTTGCTTACCATCACTTAAAAAAGCTCAGCTTTTAAAAAGAGGGGAAAATGTAATTTTGTATTCTTTTATGTTGAACCAAACCAAATTGGTTTTAATTGATTAGTTCAAAAATAGAACTAAGAATTAATTTAACCCAAAAGTTTAAGTTGTTATGTGAGACTACATTATTGAGTTTTATATATCTATAACATGCCCCCTCATGTGAGAGCTCACTAGGCTTGAAGGGAGAATAATTTAAAAGTTCAACTACCTGTACTAAGAGATTTCACAAAAGAAAATGGAGGGCGGTGATGATCAAACTCGTGACACCGAGGCTCTGATACAATGTAAAAAATTAATTCAACCCAAAAGCTTAAGGCATGAGCCGAGCCTGAACAACATAATAAAATATGCATCCCATGTGGGCCAGGCAACTCGATCCAAACCACTTTTGGCCGACCTGGAAATCACCTGGGATCAGACCACGTCAAGATGCCTCGAAGCGACTGATATGCCACTAAGAATGTAAGCAACCAAGCTGCTGGACCATGGACCAATGCAGAGCTCAGACCCCTTCATTCCAATGAGGAGCCATTCGACGGAGAAAGGCATACAGGGCGACTCAAGAATGCCAAGCATATGCCATCTAAATGGAATCCTCCCATAATGGACCCGGACGTGGCTAAGGCACCGGAAGAAGCATCACAGCCCGAACGTTCAGACTATTGAATTAGGGGAGGAATTGTTATGGACCTAACTTATGGGCTCATATTTTAATAGCTCACAATGAGCTATCAACTAAAAGAGATAAGGAAATAATATTGCCTGATCGATAAGATATTAATCTTATTATATCACTAGTGGATCAAATATTGGGCTCCTAATATTCCTAAAAGACCTAGAATTCTACTCCCACCAAGTAACACATTTATAAATAAGAGGTTAAGCTAACCAATTACACACTTCGAACTCCATACTTATTTAGTTGTCGTTATGCACATACACATGTCGTCTTCAGCTGCACCCCATTATTATTATTATTGTGTACATGAATTTACTACCCTTTGCAACGTCTTTTCTATTGACCCCTGCAAAAATATAAATCCCATAAATAATTACCAACCACTAATTAGGCATCCCCATTTTATTTTATTTTTGTTGCTTCAAAACGATATTAATTGAATTTGGTAAATGCATACAAAAGTATTATTAAAAAAACGAAATTGATGAAGAAAATATTGTAAATTTCGTATTGGATGGAGGAAAAAGGCATTTCCGTACACCTTGCAGAAATTTTGGCCAAACTTGTAGACAGCTGAATAGTGCTGTCATGTTTATTTCAACTTTTCCTTTTTCTGACTTTTATAGCCAGTGTAGAGATAAGTATATCCAGGCCACCAATTTCATGGAAATGGTGTGCACTGTGTGCTTCTAAACCTTAACATGACCCTTGCCTCAAAAGGACACAACCTATTTGGAAAAAGACAAGAGAGGTTCTTGTCAATAATGTCCTGATAATGATCATTTTCTGCTATAGTTATTACTCCAAGCTTTTGGGTTATAATTTTCAAGGAATAAAGGTATCGCCCATGAAGCGTATTCAACATTTAATACAATATTAGTATATCTTGTTTGAAGCAGATTTTGAGCAAATTTTGTGGAACTCAATCAAACCTCACTCATGTAATTGTTTATCATGTTTTCAACTTTTAGAGTAGATTTATATATGCACATTAACTGCCAGTCTGCCACCTTTCAAATATCCTGAATAATGCTAGCTAGTTGTCGTTTGATTAAAGCCGGAAGCTTTGGCAGTGCAGAGTGGAAAAAATAATGGAAATTGTTGCCTAACTCTTAGATTATTCAATTTTATTCTCGATATACTTTAATTCTTATCCTGTAAGTCTTAATGGACTTTAAGCTTGTAACTATTTTAAGTAAATGTTTGATTTCCTATAATCATGATTATTTCACAAAAGTTAAATTCTGATTTACTTTAAGGATATTGGTCCTTGGCAATATCTACGAAATCCTTTTTAGTCTTTGGCAATAAAAAGGATCAAATTCGTCCATAAAATTATGAAAAAAAAGGGTCACTTTAGTCCTTCTGTCAATTGTAATAAGTATTCATTGGTCCTTTTTTCATCATTTTAGGGACCCATTTGATCCTTTTTTATTGCCAGAGACTAAAAAGAATTTTGTGGATATTGCCAGGACCAAAAATGGTGTTTACTCTAGAGATATATATAGGATTCGACTATCATGCCGTTTACTTTGGAATAATATCTTCATACTATAAACTTTGCATACTACAAACATTTTTTTGTGGTGGACATTAAAAGATCGATCCTTGGAAAAATATTGCTTGTTCTGCACATGGAAGGAACAAAGTTATCTAATTAAACCAAGAAAACTAGCCACAAATAAACGAAACAGTGTATGATTAGTTTTGTTTTTGGTTTTCTAAAATTGTGGTTTCACGGTGATGGAAGATAGCCCCTTGATTTACATAATGGCAAAGCACTATGTTAACTTTTCTAGGAATTTATAAAGTATAATGGACTAACGAAGGAACTTCCATATAAATTCCAACACATGATGACCTTTCAGATATGGTTTATCTGGAATGTTCTTTTATTGTACTTCACCACCACCTTTTTTAATTTATTTTTCTTATTTTTCCTTTTACAAACTATATTGTACTTCACCCTTATCAAATTGGTTTAGAATATAAAGAAAGTTCAATAGTGGGGAATCACCTAATAAGTTTATCGCAATACTTTTTTCCTGTTATAGACAAAAATAAGTGGAACTCTCATATCCTAAGAAATATAAAGCAGGCCCAAATTTTGATATTTTCTCATGTGGAGAAAAATATTGCATAGGTTTACACTGTTAAAATGCAGTAATATAACCGCTTCAATCCAAGAAAATAAGGAGAAGACCCTGCACGGATGGTACATTTAAAGAATAAAACAATAAATAACATTTGCGTTCGTATGTCGCTGCCTAGCCTCTTAGATTTGCCAAAACTTTTTTGGATCTAATCTTCGGAGATATATATATTTTTATTATCATATCATGCAAGTGGGTCATGAGGAGGGACAGATTAGTAAAATAACTAAACTATTATCAAGAACAATTTAGATTATGCATATCAAAAAGATACTGCCACTTTTTGTTACCTTGAACGATATCGGATAAACATGGTATTTCAGGCAACTAGAAGGGGAGCATAAAAAGTTAAAGTACTAGTTTGGAGAAGGAAACAGATATGGCAACTCCTGATATGTTGTGAACTCCATCAAGGTGTTGAATGAACCTTATGCGATGAAGACCCTCAGGAAAAATGACGGTTACTACAGTGTTCTTGAGACATCTGTAATACCATAAACTAGTTCTAGTAAGTGCTTCTGGCCTCATGCATATAGTGCTTTTTAGTTCTTATCCAATCAATTTGGAGGAAGCTTAACGTAAAGGATCAAAATTCAAAAATAAGATAGAAAGGAAAAGCATGCTGAAAGCAAGTCATATTTATATGGGCAATGGGTCATCGAATAATTTGTTTATAGCTGAATTTTTAATTAGAATTGTTATAAGGTGTTCCGTCAATATGACAGCCAAAGGCTAGTAGATTAATATCGAATCTTGTGCTCTTTTTAGATATCTAAGAATTAGGTATGTTGGGGATAGTAAATTACTATACATGATTTCGAGGCCTTCTCCAAAAAGGGAGGTGATGTGTTTGCACAGTGATTGCGTAATAATATTAGTAGAGAGATTAATCCATATCTGTAGTCTTTAGTTTCTATTTATAATATTTACCTTATGATTTGAACCACTTGGACCTCCTTCCTTTGGGCCCGATCTGCTATTCGTATATTATTTAACTGTCCATCCTTTATTCGGCTTCTCTAGTATATGGGCCTTATAGGTCCGTAACACTAAGAACACAAATTAAGATTACATTAGTTTTACCACAAGAATGACCTTGTACTTTGTATCTACATGTAAGCTCCAAAGAACATAAATAAACTGGTAATCAGAAAGCCAAGGAGTGTGATGAAATTCACACTGACTGTTTGTGTAATGCTCTGCCTTGCTCTGTTTAATAGAATGTTTACATGATGAAATGACAGGAATTTAGGTACAAGATGTTATCAAAAAAAGAAAAAAAACACTACTCCAACATAGGTCCCTTCAATCCACATATGTTAGTGGCTCATGAGTCATCAAAATTATAAAAATAATGACCATCAAATATCAATTGCAACTTTTAAACTGGCATTCATTGCGTCATCTATCATAAGGAATTATTGGCTGCAAGAGTTTTCAATTTTCAAAAATGCTTCTGAAATTGGGTAGGGACCTCAAGAGAAAACTCTCCTGGGATTGACTTTGGCACCATTTATGATGTACCTCTTTTCCTTATCTTAGCCATTTTTCGTTTAAAATTAAAATTAGAATTTAAGCACCATCCTCCCACACTGCATCATCCATTTTCCTCTTTTATCATAGGCTGTATCTGGTGCCAAAAGTTTCAAATCATAAATTTCCATTACAGCATATTGGCAATGACTAATGTCAGCATAGAACCATAGATAATAGATTACATACAGTAATGACATAAGGCAAATAGCATATAAACCAAAAATGTTATATGATAAAAAGGGTTGATCTTTTCCGGGATGCATCTCATACCACATGCATATATGCATTAGAAGCACTTCCCAATAATTGTTAAATTTGTGCTCATGTAAGCCCTGGCACTGTGACTCTTTGCTCAAACTGGCCCACTTTTTTGGTCCTTATCTTCCTATAAATTCCACCCCTTTCTCACACAGCATATCTTCAACACCACCCTTAAAAGTATCATATTGTGAAATTCCAACCATGGTTCCCAGTGAGATAAGAGGAGTCCATTATCTAGCACCTGAAAATCCATTCCTAGTTCCACCAAACTTTGGCTTGCTACAGAGTGATATCCCAAACCTTCATCTGAATAGCCTCTTAACCAGCTTGCCAAACTGCCACTTCCCATCTTCAGGCCATGAATTTGTTCCTCCTTCATGCCTCAGCAGCAACTCAACTTCTGATGAAGCTGATGAACTTCAATTCAACATCATCGATGAAAGAAAGCAAAGGCGAATGATATCTAACAGAGAATCTGCACGCAGATCAAGGATGAGGAAGCAAAAGCACTTGGATGAACTGTGGTCACAGGTGGTTAGACTAAGAACTGAGAATCACAACCTTATTGACAAACTGAACCATGTTTCTGAGTCCCATGACCGAGTTGTTCAAGAGAATGCACGCCTCAAGGATGAAACTTCTGATCTTCGCCAAATGCTAGCAGACATGCAAATTGGAAACTCTTTTGCTTGCACCATGAGAGATTTTGATGAGGTTCCATGTAACACATCTCAACTCAAAGCTGAATCATCAAACCAATCTATTACTTCTGCGGACTTGATTCATGAATGAAGCTATTTCCCACTATAAAAAATATTACTTTATGTTCCTTCTTCTTAATGTAGATGTTTATGATCCAATTGCTGCCTCCATTATTGGAGCTGTATGAGTTTAGAGGCATATATATATAAAATAACAACTCTAGAGGTTCTTTACTTGGCTTCATTATAGTATTAAGAAATTTACGTTTAATTCCATATGTGCTTTACTTTGTAGGTGATTAAGCAGTGTCCCAGTTCTGAATATGACACTATCAGTACCTATCATGAAATCAACAAAATGAAATGGTGTCTATATCATTTTCACAGTAAATATAAACCCCATAATGAAAATGTAACAGTTATTATAGAAACATATGAAAGGCCACAAATAAAAAATAAAATTAAAAAAAAGGAGTAAAAAAAACAATTCATTTCTGCATTAAGAAGTAGGCATATATACTTTTGTCTTTTGTAGGACCGTGGGGGCAAGAGCAGGTGAGGAATGAGCTATGCACGTGCAATGGTAAAACAAGGTATCATAAATCTGAAAGAACACCCAAAAGGGTGTCCATTGTTGCAGAGAGTAACAGGGCCAATACGACAAATGCTGGTGGAAGTGCTGGTGGTAGTGGATCATCATGCAATGACTACCACAATAAGCTAAACATGTAATCAAAAGGGTATCCACCAAAACAGAAAACTGTTCTAAGGGCATCAACCCCAACTTTCATTCTTGTCACTAATATTGTGTATTATATAATCAAGTGGAGCCTATACTTCAGGTGTTGCTTGAAATAGTACACTATCATGTATTTCAAAAAAAAAAATTAGTACACTATATTTAACAAAGCGACAAGGAACTGCATCAGCAATTCTATCCAGTTTTCCACCCTTTTTTAAATTGTCAAATTGTGTCTATGCTTTTGCAGGTGTATGATCTAAACATTCACTAACACATAAAAGACAGTTTCTGCGTTAGGTTGGAGATATGCTTAAATCTTAAAAGGATGACAAAATAAATCAGACAAGATAAACATGAATTAACTTAGGTGGAAGAAGCGTGTGGCATCATAATGACTGTATTGTTGACATGCGAATCTTGATAGCATTAAATGCAAATCTTGCAGCATTTTGACAAATTGTCAAATCATGTCACGTTGTTGTTGGAATGCTTGCCAATCTTCAAGAAGAGTCAAAACCACGACTGTAAAGTTTAAACTTCAAAATATTAGCATTAGCATAGTATAACTGTTGCTAATATTATATAAAATTTATAAAATTTAACCACATGGATTGTATTTTACTATTTTACTTTTACCCTCACAGAACTCGGGCATGAGTCATACTTGATAGTGAGTTGGATGCACTTCCTGTGTTGCGTTTTATGTTCAAATGTCTTCTCTTCTTTCTCATTTGCTATTTCTTCCAAGTTCTTATTTATTGGGTCGTTCCTTTCATCTGTCACATAAAAGTATCAACAAAGTGTAGTAAAAGGAATCAATTATGACATCTCTCTATGTTGCCTGTCATGCTTAAGATTATATAAATGTAAGGCCCGGCCTGTTCTACTTCTCGAGCCCAATTAGCAAAGCAGCAATATTTCTTCGTTACTATGTTCATTCCTCTAAATGAACTTGATGTTGGAAAAGAAAAATTGGTTCAGTGAATGCTAATTTTAATAGATCGAATGCATTTATATGATAACGAATCATTGTCGTTACACAATTATAAAGGATATGCCTTTTCGAACCAAGATGCACATGGATTTCTTTGGTTGTAATGTCTCATCGTATAATCTTCCAAGCTATTTTTTACGAGTTTTATAAGAGTTATGTGGTAAGAAAAGTGATTGTGTTATGTTATAGAGATTCATTGTGTGCCGAAGTTTTTTTTGTTGTGGGCCCCACAAAATGTTATGAGTGTAGGATGAAAGCTTTTGTGGTCATGTTAAATGATAGATGATAAATTATATATATATATATATATATATATATATATATATATATATATATATATATATAATGGGGGCATTGTGATTCGAATTTATATTCTCATGCAAATAATTAAAATTCCTCACCATTAGAGTAATCCTAATAATTTATCTTTCAAATTATTTTCAAACTAGGGGATGCGTGTCGATACTTCAGTTCTCAATCTTGATCTAACCATAATAGCTAATGAGTATTTATATGGGTAACAATAAAACATTTTTTTTGGTAAGCGGGTAACAATAAAACTTAACTCCAGGGTTGTTTGGTATGAGTATTTAGTATGGAATGATGGGAAAGTGGGGTGAAGAATATTTATTTATCATGTTTGGTATGAGTATTGTGAATAAAATGTCACCAAATTTTTTTACCCAGTATTTTCTTCTTGAACTACACCAAGACAAAATTTTGTCCCACTTAATTTTCGGTATTTTTTTTCCTTGATCTTGGTTTCTCAAAAGTTACATTTCATTCACTTTTTCCCAAAAAAAAAAACATTTGATGATGGCATATTCAAAAAATTACAGGCGTTTTGTACAAAGTTTTTTCTCGAATTCCCGAAAAATTGAATTTTTCTAAATTTTTAATTTTCGGATATTATTATGAATTGAATGTAAAAATCATATTTCTGAAAATTGACATTCCCGGACAAATAAAAATTTCTCCTCTAACAAACGTCTGACTGCCTGTAATATTTTGATAATTCTATTCATATTCCCATCAATATTTTATCATCAGTCAAACATACCATCAGTAAAATTAACTCAATCAACCAAACACTTTTTTGTAACTTACACTGGATAAAAAAATTCCTACCAAATCTCTAACAATTTTTTTTCTAGGTTAAAAAATATATCTCTCATACCAAACGCTCTCTAAAATTTTTGTATTGTTGGTATGTGACTTGAATCTTCTATAGTGTCACCAGTTACATGTGAAGAGAGTAAATAATTTACGTTGCATTTCAACCTGTTTGCTAGCTATATCACGTTTTGTAAAGTCAATCACATGGAAAAATGTGCATATTGCACAAAATACGTTTAGAACATATAAAAACAATGGGTTTTATTTCTGTGATGTTATATAAGAAAAATTATGGCTTTGTTTGATTCCTGTTTTTAAAAATAATTTTTTAGTTTTCAGAACAAAAAAATCGTATGGTAAGCCTGTTTTGTAAAAAAAAAAAAATTAAAAATTGTAACTATTTTTTTGTTTTTAGAATCAAATTTAAAGAATATGTCTGATTTGTTTTTGTTTTCTGTTTTGGTTTTTAACTTTCAAAAAAATAAATAGAAAACAATTGTTTTCATAATTATTCTACAAAACAGTTTTAAGAACAAAAAATCACCCACAATCAAACAGGCCCTATATCTCCTATTTTCACTTCAATTTTTGTGTTCTATTTTTTTTTATAAATAAATGGGGTCTCATATTTTGTTGTGAGAGTAAGAGAAAATTTATCTTATGTGACATAAGAAAAATAAAATCCAAAAATAATACCATATAAAACTAATTAACACCTGCCCTCTGAATATATAATGGGAAAAGTGTGTGTCATTTTAAAGGATGTAAAGTTGTGTCATTTGAAGAGAGAGAAAAAAAGATAGATAAAGGATGAGAGAGTTGACAAGAAGAAATAAAAGGTGTGAGTCTCATCTCTTTGTGAGAATGAAATGATATAAGTTGTGTCATTTAAAATGATAAACAATTTTCTCATATATCATTCACTTGAGACTTTAAACATTATTAGCTTAATTCAAATTCCACACACAAGACTCATTTTTTTTTTTAGTTTTCCTAAGGTATTTGTTGGCCGATAACGAAGGGCTGGCTTGCTTCAACGGTAAACTTACTTGCCGTAGTGTGTGAGGTTGCGGGTTCAAATCAGCCTCTATGCACAAAGTAGGGGAAAGACTGCCTACGATATTTCCTTCCCCAGATACTCACGAAGTAGATGTTTGAACTGGGTCAGCCCTTTATTTGTTAGCTGATAACAGAAGATTAAATTATCAAAGTGAATTTTATCTCTACTAATAAAATCTTTTCCATACATATAATGAGGGATTGAACGTCGGTCAGTATGTTTAAGGGATTCAGCGATTTACCAATTATGCCAGATCTCATTGGTCAACGACCATTTGTGAAAGAAGATAAGCCATACAAATTTGTCAAAACAACTAATCCAGTGGTATTATCTCAACCACAAGCCATAATTAGGTATATAGCCCTTTTTGTCGGCATAATTTTTATGCGTTCTCCATTCTCCACTTCCCTTCAATTTAAAGTTCTCAAAAACCACCTTACTTTTCATCTGCTTTCTTTGAAACAGTTGCACCAATAAACATTATTGGAGCTGCTGTTAGAACTCAAAATGGTTTCTTGTAATACCTAAAGATATAAATGGCTAGGGGTCTTTCTTCGTATCGGTATCTAATCTCACTTAAACTTATTTACAATATATATATAAAATCTTGTAACATTTTTGTTCACACAAGCCCGACAGTCACATACTATTTTCATATACCATTCTCAAGTTTTTCTCTAACTCTAAACCCATGATAATGACATTCTTAAGGACTAAAAGCATTCTCCATTCTTCAGATGCTACGCCAAGATCCAACATTAAGTGTCATCATTAACAGTCCCTACCTTTATAGCCACTTGTCTGCAAACATTTTCAATCTATGAACTAATATGCGCTCTGAAAAAGACAGCCACCAGTTGTGCTTACGAATTTTAAGTCTCAGCTACAAGCTTGAGAATCCTGACATTAGTAACAATGATATACCTAAAGTGCTTGATTAACCAATGGCCTAAATACAAAAAGGTCCAATTTTCACAAGCATTAATACTTCAGAGCTTGGGTTGGCAACAATACATATATAGTCTCATATTGGTTGTATGGGTAACTAATGTGGAGTTTATAAGGGTTTGGGCACTCCCACCCTATGATCTAGCTTTTGGGTGATGTATCCTAAGGCTCTTTGACATGGTATCAGAGCATTCGAAATCTCACCGCCTCCCACTTTCTTTGTAGTGAAATTTCCACATATAGGTGGACTTGTATGTTGTCCACCCTTTAAGCTCAGTGAGCTCTCGTGTAAGGGGACGTGTTGTATAAGGCATTGGGCACTTCCAGCCTTTAAGCTAACTTTTGGGTGGTGTATCCCAAGGTTGTTTGAGAAGTATCTGATATGATTAATTTGTCATCCTTATAAAAAAGCAGAAGCAAAAAATAGGTGAGACTCAAAAATTGATAAAATTGCTTCCTTGTGAGTGAAAGAAACATCCTTTTCACATTGATGACATTGTATTCCAAAGAGATAACACTTCTCTGAGTGACAACGTGATCCTTAATGAACAGTGTGAACAGCAAAAACAAAAGAAAAAAATTGCAAAATCAAGGCCCGATGATATCTTGGGTGTAGACATAATCCGTATGAGCAACCATTGATCTTTTAACCACACATTCAGTGCTGTCTAGTTCCTTGCAAGCACCAAAATCATCATTGAGCCCTGTCTGCTCCTACATAGGCCAAGGAAATAGTCAAATAAGGTGTGTACAGTGTGCATATGCTCCATAGCACTGAACAAAAACATGAATATAGTATGTAACTGAACAAAAGAGCTTATGAAAGAGCCCACTTACAAGTGATAATGTTATATGGGAAGAAGAAACTGGTATTTGAGAAACAGAATCTGGACTAATAGAGCTGAACAAGGACCGGCCTTCAGCAACTTTGAGTAGAAGAATGGAGAGAATGAAGAATGTGATGCACTTTGCCATATGGTTAGCTCTTCAATAAGCATAAAACTGTAGCACATACAAAGAGAATGAGGGAATAACTTGAAAGGCTGAAAGAGAGTAAAGTAAGATAAAAAGAAGTGAAAGACCATGAATTGTGTTGAAAACTGCGGAGACTGAATCTTTCTTTGGTGAAAAGTTGTGAAGTTCCATGAGTAAGCATTGAAACCATGCAACCAAAAAGTCAAATGCGAATTCAATACCCCATTACTTTAATTGTTCTGTCTTTCTAGGAAGCATCAATATTTAATGGAGAGACTCAGAGACATTATATTGAGAACTCTTAAGTGAGAACCGTTTCCCCGTTTCTTTGGTGGGTATTCTTTATTTTCTTGTGATGAGGTGCAAGCTGTTCTCGTAAGTCTAGGATAAATTAACAACTGTTTTAAAACTCTGTCCCAGCCGGGGTTGACCCTCCGGTTTCTGACTCCCTCTCTTTGATAGTTCGGATTCGTAGTTAGACTTTACTTCCATGTTGACCCCTTTAACCCCGCTTAAACCCATGACTCCCTGATCAGATAGATCAAAGGGGACACTGCATTCTTTTTTTATAGATTATACATAAAATGATGTAGTTTAATGTGTAACAAAAAAACAAAAACTAGTTGATGCCTAAATTTAGAAATAGATATGAGATCTGAATCGTTTTTCTTTCTCTCTTCTGATCTTCTCTTCGAGACCCAATCTCCTTATTCCGGTGATCTCCTCCACCGTGCTGGTTGTATTGTTTTTTTCTTTTTCTCTTCCGATCTTCTCTCCCAAATCCAGTCTCCCTGTTCCGGTGATCTCTTCCCTGGTTCTTCTCTCCCCACCGTTAATTTGTCGTGTCGCCATTCTCCACTGGGTAAGGAGATCTTCATTCACATATTGTTGTAAGTGCATGAGAAGGACAAGAAGGGCCTGAGTTTGATGATATAATCTTTTATTAACTACATTGAAATATATGTATTATACTATCATACTTTGAGTAGTTTGTGAATATTGAGTTGTGAATGTAATTGGTTGAATTATGTTAAAGATATTTTGAATCTTTAATGATTGGTGGTTTAATATTTTTGAATTTTTAATATAGAATATATATTTATACAGTTACTTTAGAAACTTTAAACCCATATAAGGTTCATTTTTTCTACAATTACTGCAGATAAGTTATCTGCAGTAAGCCCGATACGACGTCATTTTGGGCCGAAAATCATGGTATTTTTATAATTTTAATTTATTTCAGGGTTATAATAGTCTTTATAATTATAATTTTTTAAATTTCAATCCCAAATGACGTTGTTTTAGAAGTAAATGCTGATAACTTATCTACAATAACTGTAAAAATATTTATCTATTTTATTAATGTATAAAACTGGGTTTTATACAAAAAAAAAAAAAAATGTATAAAACTGGGTAGCAATCCCATGACTCCATTTAAATCCCATGACACTTGACCTTGTCCGAGTCAAAGTCCAAGCCAAATTTTTAAATACTGAAATTAACACGCTCACTTGTTTTGATGTTGGGGGTGTCTTTCTGTTTTTGCTGATAAAGGATTTTTATTTAAGATTATCATTTAATCTTACATTATAAACTTAATTTAGTAAAACTTACAAGATCAATTTTAATACTTCATACTAATTCCAATCCTTAAATTCTCTTTCAAATATTATAAGCTGAGTTCATTTAGTAACTACAAAGTATGCTAACCGGGACTAAAAGCTGAGTTCATTTTACCTCTAATTAGTGTATGTCAATTGTAACCGTTAAATATAAATACATCTATCAGTAAAGTATTTCTTATAATTATATATGAAAGTTGAAAGTATAATTAAACATTAAAGGAAATAATCTCCTTTATAATATTATTAGTTTATCGATCAATAGTACTATCGTGTGTGTCAATTAGAATTTTTAGTTTTTGTTAAAAATTAATATTAACGAATATTTATAGAACCTACAATTCTACAAAGGGTAGGTCAAGGTGTTTTTTTATAAAGGGGAATATAAAAAAAAAACAAGGATTAAAGTGAATTTTTTTTTACCTATTTTAATAAATGGGCGTACTGAATTAGATATACCGATTGTACCAAAAGTTTGCTGCTTGCAATGAAGATGAATGTTTAAATTTCAGGAAAACAACTTAATTTTATAAAGAGACCGTGTAAGCTCGTGTTCCTGTAGTTGAATAGGGATTAATCACAATGTCTCATGAATAGTTCAAAGTGAACATTGTGTTTCTAGTTCTTTGTAAATTAACAAGTGATATTAATTCCGGGCTCGTTCACTCGAAAATCGGTAAATTGGCAATACAATCAATTTAAGTAAGTCAGTGGATTAACCATATAATTTATCCGGTGAGAACTATTTTGACTCCGCGAATTTTTGATAAAAACCGATGACGTAATTGGTTTTTTTTTCTTAAACCAATTAAACGAGTGGCTATGTAAGTTTCATTTTTTTTAAAAAAAAAAAATTGTTAAATGTTGTGTTTTACTGTTTTTACTTTTTATGCTAGTATCAGCAATCAAAATCGCTAAAGTACAATGTATATAGAAAAAATATTTCTCCAGCAATTTGAGATAAATTTATTTCTGATCATCCTAAAATTATATCATTTTATTTATTTATTTCTTTATATTAATTAATTCATCCTTGAATGGTTATGATTTCCTTTTTCTCTCTTTTCCTTTATCATCATTGATCAATCTTTGTATGATTATCATTTAGTAGCCGGATAAAATTATCTCAAGCTGCTTGAGAAACAATAAGCCCAATATATATATATATATATATGAGGTAGGATCCTTTGACACCGGTGTCAAATTTGAAATTTGACATCTTATCTGAGAGCCGTTGGATCAAAAAAGAGCAATGGTATCACATGCTTACAAATCAGAGTCGTTAATCTTTTTTGACTCTCAGATGAGGTGTCAAACTTCAAATTTGACACCTGTGTCAAAGGATCCTGCCTATATATATATATATATATATATATATATATATATATATATATATATATATATATATATATATATATAAGTATTTGTTCTGTCTACAAGACAGAGATGTCCAGCCCGATAGACTGGTGTGTTACTCTTGGATCTAGTACCCTCTCTAAGGTATCTATGGAGAAGATACCCTTGAGTTGAGCGAATCACTGTGCACAGAATATTATGGGAGGAAACTTTGAAAAACTGATCCTTAAAATGTTTAAAGGAGTCAGTATAAACTCGGAACAACCTGCGACCTGGGACTCCGCGAACAGTAACCCATCCCTTCCGTTCAGGAGGTTCGCGACCGGTGCGGCAGGATACAACTTGAAAAAAATAGAAAAAGACACAAACTGACGGGACGAGCGTCAGATACGCACAAAAACGTTCAAAAGCTTTTACAAAACCCCAGCCATTGGGGTGGAGTTGAGTGGGACATATATGCAAATGATTAAGAATTTCCATCTGAAACTCGGTCAGGGGAAATCGAACACCGAGTTGTGTTATCACATCTCGGTAAAAAAAGAACGAGCAGGGCTCATTCTCTGCCCCTCCAGAACACACGGGTTCATCTTCGGAGGGAGGGCAAATATCATAATTTTCCAATTGCCCAACAGGAAGACTAGCCACGTCATCGGAACTCATTCCGGACGTCGTATTTAAAACCTCATATGTTACCCAAGGGAACTGAGCAACTAGAGAAGAGGGGGGAGACTCGAAACACGACTCGCTTGAACCCGACTCATCTACATCTTCAGGGAAACATGCCATTAATACCTAGAAATGAAAAGCAAACAAAAAGGGTATCAGATGAGGATGGATATACCTGAATTTAAAGTGCTATCAGATGAATCACTAGACGACGACGACGACAGGTCAGAAATCATGATTGGTTCATTAACTCGGCCAGATAGAGGAATAGGAACTGGAATGCTCCCATGACGACAACTATCAAGGGTAGATTCCGCTAAAGAACTACATCCTTGCTAGACAAGTTGAGAACTCAGGTAAACGCATGAAAAACAAGGGCCATCTTGGGGAACAGGAAGAGAAGGGCGAAAATTCCCAAGGTTAGAACTCGTAAATCTGGGACTCTCAGATGAAGGAAGGGGAGGATTGGATGGTGGAACCCGGGTAGAATGTGGAACTCGGGATTTGGAGGATACACGGTCTCTTCGACCACCTTTACGAGGTTTTGAACCGCGGTGCCCACGAAGCATGGCTTGCCGTTCCTCCTCTGCGGTCCTGGGAATCCCCCAAAGCCAATAACGGGCACCAGGAGGAATTCGTTCTAACAAATTGGAGTTCACGTCAACCTCCTGGACGCACCGCAAAACTGGGAAGAAGGGTTTCTTCCTTCCCATTTTTTGAGAAGAAAGTTAAGATCAGAAGAGAACACTTTTTAACAGGAAAAAGGAAATCACGTTTCAGAAAACAGAGAAGCAAGGAAGACGTTAAGTTACGCACACGAATAGAAGAAAATGCAAGCAGAAGTAAAAACCACAAATACCTGATTATGAAAGCGCAAGTAGACGGAAAGTTGCAGCGAGATGAAACCAAAACAAACAACAGGAGCTTAGAGACGATAGTAGAGCAAACGACGAAGAAAAATAGAAACCGCAGAATAAAAAGGGGGCCACAGGAAGGCCAAGGAGCAGGGATAATAGGGTCATTCCAGACACATAATGATTTACAAACGCCAAAATCGCGCGTGACGGGCAAAACAACGTGGAAGTGCTAAAGGCACAGCCACCCCATCGCCGCAAAAGGGAATGATTCGACACACAGAAATGATGATACTCATAAATGCGCACGGTAAACAAGACTGCATGAAATAGCTGCAGCACGCAAAGGCACGCAAACGATGACACGTGGCCAGACGTGCGTAAGAAAGAAAGACATTGGCCGAGATCCAAAAAGGAATCATAAACAGAACGAAACACATACACCAAAATGCAACAGATGAGTCATTCCTGGTTACATCACCCACGTTTTCAGACACCCAGGCAACCCGAAATATCGGATAGCCTGGCTGGGGGGCAACTGTTATGGATCCGTACCATGAACCCGGACTAATGCCCACATGAGCCGGCTTACCTCATCAACCCGGTAAGAAGGCCCACACTAACAGGCCCATCTCATCAACCCAGAATACCCCATCGAATATTCCCCAATAAATACTTGAAACAGACCGTAGTTATGGAGACGTAATGTTTGATACGTAACCTCCAGTAACGGCCGACAAAGCAGCAATGACCCCGCGCCATTACAGCTCAGCTACACCAATTCAAATCAGAGGCAGCCCCTATAAATAAGAAGGCTCATCGATAGTACAACACACTTGATTTTCAATACTTACACACAATCACCACATTCATATACTTTACAGTGATCAAGCTAGACATAGGGATATCTCCTCCATAGATACCCCTGGTCAAGGCTATACGGTCCAAAGCGATCAATCAACCTGATAAAGGTTGAACATATCTGTCCACATGACAGAACAGTATTTAAATATTTTTGTGAAATTTTGAATATAAAATATAAATTCATTTATATTTATATGAGTCAACTGGTGTAGTGTAACTAATAATCCATTAATTGAACCCGAATACTCGACGGAGTGGAATATAAACATCTATTTGTAATTATATAATTCTCTTGTCATATGCACCAGTTGCAATATTCTTTTTTTTAATATCCAGTGAGTAATTTCAAATAATATGCCAAAAAAATAAGGAGAATGAGAAAATAAATATAAAGAAAAAAAATGGAGTGCTGCTTTGAATAGCGCCAAAAACAGTTAAAAGAGTATTTATTTTTTTTGCCTTTTCATTTTTGTTTAGCAAATACTGGAGTACAGAGATATTTCTGTTCTTTTCACCATTGCTCTTATCCACCAAGCTTGTCCACACTTCAAACCTTTGTTCAGCTCAGAATAGTTCAAGTTCAACTTGTTGCACTACATAGTACAAAACACAAAGCTAATAGTTGTTTACTCCAACTATCACAGCCATTAAAAGTAAACCAAAACCATGGCATGTTCACCATCTCCTATATCTGCATTCTCCTTTGCAAATCCGTCATCACTTCGCAGACCCCGAACTTCACCTTCTTATGTTCTAAACCCGAGAGCTATGGCCAAAGAACTTTACTTGAACCATGATGGCTCAGCCACAAAGAAGCTTCTGGTAAGGATTCTAGAGCTCTGGTTGTTTAATACCCAGTTTGTTTTTGCCCTTCACAAGATTTCAGTGAGTTGGTTTTTGATGATGGTGGTGCAGGCAGGGGTGAACATGGTGGCAGAGCTGCTTGGTGTTACATTGGGTCCCAAGGGGAGAAATGTTGTGCTGCAGAACAAGTATGGGCCACCCAAGATTGTAAATGATGGAGAAACTGTTCTCAAAGAGGTTTTTTTTTTTCTTGTTAGTCATTGATCATCTACCAGTTGCTTCTTCCTTTTTATTTATATGTTATATGTTATTGATGTGCTCTTTTTAACGAGTATGGGCCACCCAAGATTGTAAATGATGGAGAAACTGTTCTCAAAGAGGTGTTTTTTTTTTTCTTGTTAGTCATTGATCATCTACCAGTTGCTTCTTCCTTTTTATTGATGTGCTCTTTTTTTTTCCTGGTAAATGATGGAAGGGCCGGCTTGACTCAGCGGTAAGCTTGCTTGCCGTTCGAATCAGCCTCTCTGCAAAAAGCAGGGGAAATGCTGCCTAGAGTATTCCCTTCCCCAGACACTCACGAAGTGGGTATTTGAACTGGGTCGGCCCTTTTATATGTTACTAGTTCTATGAATGTCATGGATAAGTGACAAGGTTTGCACTGTTGTTTAAAAACTTCCTTATAATCAGGTCTAATATCAACTTGGTTTTGTGCTTTCTTTATATGAACTTTTTTTTGGTTTTTTTTTTTTTAATGTTGTTTCAGATTGAATTGGAAGATCCGTTGGAGAATGTTGGAGTTAAATTGGTGAGGCAAGCTGGTGCAAAAACCAATGATTTAGCTGGTGATGGCTCAACTACATCTGTCGTTCTTGCTCATGGCTTAATCACAGAGGGGACAAAGGTACATTTAACTAGCCATACATGAGAATCCTATCTACTTCAATCAGAACATAATTGATTGCGTGGAAGCATATTTGAAGGTTTAAATGACAAATAAGTAACATATATGTCTATGTTGAGATATATAGTCCCACATTGGTTGTATGAGCAACTAACGTGGAGTTTATAAGGCCTTGGGCACTCTCACCTTTGAACTAGCTTTTGGGGTGGTGTATCCCAAGGTTCTTTGACAGCCCACATTGCCTTAGCAGCAACCTCAATCATCTGAACCACTTGTAAATCCTGAATCTGATATTTATGATCGTGATGTTAATACTTCACGCTTGCCTCTGAGTTTGAAATCAAAGAACCTTGGGATACACCACCCCAAAAGTTAGCTCAAAGGGTGGGAGTGCCCAAAGCTTTATAATAAAAAAAGCCCAAATATATATTTCGAAATTGCAAATGAAGATTAAAAAAAAACATTAGCTTTCAGTTTATGTCTTTTTTACCATGCCACTATATAGCCTTAATTAAAAAGGGTATTCTTAAATTTTGAGCTCTTAGCCTCTCTTTTCTTTCTCCTTTTGTAGATTATTGCAGCTGGAATGAATCCTGTTCAAATTGCTCGTGGGATTGAGAAGACAGCAACAGCACTTGTTTCTGAACTCAATTTGATGTCTAGAGAAGTAAACTGTACTCTTTAATGTGTTTTTTTTTTTTTGGCTCAAAACTCCTGAAGGATTGAACATTTTGAGAATAATAATAAGAATTATCTGGTTGCATGTGTTGATTTAATTATGGTTTTTGCCATCTGCCAATTGTTGCTTATAATTGGAAAGTCTTGCTGAATTCAACAACATTGGTTGCATTTGTAGGTTGAGGATCATGAACTTATAGATGTTGCTGCAGTCAGTGCTGGAAATGATTACGTACTTGGAAAGATGATTTCTGAAGCACTGCATCAAGTAGGTAGGAAGGGAGTAGTGACAATTGAAAAAGGGAAGTGTATTGAGAATAGTCTAGAGATTGTAGAAGGAATGCAATTTGATCGTGGATATCTATCCCCATACTTTGTCAATGATCGAAGAAAGATGACAATTGAACTCCACAACTGCAAGGTTTGACAATTTGTATATTAAAGGCTCACCTGAGTTCTATGAAGTAATTAGATGGTGCATGATTCTTTGGTTGCAGTTGCTTTTGGTAGACAAAAAAATCACAAACCCAAAGGAGCTGATTAACATATTGAACAGTGCCGTGAAAGAGAAGTATCCAATTGTGATAGTTGCAGAGGGAATTGAGCAGGAAGCTCTTGCTCCAGTTATTAAAAATAAACTCAGGGGAGTGCTTAAGGTAGCTGCTATTAAGGCTCCTGCCTTTGGTATACGCAAGACACACTGTTTAGAAGATATTGCCATCTTGACCGGAGGTAGATTATCAAGTACTCAAATTTAGAAGCTTGAATATTTTATGTACTTTTAATGAATCGTGCCTTAGTATATGGCTCACTGAAAAGTCAATTTGAGCCAACCTTAATGATAAAGACAGCACAAAAGTTAGTTGTTAATGACTTGAAAAAGGAAGACAAATAAGTGAAGCACTTAGTCCCATTTGCATCAATATGATAAAATAGTGAGTGGAAAGCATCACTAGTTTCTAAGTGTAGTCTTCAAGTTTTAATGCATTCTCTACTATTCTTTACTCCCTTGAATTCTTGGCTCTTCAAACGTTTTTCAGGTACTGTAATCAGAGAAGATATGGGTTTCACCCTAGAAAAGGCTAGCAAGGATATGCTGGGTTCTGCTACAAAGGTTTTTATAACAAAGAATTCTACCTTAATAGTTACTGATGGGAGTACTCGAGCAGCTGTTGAGAAGAGGGTTTGTCAACTTAAAAGACTAGTTGAGGTGCATACAGAACTTTACCATTTGAAAATCATCACATCTAACACTTGACTAGTGTTTTAAGTTTTTAAAGTAATAAGATACATGGTTAATGTTAGAGAAGTATATAAACCATTGATGGGCCTTCACTTACATGGTATTAGAATCTCGGTGTCACGGGTTGGATCCTCACCGCCTCTCACTTTCTCTTATGGAATTTCTAAGCTCAGTTAGGTGGGTCTGTGCATTATCCACCCTTCATGCCCAGTGGGCTCTATTGTGAGGGGACGTGTTAGAGAAGTATATAAACCATTGATGGGCCTTCACTTAACAATTTAAACTTTTGGGTTGAATTGGTTCTTTAATGTTAACGTATCCTGGAATTACCTACGCATCTATTTCATATTTTGCAGAATACTGAAGAAAACTTCCAAAAGAAGATACTGAATGAAAGAATAGCAAGATTATCAGGGGGCATTGCCATTCTTCAGGTAATATGAATTTCATTTTATTTTGGCTCGAGATAATCTGGAATTTAAGAATTCTGTTTCTATTTATGATAGTTCATTTACATTTCAGCACCTGAAATCTAAATCATAGGTAGGAGCACAAACACAAGTTGAGTTGAAGGATAAACAATTAAGAACTGAAGATGCTTTAAATGCAACCAAGGTATTTGTCATTCTTGGCTCTAATGAGGTGATTTGCTATTAATTTATAGCTTAGGTTCTAACTTTGAAAATGGCAGGCAGCAATCGAGGAAGGTGTAGTTGTTGGTGGTGGCTGTAGCCTTCTAAGGCTATCACAAAAGGTGGATGGCATCAAAAAACTCCTGGACAATGAAGAACAAAAGGTACTTATCTGTTTCATACAGCTAAGTTTTCCATCATCATGTTTAAAAGTTTACACTATAATTAGGCTATTGCAAGTATTCGTTTTTGTATTGTGCCTTTTTGCTTACTGTTTAAGACATGGAAATCTCTTCTGTAATATTTTCTGTAGATTGGAGCTGAAATCTTCAAAAGAGCTTTGAGCTATCCTGCTAGAATGATAGCAAAAAATGCTGGTGTAAATGGCAATGTCGTCATAGATAAGGTCCTGAGCATGTTGAGAAACTGCTTTCTGTAAGAGATTGATTACCGATGAGATTTTTGGATTTTCTGTAGTATTTAGTTAATTCAACTCAACAACATATATTGAATTATACTGCATCCGTGAGGCTCCTTATGTCATGCAGGTTTTATCAGACGATAACATGAATTTTGGTTACAATGCTGCTAGAGACTGTTATGAGGATCTCATGAAAGCTGGCATCATGGATCCAACAAAGGTATGACCATTTGAATGCCTTGAACAGAAGATAATAAGGGAAAATAATAAATAAATTCGTTGTGACCTCTTACTGATGTCATATTGCAAAATATCCAAAATAAAGATATGATGCTGCTGATTTGTTCAAGCCAGAACTTTAGGATCTTCAATTTAGCAATTTATCACAGAAATAGTAGATAAAGATGTTTATATAATATTTTTTCAGGTGTTAATAGGCTAGGTTGGGTTAGGATTTAATCTAAATAGGTCAGGCATACGTAGAACATCTTAAGTCTGATTCGACCTGTTAGCTTGATGTAGGCTAAATTATTGGTGTGATCTGGCCAATCAGACCTACAAAGCCTATTATAATTTCAATTGTAATAAATCAAATATGGATTACTTAAAAATTAGAATACAAGAATAATTAGGAACAACTCTTAGTACTACCCATTAATCTTTTCAAAACATATTTCAATAAGAAATTAAGGAAAGATAGACCTATCTCTGCAAATTTGTGTATTTAACTTAGCACTTGCAATACTAGGCCATAGGTCAGTACACTCCTTACCAATTGGATCAGTGATAATATAACCTATAATTACAAGTGACGCTAAGTAGACCGGCAAATATGCTTTTAAGGCTAGACTTTTTAAAACAGGCCTTTGGCCTAGTTGTTGTTGTGTAGACTTTTTTTTTTACCAGGTCTAACCTATAGGATTTTAATAGGCCGTCTCACCTGTTTACACATCTAAATATTTGTTTTGTCCTTTTAGTGATTATTGTGATAATTTTGTTGTTTTAGAAAAAAAGTAAGAGAATAATGTAGGAATACGAGGGAATGAATCTTCTCACGTGAAAAAGTGATCATGATCATGTTATTTGATCATAATTACTCATTTAAAAATTATACACTTTACTCTCTCTTATCTCATCATCAATGAATGGTTGTGATCAAATAACATGATCACATGACCACGATCCATTAAGAATTACACACAAAGAATGTAACAACGCATGCCAATTTGGAAGTGGAGGTACATTAAGAATTACACATGATGGTCAATTCTATTATCTTGAAAATTTCTGCAGGTAGTAAGATGTTGTATAGAGCATGCAGCTTCTGTGGCCAAGACATTTCTAACATCTAATGCTGTTGTGATTGACCGCATGGAATTAAAGCCCGTACCACGAAGAAAACCCATGCCTACCTCAGTTTACTCAAATCCTGCTTTGTCAAAAGGTCATTCATTTCATTATGTTTAGCTGCTCTCCTACAATATTTTTGCCTTTTATGAATGACAGTGCTCAAGTTTGATGATTCAGGTTTAGGACCAACTGGCTTTTAAAAAGGAAAGTTGTACAGTTCAGTTCTGGTCTTGGAAACCTGATTTTATTTCAGGAAGAGCAATGAAGAAGCACTAGAAATACATGGCTGGACTATAAATCCTTATATATTCTTTGTACAAATGATGGCATTGAGATCGACCCCGGGAACCCCAAATGATGTTCATCAAAATTAAATTGGTTCTAACTAGCTTGTAGGACTCCATCAAAAGGAAGTTGTTAACATGAATGCAGAAGGATGTTAGAAATATCTTTAATTATTGGATGGAATATAGTTGTCATCCAATGTTATAGGATGTTACATATAAAGCAATTTAAATGCATTATGCTTGTGTAAAACAAATAACATGATAACAGATGGGTGTTCATGAGTCATAGTAAATCTAATACATTTTTCAGTCCTCAACTATTATGAATTTGAGAAATGGAGTTGTTGAATTATCATTGAAGAAGAATGAAGTATTTGTAGAGTTTATTTACATTAGGTTAAAAATGGCGAAGTAACTAAAACCAGTTACAATTAATAGACATTGGATTAGTGCTGCTGGCACAAACTTACAAAATTATTTTTCTTCAAAAAAAAAAAAGAAAATCATCTTTAAAATGTATGTATGAACTAAACAATTTATTAAAATAAAATTTAGGAATTTCGTCATTCGTTGAAAGAAAAATCGAAGTTCATTTAAAATGAAGAATTATGTAGTCTCAAATGTGCATGTTATATATATGGTTTCTTCTGATTTTCACGGATGTTTAATTTGATTGCTTGGTTGAGCAGATTTAGGCTGCATTTGTTCAAGCTGAAAAGAGATGGGTAACGTTTGATAACTGATAAGGGTAAAGTTTTTAAAAAGGTGAAGAAGTAGAAAGAGAGAAACAAAGAACAAAGGCAACCATTGCTATCGGCTACGAGTGAAAGTTACATACTTAGGCTTTGTTTGGGAGTTGGTTTTAGGAGGGGAAGAAAAGGAAAGGGAGGGTTTTAGTAAGCCCTCTCCTTGTTTGTGAGTTTAAAAAAAGAAGGGGAAGGAATTGAAGGTTTTTACTAAACCCTCCAAAACCCTCCTTCTTCCTAAAATTAAAGTTCCCCAATTTGGGGGGTTTGAGGAGAGAAATATTAAAAATTACTTATTTACCCTTAGTATTAAAATATAAAAACTACATAAATGTGAATCATTGTTAAACGTGACATTATTAGAAAAGTCTCAAATACAAATAAAATTTATCGATAAAAAATATTTCGTCAAAAATAGTGATGAAATTTTTGATGAAAATCACATACATCAAAATTTTTTTGTCAAAACTAAAGACGGAACAAGATTTTGTCATAATCATTGACATAATTTTTTTACGGGAAATAATTCAGTCAAAACTATTGACGAATCTAAATTCCGTTGAAACTTTCAACGAAAATATTTTCGTCCAAAATTTGACGAAACACATCTTTACCGAAAAGTTTCGACGTAAAACAATTACGTCTAAATTTTTTACGGAAAATATTTCCATCAAAATTTGAGACTAAAAACATTTTTGCAAAAGAATTTGACAAATTTTTTTTGTCAAAATTCTTTACAGAATCTAAATTTCGTCAAAATATTTCATAAAAAAACATATTCATCGAAATTTTTGACGAAAAATATTTCCATCAAAATTTTCAATGCAACACATTTCCATCGATAATTTTTGCTGGAAAAAAATTTCATCAAAATTCTTTACAGAATTTACATTCCGTCAAAAGTTTTCGACCGAAATATTTTCGCTAAACTTTTTGACAAAAACTTCCAGTTGAATATTTAAGGAAACACATTTTCATCGAAAATTTTCGGTGGAAAATATTTTCGTCAAATTTTTTGATAAAAAATATTTCTATCAAAATTTTCAACATAACACATTTATGTCAAAAAATCTCAACAGAAAATTTTTCCGTAAAAAAATTTGACGAAAATTATTTCGATTAAAATGTTTGACTGAAAAAATATTTTGTCAAAATTCTTTACAGAATCTAAATTTCGTCGAAAGTTTTGAATGAAACATTTTCTCAAAATAGTTGACAAAACAATTTCCGACAAAATTTTCTTCAGAACATATTTCCATCGAAATTTTGAACGAAAAACATTCCGTAAAAAATTTTGACGAAATATTTTTTTTCGTTTAAAGCATTTTATGGAGTAAATCATTTTCGTCAAAACTTTTGCCAGAAACTAAATTTCGATAGAAAATTTATTTTTGTAAAAATTTCCGTCGCTTTTCGACGAAGAGTATTCCGACCAAAAAAAATTTGTGACAATTTTCGTAGCTTGCAGCATAGAAATTTCATTAGAAATATTATCTTTTTTAATATTATGAAAAGTACATAAATAATTTTGTTAGAAATTTTAAATTTAATTTAGTTTGTAAAATATAATAATTATATTAATTTTAAAAATGGGTATAATGGTAAAAATATCTCATTAACCCTCCATGTCCCTCCCTTGCCATTTTTTAACTCCCAAACAAGGGGAGGGAATACCCTCCAATTTCTTTCCCTTCCTTCCCCTCCCTCCCCCTTGGATCCCCTTCCTTTCTTTCCCTTCCTTCCCCTCCCTCCCCCTTGGATCCCCTTCCTTTCCTTCCCCTCCAAACTCCCAAACAATGGTTTATATTATTCTCTAACACACCCCTTTCATAACAAGAGCCCTTTATACTTGAAGCATAAATATTACATAGGTCTTTTCAATGGTTTATACTATTCTGTAACACACATCTTAAATAGAAAGGTTTTATGCTTTGCTTTTTCAATAATGAACCCACTCATAAAAAAAGTTTAAATAAATAATGGGTCTTTATAGTTTCGCCTGGTTTAGATTTTAGTTATTGTACTTCTTCTTTTTGGTGAAAAGTAATTCAAATTTTTTTTTTTTTGGTTTTTTTTTTGTATTTGAGTCGATATTTATATTAACACTCTTCTTTTGCATTATTCGTTGACGACATCTACTATCATAAGTTATAACACTGTTTTGGTTGAGGGTTTCTCAAAATTTTGATGGGCATCTGAGAGTAGGTAAGTTGATTCTCCACGTTTGGTAGAAGTGATCCAAAAATTTGCCTACCTAACTGATTTGCCTTGCAATCGAGTTTTGCACGCAAAGTTGGACCAAAAACACGGCTGTGAAATACTCTTTCCATGGTGGTGCTCGATCGATAATTGGGGAAATGAAAACCATGAAAATGAGTGCTCCCAAAACTACCCTCGCTTAACCTACTAGCGCCCAAAGTGAGTCTCCTCCCACCAAATCCTCCCTCCAAAGGACATAACGGAGAAGCTCGTTTGAAGATCTACACAAAGGCTGTATTTCGTTCAAGCCTTCTTATTCTACGGTGTCTCCTTCCTCCGATGTCTCCTCCCACCAAATCCAACGGAAGCTCGTTCAAGCCGCTCTCGCCGTTGATTCCTCCGGTTTCGTTCAGTCTTCTTATTCTACGGTGTCTCCTTCCTCTGCTGTCTTTCAGGTACACCTTTCTACATCCCTGATGATTGTGGTTTCTTGATCGGGAATGAAAGTTTTGGGTTTATATTTGTATTTCGTTCATATTGGTTTTTTTCCTTTTTCAAGTTTTCGTTCTATGGTTTATTCTATTGTGTCTCATTGTATTATTTTGTATTCTATAGAATATTATAATTCGTATTCAATGTGATTTTTGAAATGTTGCTTCTTTAGTTTAGGTTTTCGTTATATTATTTTTCGTTTACACATGTTCTGAATCTAATAAAGTAGCCAGTTGGCTCGGTCATTTGTTAGATTATGCTCAGGACTGGAGTTTAACAGTTGGGCTTTATTATCATTTTCTTTTCTTTTTTTCGTTGTGTTTTTGGTTTTTTATTCAGATGGTTTTGAAAATATATGTTGACTAGAACAGAATTATGGGTTTTAGTGCTAAGACTCGTAAAGCTTGATCATTCTTAATTTCCTATTACTTTAAATTTTTGAGTGTGTCTATATGTATGTATGTATATATATATATATATATATATATATATATATATATATATTTGTGCACTCATGCTTGTTGAATACTTGTTTTCTTGGTGATGGATTTCATTTCTGCCCTGGTGGCTTAATTCTTAGATTCAGCCACTATATGGATCACTAATCAGGTTATTGCTTCTGTTGAATGTTTTGTTCAGGTGATTGTGGGTGATGTAGTGTTCGTTGGAGGGTTCAAACATTGATAACATCTTCGTTTTTCAGGATGACTATCCAGTCATTAAAAGTCCAGGTTCCAAATTTTGGAGAGCAAAGAAAGCCAGGTTGCAGATAGAGAAGATGTTGGTCAAAGTGGTGAGAGATAAGAGAAAGGAAATGGAAGAAAGCTTGCAAAGAGAAGAAGATGGAATGCTGCTTTCTAAATTGGTATATGGGATGATCCAAGGGGAGATAAGTGAAGAAGAGGTCATAGACAATGTGGTGCTGCTAGTTTTTGCAGCTCATGATACTACTTCTTTTGCAGTTGCTATGACATTCAAGATGTTAGCTCAGCATCCTGATTGCTATAGTAAACTTCTTCAAGGTAATATAATTTTAGCTTTCTTGCATTTCAAAATCACCATCTTTAAATTATCCAAAATTTTGGGATTTGATAATTGAAAATAATTTAATTGTGTGCAGAACATGTTGATATAATGAGCAACAAAAGAGGGGGTGAGAATCTCACAGTGGAGGACATAATGAAGATCAAGTATACCTGGCAAGTTGCTAGAGAAAGCATGAGACTGTTCCCTCCAATCTTTGACTCATTCAGGAAGGCAATCTTTAGTTTTCTATCCCATTCTGTGCTAGCAAATACATATACTGACTCTGAAATCTGATTATTTGTATGAGCCTTAACTGATACAGGTTACAAAAAAAAAATTGTATGAGTACTAGCATTGATCATATATGCCTTTTATGCATCCTCATATAATTATTTAAATGTGTTTTGATCGATGATATGAAGAAAATGATTGGTATGATTGTATCGTTGCTTGTTTTACTGAATATGAATTGGAATTCACTCATTTGTTCCTATAGTTATCATGTCCGATATTTATTCTGTCACCATGATCTTCATTATTACATTGTCTACTGCCATATAGGGAAGAATTTAACTTGCTTCAGATTCGATTGTTTGACAGTATTTATTCAGATTCGAAGTCATAGGTAATGATCGTTGCATTAGGTTGGAATGTTTAATAGCATTGCTGCAAAAAGTTGTTGATGCTGATTATTGTCTTCCAACATATACTCCAAAGGACAACAACTGTGGCCAGTACGTTATTGTGGTGCACCACGACTACGAGTGAAATTCAGATAGTGCAGAAGGAAATAAAGGACTGGAGTGAATGCAAATATATCAATTAATCTAGTTCGATACGTTTGTTATATTTAATTTCTTTTCGCTGGTGATTTCCAACCTTATTATCGAATACGATACCCACCTTTTCTTTCTTTTATTTTTGAGGGCAGTGGCCAGTGGATTCATGAATACATTTTCAGTACAGAAAACTAACCATTATTCTTCACGGTTACATTTCAAATATAACATGGCAATGAGTCACAATTCACAAATAAATGATATTCTAATTCAAGTAGAACATTGAAGTTAAGATAGATAAAACACTACGATCTTCGTCTATATCAGCATCTTCTTCCTGGGTGCCCAATTTGACAATATCTTCCACCAATATTTTCCCATCTGTTTATAATAAAAGAAATTGCATAAAGTAGTAGTCACCCTGGCAGTTCAACTAATTTTCAAATGAAAATGTTGGATGATATATGCTATTTTATAAAGCTTACAGTTATACCAAACTTGGTATCACCAGAAATAAGTAATTAAGATAATATAGGAGGATACAATTTTAAATTGCTCTCAATTCTCTCAATCCACTCACCCAATTTTTTAAGGCTTTATTATCACTTATAAATGTTCTGTATCTCTTTTTTAGTTTAAAATATGTAAATATAATTCTAGAAGAATTTTAAAGAACCTTGGCATGTATGGAAACATGTGCACAAGGTCTAGTTCATAGAATCACAACTGAGGTAATGGACTTCCGTATATTGTTTCTAGAGAGAATGACACTCGTTTCAAGTTGTGAAGAATTTATCATTCAAATTCCAAGATAAATTCAGAAATTGTCTTTGACAAATGAAACAGTTGACATAATAGCTATCCGATTCATGTTTGTATTTATTATCATTATTATTATTAATTGTATATTAGTACTACTAATATACTACATGCAGTACCCAACCTTCTTTTGCAGTAATAAATAATAATTAGCTGTAAGTTATACTTGCGCATTTACACTAAGTAAAGGCTTTCTCTCTAGATCCTCTCATTATTAACATAAGATTTCTATGGAGGAGCTGTCACATGGCTCCTAAAACATGTTGCAAGAAAGAAAGTCAAAAAGTAAAGGAAGAAGAAGGACACAAAAAGAAGCTAAAAAGCTATTTTAAATTTATTTTAAAAAGAGGGACATTTTCATAATTGTCACTTATTTTTCTATCTATATTTTACCTCAAACCAAGCATTGACTTTATAAATCTTACCTAATTTGTCCGGTTAAATTTTTTCCAACCAAATAACTTTTTTTACATTTTCCTACCAAACTCACTTTCCAACCATTTCCCTATCAATTGCATTTCCCTAATATTCAAAAAATTTATCCTCAACCAAACGTCCCCTAAAGGTCACTTGATGCAATATTTAACTTATTTTTGCACCTTTTTTATCCTTTAATAGAGTAAACTTTCAATTTTGTCCCCCAAATTTTTTTATCAAATTAGTCTGCTAAATATTAAAATGTAACTATATTAATTTTTTTTAAAGATATTATTATTATTATTAAATTAATATTTTAAAGATACAAAATTGTCACTAACAATGGTTAAAAAAACTGACCCAAACAATAGTAGTTGGGTATGAGAAAGCGTTCAAGGTACTTAAAAGTTGAGGTGGCAAAGTGCTCTCTGAGTCCGCTATCAATTCAATTCGTCAAAAAAGGCAAAAAAATGAATCCGCCCCGTTCCGATTTTGAGATGAGTTGAAAAACTCAATCACCTCATTGTGTTTGACAGATGGGGCAGGTTGGTGGACTCTATTTTTTTTTTTTTATTTTTGGTAAATTTGCCTATTTAAAAGCAGGATATTCTCCTCTAAATTATCATTTTCTAGTTACCTGCTCGCTGCGTACATGTCTTAAAAAAAAATTTTTATCTTCTTCAGCTTAGGCAATCTATAGTATAATAATGTTCACACTTTCTTTTTCTGAATATAATTAAGATTTCCCATCTCTGAAAATTAAATGTTTGTGAGAAATTACACCTTGAAACTTTTTAAAGTCTATGATAGTTGTATGACTTTGCCTTGAAATGTGAAGTAAATATTGCTCTTGCTACTGGCTAACACATCTTCATAATGTAGTGAAATTAAAATTTTTGGATTACCAAATTGGATTTTAAAGAAAAAAAAAATCTTATCCTATAATTTGATATAAGCAATAAATGAAAAAACTCAATAAACAAAATAAAAAAAAAAGAAAAGAGAGAGAGAAAAACAATGAGAGGTTAATTATTTTATTAAAAATTATCCTATTTTTTCTTTTGTTTTCTGGAGTAAACCATAGCTCGGATCCCATCCGGGTCGGCAACAAAGCCCAAAGGCCTATAGAACCCGAGAACACGGGGCTCCGAATAGAGCGCGATGTTGGAAATCCCTTTGCGCAAGAGCTCCTGAATGAGCCTCTCCACAATGGCCTTGCCCAGACCAATTCCTTGGAAGGACGGGTCCACCACCACGTCCCATATGATCGCGTTAAACACACCGTCCCCCGTCGCCCTCGCAAACGCCACCGGCTGCCGCGGCGTCTTCCGCTGCTCCACCCACAGCAGTGACTCCGTGTGCTCCAGCGCCACCCGAATCTTCTCTGGATCCCGCCGCGGAAATCCCACCGCCACGAACACGCCATTCAGCGAGTCCAGATCCAGGCCCTCCGCGCTCCGCCGGAGGACGAAGCCGCGTGACTCCAGGACCTCGTCGGACACCGAGAGTTGGTAGCCGCCGGCGGAGGATGGTGGTTGGGATGAAACGATGACGTTTCGAGGGTGAGTTGGGATTGCGAGGCGAAGCCCCACAGAGGTTGGGGGAGGACTGGAGATGATGCCACGTAAGAGCATTATCGATATAATTTTTTTTAAAAAGAAAAATTATAAATTTTCTATCTTTTGTAGTTTGTTTCTGTTTGTGACTTTTGTGGAATGGATGAACAAGTGAAAATGGTTTGTGCGCTTGCGTGTACTAGAGAGAGAGATAATGATGAAGAAGTAATGTCCTCGTCGTCATTTGTGGTTGTGGGAGAGCCTTATATCCTTTACTTCTTTAAAAAGATTTTTATAGGGTTTGAATCTATATAGAGAATAGAGATATTCTTACTACCAAATTTTTTTATTATCAATTCACTACCTATCTAATCACCATTGGAATAACATTTTCTCTTTTTTTAATTTTTTTTTAACATTCTCTCTCTTTGATTCAATGATGATCAAATAGATAGTAAGTTGGTAGTATAAAAATTTGGTAGTAAAAATATCCTCCTTCCTGTATAAATAGGGGAAAAGTTATATTCTATGATTTTTTTTCTTTCTTATAAACTACACTTGAGTAGTCTACGAACTTATCTTTTATATATGAGCTCGTTTTTTCTATTATATACCGTGATTCCATGAGATAGAAATTAATATATTTTTGTAATTATAATTTATTTTAAAGTTATAATAATTTCTTTTATTATAATTTTTTAATTTTTTAACTCAAAATGACGTCGTTTTGCGAGTAAATGTAGATAAGAAATATTAAATTCGCTTTAGAAATATTAAAGCCTTTATATATATATATATATAAAGAGGTAGGATCCTTTAACACCGGCGTCAAATTTGAAATTTGACACTTCACTTGAGAGTCATTAGATCAAAAAAGATTAATGGTGTCACATGTTTACAAATCAGAGCCATTGATCTTTTTTTATCTAATGGCTCTCAGATGAGGTGTCAAATTTTAATTTTGACTCCGGTGTCAAAGGATCCTACCTCATATATTGAGATGATTTTATCTCCTGCTACTAAATCATAAGCTTACAAAGATAGATCAATAGTGATAAAGGAAGATAGAATAAAAAAAGAATCGTAATCATTTAAAGGTAAATCAATTAATATAAGAAAATAAATAAATAAACAATATAATTTTGGGGTAACCGAAAGGTTTTTCCATATATATATATATATATATATATATATATATATATATATATATATATATATATATATAGGGAAAAACGTTTCTCAAGCAGTTTGAGATAAGTTTATCTCCGGCTAGCCCCAAAACTACGTCGTTTTGATTAATAAAGAGTGTTTATGTGATTTTAGGTGAATTAATGAAGGGTGTTTCAGTAAAATGTATATGATATAAAAATAAATAAAATTACAAAAACATCCTTCATTAATTCACCTAAAATTACATAAACACCCTTCATTAATCAAAACGACGTAGTTTTGGGGCTAGCCGGAGATAAACTTATCTCAAGCTGCTTGAGAAATGTTTACCCCATATATATATATATATATATATATATACATATATACATATATACATATATAAGAAAAGTATTTGTACAACCACTTTAGATAAGGTTATCTACAGCTACCGCTTTTTTCACTAAGTATGATCAGTCATACTTAGTTATAACAATAGAGCTGTTATTTTTTTCTCTCTACTCAGACAATGTCGACTGACGTGGCGGAGAGAGAAAATACAATTTTAAAGTATGATCGGTCATACTTAGTTAAAAAGGGGCAACTGTAGATAACCTTATTGCTGCAGAAATGTTTTCCCCGTATATATATATATATATATATATATATATATATATATATATATATATATATAGGGGTTTTATATTTCTCATTCAACATGAGAATTGAATTTTCATGTTGTAAAGACAAAAAGCATGTGGGACCCGTATGTTAGAAAAAATTATGTGTAGGACCCATGTTGGCACGGAAATTGAAAGGTGTGTAGAAAAATTTAAATTCTCATGTTAAATGAGAATTATAGAAACCATATATATACACTGATACACACACAATTGAAGATAATATGCTGGAATACTTGAGCTGGTCTTCTACAGTTGAGAAGGCTCTTTGAAGGCGTTCCGTTGATGCTTCTTTGTGATTGTACCGTTGGAATCTATAAGCCCACTATGTTCCCTTATAGGGTGTATGATCACTGTATGGGCGATATCTATGGCTTTGGTAAAGACCAGGCCACGAGATATTATCCCAAGTATAAGCACATAATCAGTACAAGTATAAAGCTGTAAGAGAATTCAAGTAATAGGCTAAATAACGATACATAACATGCCTTAGTTGTGCCCCTGGGGGCTATTTATAGGGATCAGGGTGTGGATAGATCAGGGAGGGTGGTCAACTCTCCTTGGGATACACTCCTATGATAGCAGTGTTGGGCGGTTTAGGCGCTGACGTTGTGGCGGCGCTGCGTCCCCTGCTACTGGCGATGCCAGTGTTCGGCAAAGGGAGAGTTTCCCTTTTTGATACCTGCGGCGATTGCCTTTGGTGGTTAACGTCCCAAGGTAAGACGTTTTGGTGTATCTCTCGGGTGTGCTGCACCCTCGGTGGATGCGAAGGTCCACGTCAGCCCTTAGGGCTAACGTGGAACTGGAAAGGGGTTTGGGCCAGAGAAGTTGGGTTGCTGGAGCGGTTGGCCTGTTAAGGCGGTTGGGGCCTACTGGGGCGATTGGGCCATCCAGAACAGGAGCCCCCAGTTTAGTAGCATGCGTAGGATGGTGTCAAGTTAGAGTCTTTGGGCGTTACCTTTAGGGTGACCGTCTTAAAGGGTTGGGCCAGAAAAGTTGGGCCGCTTGGGCGATTGGCCTGTTGAGGTAGTTGGACCTTCCAGATCAGTGATCTTTAGAAAAAAATTGATGGGTATACCTGCAAGATATTTTGAACTCAAATTAATATTGGCATAAACAATTCAAATATTGAGGAATGACTCGTGTATAACATGCATGAAATCAGTTCGGAAATCATGTCACCGCTCATTTTTAAGTAAATGTGGAACTTTTGTGCGTTTTGAACTTTCACCCCTGTCATGTGTCACATGTTCTCGTGTATTAATATTTTGACATGTGCAAATTGATAAAATTTATTTTCCACTTACAACACGAAGTTAGATTCTTTGGGTTTTGATTATTATGCAAGATGTGGAATTGTGAAGGGAGAGAAAAATAATAACAATATGTATGGTTAGAGGTTTATTATTCTAAGTGAGAAAAATATGAGGAACATGCAATAATTATGAGAAAGATATGGAGCTTGTTAAACCTAAGTAAAGAAGTGACAATTTTGTTGAGCCTAATTGTGTAAATGTGCTAGGCTAGGTTAGACTTTGACTTAAATAATTTGGGTCTACATAAAAAATGTTGTGTTTGGTCTGGCCTGCTAGCCTGTGTATGTCCCAAATTTCAAGTCTGACCTGACCTATAATTAAAAAGTAAAAGCCTTGGCCTAGGTGTATTAGCTTATTTAAGCCTATTAAACATTCAATAATTAAAAGCATAACTAAAATAATAATATTTTATTATTTAAAACTATTAAGATAATAATTTTATTTATTTTATTTAAAATAAATAATATGATTTATAGGCTTGACATGTACAAAAAAAAACTTATAGCCTGTTTTTTTAAATAGGTTTTTTTAAAAGTCTAAGTCTGTTCTATTTTGCTGTTTGTGATAGGTCAAGTCTGACCTAATATAGTCTAAACCGTAAACTGCTATAAGCCAGCCTAACCCGTTTACATTCCTAATTGCGCCCCTACTTTAATGCTGATACAAACAGAGGCCACATGGTGGGAGTGGGACGGCCCAAGCGTATCATTAGGAACCCTACACATTGGACGTACAGGCCCATTTAATTAACTTAATGTGAACCCTTTTTTATTTTACATTACTATTGTAATTTCCTTCTCATGCGTGTAATTCCGTGAGTTATGTTGAATTGTCTACATAGATTTGCATTGGGTAAAAGAGAAAATCACCTGAACTCCTTTTTTGCTTCTTACTGGCACTTTTTTAACATGACTTTAAGCAAAAACCAAATGAAGTAGTTACGTATGGAAGGAAATATGTGTGTAAGAGACAAAGATGTAAGGACTTTAATTCTCTTTACATGTGCCGTGTAATTTTTTTGAATGGTAGAAATAATGATCAGACTTGTGAAGGAGTTTAAATCTTCTTTGACTTCTTTAGTTTTATTATCTCTATGTAACTGTGTATGTGTAATTGAAGTGTGCAGCAGAAATTATAAGAGTGTACGTGATTGAAAGCGAGTGAAATAGTTTACAACTTACAAATTGTTAGTGAAAATTGGTTGTAATTGGGATTTGGTTTTGCAAGTGAAGATTAAAGTAATTGTATTTTTTCATTTGATTGGGTGGATGTAGACAAATTGTCGAACCATAATAATTTTTCTGTCCTTTATAATTTTCTTAACATTTGCAATGTTCTCCAACAAAAATAACCTTGCTTCATTCAAAAGAAAAAAAATCCACAAAATCATGGTTTGAAAACATAAAATGGAACACCAAATATAGATACAATTTGGACTGATGTGAGAACCAGAAATGTCCTTTGCCAAAAATAATGTTAATACCCTTTCTATTAACGAGAGGCTCGGCAGATGTTAGCGTATTCTGTCTTCCTATCTCCATCTTCCGTACTTCTTGTTTGGTATGTACGCTTTGCTCAAGTTGCTATCAAGCATGTTATCTCTTGGTAATTGTTTTTAGACAAACCAGCGGTTTTGACTTGACTTTTAAAGGCTAAGTTTAAATGTGTAAGATTGATTGTTGGTAATAGGCTTGAACTTGTATAAAAACTCATTTAATAGGAAGGTTTTAGATTCCAATTCAAAAGCTCGGCCTTAGAGCCTCTACCTAGTATATTATTTTTTATTTATATTTTATATTTTATATTTTATATTTTTTATACTATTTGTAATAGTTCTCTCTTTTTCCTCAATCCATCTAACCCTATTTTATTGGTTAAACATATTTTTAGAATGATTTTGTTCTATATTATACTGTGTGGATTAGGGGTGTCAATATAGGTTACGACATGCGGGTCGACCCGCTACATGATCCGAAAATTCGTGTTCGAACACCCGCAAAAAAATCGTGTCTTGTTAGTTTTGGAAAAAATGATACGTAAAAAATTCGTGTCATGTTCGTGTTGATGTATTCGTGTTCGTTTTGATCCATATTTTTCTTTTAATTATTTTTTTTATTATTATTATTATTTTAAAAAATGAATTTTAACCAATTGTTTTTTGTCAATTATCGTTTTGACCCAAATTTTGCGAGTTATTCGTGTCGTGTTGTGTCGAACTGCAAAAAATTCGTGTTGTTAGTGTTAAAGATTTTGACATGAATAAAAATTTGTGTCGTGTTCGTGTTCGTGTATTCTTGCTGTGTCAAATCCGTGTAGTGTCAAATTCGTGTCATGTCAACCATTTTGACACCTCTTGTGTGGATATACATTGAATTTATGAGTATTTATAGAATTATTAGTGTTATTGATTGCATACTTTGTTTGGATAAATTTTTGTTATCTTATTTTTTTAAACAGGTTAAACTAGACTTTTTATTTTTTGTAAATAAGTCTCGCCACTGGTTAATAATTATATTTATAACAGATAACAAACTTGATTAGGCCGACATATTTAAACACAGACTTAACCTTTTAAGAGCAAAATTTAACTCGGCTCGACCTCTTAACAGCAGTACTTTTCTTAATTCGTTATTTTAGTTGCACTTTCTTGTATTGAATTGGTTTAATAAAGGACCTGCTGGTCCTATACAGTTTTTGTTATGTTATGCTAATCCCCTTTTTTTGTTGTACTCATTTTAACTTAATCTTATTTTTAATAAAAAAAATTAAGTGCCCCTCTGATATGTTTTTGCGTGTTCTTTTATCATTATCTGATAGTAAGTATAAAAGAGAAGACCAATCTCCGCTTCTAAGCTTTTTAAGCACGGCTAAAAAAAACATGAAGTGTACATTTAATCGATAATATCTTTAGTGCGGATATACCGAATTTTTGATATATTTTTCACTCACGATATAATACGTATTTTATTTTTATCAAATTATTAATAAATAATTTATTTTAAAAACAGGTGAGAAAATAATTTAATAAAAAATAAAACACGTCATATTATAAATGAAAAAATATACCAAGAATTCAAAGGAAAGGATATTGTGACAACCTAGTTGTATTACTACCAAGTGACTACAAATCAATCTTAACGTTAGATTGATTATATTGATCCAACAGTTATATTTATTTCCATCTTTATATGGTCATGATTTCCCAAATTTAATACTTTATATTTATTTTCACTTTTTTATGGTTATGATTTCTCATATTTAATGCTTTCATTTTAAATATGGGAAATCATGACCATACAAAGATGGAAATAAATATAACCGTTGAATCAACATAATCGATCTAACGGTGAAATTGATTGGTGGTAACTTGGTAGTAACACAACTTGTTGTCACAAATTCAATACATCAATAACACAATAAATTTTCACATTTAACATCTATTATATTCCAAAGTACGTAATATTCAGTGCATCCGTAACACTATATAAATTTTCAGATTTAACATCTATTCTATTCCAAAATACGTATTATCTTTGCCGTGTATAGCCGATTACAGTGTAACTCAAAAATAACCATTTCTTATCCAGGAACTACTCTTTTTGGTTAATGTCCTGTTTAGACCACACATTAAATTTTATTTCATATAAACCTTACATAATTCTTCCTCCAAGCTTCGTTGGCTTTTACACTAGTACACACAACACCATTGGTCCGTGAGTCTGCTTTTTTGGTAGAAGACTTGGGTTTGACTACTCCTTCTCCATATTTCCAAGCTGAAAAATTCAGCCATTATGTTATTATGTATCTATGCCACAAAATAACAAAAAATCAAAACAAAATCTTCATCTAGTTGTAAGAAAGTTTGTGTCAATGGTTTGAGGCAATTATGCAGGAGCAGATCTTTCACATAAGACTAAAAAATGATGCCAAAATTTGTAAATCAAGCATGTTTTAACCAATGGAGTATTAAAAAGAAAAAGAGTTGCTAACCTCTCACTTATATAACAGATAATAACACTTGCTCAAAACTAAATTTGGCTAATGATGTATTCCCTTACACAAGGATAGATCACCCTTTTCAGTTAATCATAGAAACTCTTAACAGATGTATCATTTTTTTTTTTTAGGTTATCTCAAAAGAGTCCTTATATTATGTGAACCTTGTTAACTTGACCTGTTTTGAAGAGAAAGGAAAAATATATTACCTTACTCCTTAAACATGACTCTCAGCACTATCTGCCACAAGTAGTGAATCCTGTTCTTCATTTTCAACCATTCCTTGATATCTTGTCTTCCTTACCTGTTTGGTGGCTCTCTTGGCCGAGAGAATCTTCTCACGATCATTTTCTGCATGCTCTGTGAAATCCGAACCATGACTTCCCTCACTCTTTATACATACAAGATGAACATGACTTGGACCAGAAGATGCATCAGAAGCCATGGAATCATCACTCTCTTCATCATCACTATCTTTATTTCTTTCATCATTTTTCTCACCTTTGTTGTGGTCATCATCATCATTATTATCATCATCAATATTTCCATGACCATTCTTGTAATTGTTGCCATATTCTTCCACATCTACACTTTGCTCATCATCATTGTAGATAGGAGATCCAATGTAAGTGGTCCATCCAGACTCACTGCCATTGAATTCCACTTCTGATGCTAAACCTGGGGAAGGCTCCATATTGAAGCTTTAAAAAAAAAATCAAGAGAAAAAAAAGAAAGAAAATGAACTACAACAAACTTGGAACTTGGGTTTGTTTTCTATTTCATCAGGGAAATGCACTCATATTTTAAAGGGTAATATTACTTTCATGTAACATAAGAATAGTTCTCTCATGTTATAGAGAGAATTCAAGTAGGTCTCGTTATTTAAAAGTAAAAAAAAAAAATTTGATTTTCAAAGTGAGATAAAAAAAAATAATTACTTCATGTAAAATGATGAGAGTAATATTTCCCTATTTTAAAACCTCTCACCTTTCTTCAAAATGCAAACATTCAGTTTGAAAGACAGGACAAAAAGCCTATCTCAACAGTGCAGGTTTAACCCTCATTATTAAATTGGAAGCGTCTTTTTTGGTTACCTGGCAATTCTATCACCATGACTTCCATTGCTCCAATCACTAGATGACAAGATTTTTGGTAGTACGGATACAATAAAAGTAGAACAAGAAAGATTGCTCCTATCCAAAATATAGAAAAATTTGGATGACCTTTTTTGCAATGTTCAATTAACCTATAGCTTAATGTAGTCAACCTATTATTTATCCGTACAATCTCCATCGAATGGATAAAGGATAGCTTTTATTAGGAAAATGATATATGAACATGCCTCTACTGTTCATCAAATTCCTCGCATTGTTCATCCTTTTATATATATACAATACAATCAAAAGGAGTTATTACAGATGATTAAAAAATGTATTCGGAGAAAATAAAAACTAACATCCTGAAAGGGGAAATTTTTTAAATGGAAAAAAGTTTTTGTCCTTTAAAATGATATAATTTATGTCATTTCACTCTCACAAAGAGGTGAGACCTATACTTTTATATTTTTTTGTCTATTTTCTCTTCTCCTTTATCTATTTATTTATTTTTCTCACTTAAAATGACATAATTTTAAATCATTTAAAATGATACATATTTTTCCCTTTTAAATACATTAAATATACCATTTGAGTATCTCTTTTTTCCAAATGGGGAAATTATTATTTTTATTTATATTCTTGTTTTTTTTTTATTTTTTCATTAAATCCCAAAAACTTTTTTTATTAGGTAAAGATGTACCTACAATTTGATGCACCCAAAGTTTTAAGCATGAGAGGAATGTGACATGTTAATTAATCATAATTATTCATTTAAAAATGATATATTTTTCTGTATCGATTTGAATTATTTTATATAAAAAAATAATTATATGATCATATTATTTCATTACATGTCATATATTGATGATGAAATAAAAAAAATATAATTTTTAAATAAATAATATGATTAGATAATCACTTTTTACGCATACAAAATTAATGTGTACGTACATGTAATAACTCATTTCCTATTATTAAGGTTGAGAAAACAGATGAGCCGTGTCCACTTTAAACTAAATTGGAATTGTGAATTTGAACACGTTTTGTCACTTTCTTCGCCTTCAAAATTTCAGTCATGTCATCAACAAGGGACAGCTTTTCCCTGACAAGTTTACACAGACAGCCAACTGGCATTTTGTTAGAGGTGGCTGAGATGACGTAGTCTTTTATGCTTTGCTGTTTCTTTGTCCTCATTTTCTTTTTTTGTCTTATTTTTTTTCACCGCTTTGTGTTCCCCAATTGGGATTGAACTCTTTGTGTAGTGATCTAGGTCTCTGTTTCTTTCAAGTACGTGAATAAAACAGAGAAGAGCGACGGATAAGTATAATAAATATCGGGAAAAATCTATCATTTTAAATCACACATTTTTATATTTTTTTACTCTCGTAAAAAAGTGAGATCCAAGTCTTTATCACTTTTCTCACATTTTATCTCCCATAATTTATCTCTTCTTTCTCTCATTTAAAATGACATAATTTTTGTGTATGATACAACTTTTTTCTAATAAATATTTACTTAAACTCAAAAGGAGAGTCACCGTTAGCCGAGAACAAGCACAGGGTACAAAGCACTATGTTTCTGTAGATAAATTCTGACAGGGCAGTATAGAGAATGTGTGTTTAAAAACATCGTTTTTAATAGTAATGACTAGTATAAGGGGACGTTCAGTAAAAAAGAAAATAATAATTAGAGAATTATGATCATGAAGAAAATGCTAAGAATGTGATAAAAAAAATTATTTGATAGATAAAAATATTATTAGAAATATTAATTCAAATTTATTAATTTATATTTAATTGATTGTTAAATATTATTAGAAATGTCAAATTTTCTTAACACTCATGATTCTAAAAATACCATCGTTCTTGTGGTATTTTTGGATATTATTTTGCTATACAATCGATTCACAAGTTAGAATTTCAGAAAAATTAGATTCTCAATTTTTTTTAAAAACTTTCTATTAAATATGGATAAATAAAATTCTCAATACCCAATAACAGTTTTCCTAAAATCCAAAAAAGTCCATGTACCGAATACCTCCTAAATATTTTTGCTCAATATATGATGTGTGCGCAACAGAGTGAAATTCAATATGATGAATCACATGGGGGATATAATATTGTGACCCCTTAAAAATAGCCTTAGAAACTAGTTGAATGAACTGAAGTTGTGTGACCGATCCAAAAGAAGGATTAGGTATAGTTAATTATGTTCTGATTTTTAAAAAAATAAATAGTATTTTATAAAATAGTTAATAAAATAAGTGTTTTTTTATTTTATTTTTGTTAAAATTAAAGTCAAAACAGAAAATAAAAATAACAATGTTCTTTAAACTTGATTCTAAAAAAAATTTAAAAATTGTTTTGATTTTTTGTTACAAAGTAATCCTTAACAAACAGATTTTTAATTTGTTTTTGAAAATCAAAAAATTATTTTTCAAAACACATTTTAAACAGGCATATATCTTTTTTTTCCTTTGTTGTTTTAGTTTATCTGAGCAGTTTGTAAGTAATCAATAAATACTCTTCTATTTTTCTAGTTGGGTCATAATTTGGGGGTTTACAATTTTGTCATCTTGAGTATATCATGCCCCTTACAATTTCTCATCTTTAAGAGATAAAATTATCTTTCTCACGCATTAAAATGTGCGACCGTTTATTTTATTTTTTCTCTCTTTTCTTCTCATATGACCTTATATGAGCCATGTATAAATGTGCCACCGTTTATTTTATTTTTTCTCTCTTTTCTTCTCATATGACCTTATATGAGCCATGTATATTTTTTTTATGTATAAAAGATAATTTTTTCTCATATTAATAATATGAGAAACTTTAAACCCTAATTTTGCATGCTAAAATCAACGTGTTAATTTTTCGTTTTTATAACTGTTTTCTTTATAAAAAAATTTATTTCATTCATGCGCCACTACTTTTTAAATTTAATCCTCCATTGATTAATTTTTTTAATGTACTCTTTCACTCATGAAAACCTGAATTAATATGATTTCTCTTAATTAAGGTGAATTTGAAAAACATTTTAATCATTTGATGATTGAATTCAGATGAGTTTTGATTGAAGAATATTTGATAGATGCAATTTAATCTCCAAGTTTTGATTACCAAAATATTAAATTTATTATTAATAATAATATTACAATTTATTCAACTAATTTTTAATTATTATAATTAATCATTTAATTATAAAATAATTTTGTAAGAATTACTCTTATAAGAATTCAAATAAATTGAATCGGATTAATTAAGTAATCAATAAAATGATAAAAAAAATCCTAAAATTATAAAATTCTATTAGAAATTCCAAAAACATTTAATAAAAACAGATAAGTTTTTATCAAGGCATATTACAGTTGTTCCCCGCTTTGGCAGCATGAAAAGGACCATTCGCAGTTTCAATACTTTGGGAAAGCATTATTTTCTTCTTTTAACTCTATCATGTTTCTTTTTTGAATAAATTCAAGCACATGCTATCATGTTTCCATAAAGCCTTCAAAGCTCATATATATCAATTTCTTTTTAGGGTTTCGTGTGTTTAATTGTTTATGTGTATTCTTTCTTTCTTGTCTCTTCTAACCATCACACAAACTATAGCATGTGCATGATAACGAGTTCACATCACTAAGTATACGCGTAACGACGAAGGAAGTAGATCAGTGACTCAGAGAGGTTGGTCAGGTATAGAGCTGTTAAACTGAATAACCACATATTATGGGAAGAAAAATATGACTCTTTTATTATTGAGTTTATCATCTATCATTTAACATTATCAGACAGACTTTCCTACACTCATAACATTTTGTGGGATCCACAGCAAAAATAAAAACAAAAACTCTGGTACGCAAAACGAATCTCTATAACATTACACAATCATTTTTCCTACTACATAACTTTTATAAAACCCTTTATTATTTTACAAAAATACAAAATAAATTTTAGAATAATTTTAGAATAAAATTTTATTTTAATTTTTATATGAAATCTAAGAGGTATTAATTGTTCACCTTCCTATTACAATGAGTTATTGTGTGAGAAAAAATATTAGAGGAAATATAATATAAAATTATTAATGTAATATTTATCTAATAACTTACATTTTTGAGTTAAAATAATTCTTTATATTATATAAGGAGAGGGTTATGTTTATAAATTACATATATATTTCAAAAAGTAAACTCATTTGGAAATGTACTCTCTAGAGTGGAATATGGTAAAAAAAAATCATAAATATAACTTATCCATCGTACAAATTTTGGGTAAGTGTTAACACGTACTTCTATTTTTTTAATTAAACATGAAGATTTAAAAATACGTTTGTTTCCTCCTCTCTCTTTTTTTTTTTTTTCCTTAAGGTTGTAAAAATGTCTCCTAACTTGATTGTTAATTTGACTCAGCTGTGGATAAGCTCATTCCCTTTAAGTTTGGTTTACTTTAATCAAAAGCATTCTTCTGTACACTTTCAGCAGCAGTTAATGCAGAGAAGATGAGCACCTACTACCACTTTTGAGAAACTGTTAGCTACTGGCAATGCTTATTTCATTGAGATCTTCAATTTCTCTGTTGGTGCCATGACTGGACGACCTTAGTGAGTTTATGGTGCTGTGGTCAGTCACTAGCAGTGGCAGAATGAATCTGTGGAGATTTTGCAATTTTAAGTCATTTTCAATGTTACTTTCAGATGCATAGAAAATGCACTGTTCCAAGAATTTGATTGTATGATTTTACATTGCACCGACACCGACACATAACACGTGATACGATAGATATGACATGACACTCCGACATTTTAATTTTAAAAAAGTTAAATTTTGACATGTTAGGACACATTTTGATATTATATAATATTTTTGATTTATGTAGTGTATATTATATTTATTATTAATAATTTAAAAAAATAAAATTAAACTTTTAATACTCATCACTTTTGCAAATAAACATAAGATATCCAAATGTTTATATTAAACTCAATAAAATTGTAATTATAACCTAATGAATCTAATAGTTGAAACTCAAAATGCAACGCAACGTGACCTTTGAATTTTTTTTAAGTCTTTGCAATGAGTATTGGAGTGTCGGACACGACACGTCATGATTTTTGAAATATCGATGCTTGATTAAGATGGTAGTGGGTAACAAGATGCATGTTTTTATATTTATATTTAGGGAAAAGTATGTGTCATTTTAAAGGATGTAAAGTTGTATCATTTTAAGAGAGAGAAAGAGATAGATAAAGGAGAAGAGAGAGTTGACAATAAATAAATAAATGTATGAGTCTCACTTCTTTGTGAGAGTGAAAGATATAAATTGTGTCATTTAAAAGGATAAACACTTTTCCCTTATATTTATATTGGGATGACAAGTTTTTTTTTTTTTAAAAGGAACACTACTAATCTTTTATTAGGTTAGGACATTATTGATAAAACCTTAAAAGTTAAGTTCAAAAAATAAACTATACATAGAAGATAATAAAAACTAAATTTCATAGAATTGATTTATCATCTAGAATTCTTATTTTAAATTATTTGTACAAATTAATAATAGTTTTAAGAATATTTATTTTAGCAAGCAAAAACAAATATTAGTAAAAAGAGAAATTTACTTTTCACCAAAAAAAAGAAAAAAAAAGAGAAATTTACCAAAGATAAAAAACTAAATTATATAAAAAAATTACAATTAGGCTTGACCTGCATACTAATGCATCTCTTAATTCGGTGGGGAATTTAATTTTACCTAGATCATTAGAAATATATATGGATTGACTAATTTTAGTTAAAGACTACACAAAAATATCTTGTGTTTTATTTAAAATAATAAATCCATTTCCGGGCAGAATTTAAGATAACGCAGAAGGATATGTTGACTCGTATGACAATTGAGAATGACATAACCATAAAATCAACATCTTATACTATTGGGTGGATTGAAAATAGGGTTTTCGTTTTACATGACAGAACAAAGTTTTTACACAGATAACATTTTGTGGGGTTCACAATTTTTAAAACAAAAAAATAAATAAAAATTAAGGCACGCAAAACGAATCTCTATAACATTACACAATCATTTTTCCTACGACATAACTCTTATAAAATCCTTAAAAATATAAAGAAATTGTAAGAAAATTGGTTTGTTTGAACATTAATCAGTAAAGGAAAAAAAATTTAAAAAAATTTGAATCAACTATCTAAATAAATTAAATAAGCAAACAATAAATACTTAAATGAGGCAATGCCAGTAACAACCCAAGAGTAAAAGAAATTAAACTCTTTCATTTTTTTTTTCTTACTATTATTTATGTTATAGAACTTTTATTATTGTGAAAAAATTAATACAAGTGGGCCAGCAAATGTCCCAGTCCAAACAAGTGAAAAATTAGCCCAACCACTTTATCAGCCCTGAAAACCAATAACTTTAAGGGAAACAAGCCTAACCCACTAATCACGGATTTTCATCCTTAAGCTCAAAACGACATAAAGAACAAGGAAAATTATATTCTTATGTTATATGAGATTCATCTCTCATGTTATATTCACATAAACATATGTGTCTTTCTTTTTCTTTTTTCTTTTTTTTTTAAAAAAATTGGTGGGCCCCACTTTATTTATCTCACAACATAAGATAACTTCTCTCATACTACATGAGAGATAAAGCGCAAAGAACAAACGAGCCAAACTCTCAAAATATCACACAGTTGTCCTCCTAATTTATCTATGATATATAAAATCAAGGGGATTACTTCTCTTTTATAGTAGGAGAGAAGTTATTTTCTGTTGAGAGATAAATAAAATGAGGTTCATTAATTTTTTTTTAATAAAAAAAGATGAGCATATTTTTCGATGTAAATACAATATAAGATATAAATATCATATAATATGAGAATATGATTTTCCTAAAATCAAACTACAGAGCAATGAGAATGAGGTATCAGCAAAGTCGATAAAATAACCATCTTAGCGACCAAGGATTGATTCAAGTGGCAATAAACCTTTTTTTTTTTCATATCTCGAGTTCGAACCGGATTAAAATAGTTTGGAATATAGATATACCAACCGGATTATTTTATATTTACATAATGATTATATATTTTTTCATAATAAATTATATTACTTATATACTTGGGTAAAGGCATTGAGGAATGGTGAGCGTGTCCTAAGTAAAATAACATATTAAAGTATGGGTTTATTATCTATCATTTAACATTATCACAAAAATTTCCTACACATACAACATTTAGTGAGATCCGCAGCAAAAAAAATAATTTCGGCACGCAAAACGAATGTCTATAAGATAACACAATCACTTTTCCTACAACATAACTCTTATAAAACCCTGAAGTAATTCTATCCTTCTAGATCCTACAGCTACATCCTTTGGCTAATTTCCATCATATTACTATGATCCCTAGCCTAGGCTTTAACCTTAATGAAGAATTTGTGGACTTTGAAGTGATGATTTCGACGACAACGCTGCACAAACTATAGTTAGAAGAACCCGTCTCATGGTGCGATACGACGGAGTCGGGCATGTTTGTTGTCTCCTAACTTTGACAACGAAAACAATGAGGAGTGATATTTTTGTTACTTTCCAACTATAATGGGTGTTCTATATAACTTTTAGTTTATTCATTTTTTAAATTATTTTGTTAGCATTCTTTATAATCTCATGTCTCAATTTTTATCATTGGTCTTATTCTTTATTAACTGCATGCCTCATTTTTTAATCATAGTTGTTATTTTTCATAAGAATTTAAATAAATATGAATAGTATTTGTTCCAGGTTGGTTTTCACATCCCAATACATATGAGTTAGTTTGCAAAAGCCCGTTAAGAGATTATTCTCCATTAAGGGATTATTCTCAGAGTCTCCTCATAACGAACACATAAATTTTACCGTAGAGGATCTTTCACTCTCTTCACCTATCGTACTTGATAGTGGAGCAATTCCTTGATTGGGCAAAAAATAGTTAGATTCATTTTCTCTCTCATGGCATAATGGTATATGATTCTCACATATATAAATCCCTCTTCTCATATTGAAGAGATATTTGAAAATCACCATATTCATAAACTGTAACTATGCCAAAACTTAGAGCTACCGTACCCATATGCATTCCCCCTTTCTCAGCCTCATCTGAGATTGCACTTATGATGTCTCTCATGGAGCTTTGGTCTATATCACTGTTACTTCAACCGCCCACAGAATTAGGGGAGAAAAGTTTTGAAAAGCATGAAAGAAAGCTTAGAGATGGGAGAGAATAAGAGAAAAGATAATTGGGAGGAATACTGAAATTGCTTAATTCATCAATTGATCTCGTGATTAGTTGACTACATATTAATGGGCACTTACATCTTCTAAACTACCTAATAACATAATTTGAAATAAAATAACTAATACTATTATTGAAATAAAATAAATCAAACTTAAAACTAATTAAGTTAATGGTGGTTGATACATTTTGTTTAGAGGTTGATGCATCAATGAAATTAGATCAAAAATGATGGTTGTGTCCTTCACCCTTGCCATGTTCACATTTTTGCTTCGGTTGTGATTCCATCCAATCAATGTTTTTCGTTCCTATATCAGATTTTATAATCGTATAGCCTACAAATCCTATCTTGGATCAATGAGTCAGGGCTGATGATTCTTGAATTACCATGGTTAACATACATTCAAATTACCAAATCACATATATTGTCAAATACTAGAGTTATGATAAAAAATAAGCATGCAAATTATATAATTTATATAGTTTAGAGTTATACCTACTATGCAGAAAAATTTAGTTTACAACTTTAATTCTGAATCCCCTCCGAATAAGATTGTCTCTCGTAAAGAATATCTATGATTTATAAAAAAGAATGAAAAATTAATTTAAAATCCAACTTGTTATGATGTTGAGGGAAATTTTTAATATGCTTCCGGACCACCATGATCCTTCCACTCAAAAATTGACACCTGTATTATTTATTTATTTATTTATTTTCTCTCTCTTCTCTCCTTAATTTTTTCTCTCTATCTCTCACCTCAATTCCACCCAATACTTTGTGGTCCGGAACCACTATAAAATCGCTCGATGTTCAAAAAGTGCGGCATTCATACTACAAGTATGATGATCACCCCCATTTAAGAATATCCCATTTGTTCAACTTTTTTTGGTAAAATATCCTGCTTCCGCGGAGGGCAACCTTTTTTATAATTTTGGCATTTTAGAGACAATATTGTTTGTTTAAATTCAATTATAAAATATACCGCTTCAAACATCATTCCTTGTTTACCTTTTACTATAAAAATTAAAAACAATAATTTAACTCATTTCATTTAGAAAACAATAATAAAAACAGAGGATCAAATTAGTTTCAATAAACTTTGGGGACTGAAAATTTGTAAAGGAACACAATAATAAGACAAGATCTGAGAAGAGGGCATCATTGTGGAAAGAGGAAGTGTACTGTGAGCCATATGTGAGAATAAGGGTTGGTCAGTGTGTCACGTGACAACATCTTGTTCAAAATATTGGATTTTGGACATGATAGGGAATAATTTTTTATTTTTTTATAAGATGTTATTGACCTTCTACCGTTGCAAACTTGCAATATACAAAACAAAAGTAATCATTTAACTCATTTTTTAGTTAGAAAATAATAACAAATACAGATAATCAATTTTATGGTCTAAGACGCGTTCTTTTAATATATTTTATATTTTTATTTTATTTTAATTAAATATTTTTGGTACGGACCTTCCATTTACAGATCTCACGAACATGATAGGATGATAAATAGCTATAACGTTCCATTACGACTCTATAGAGACTTTCACTGTTGCCAACCAAAATAGAAAAAAAGTTCTCTGTTTGTTTCCCGAGAAAATTAGTGAGCCAACACCGTCTCCATCGTCAATGGCTTGGGTTCAACGACTGAGCTCTATTGACTGGCACCAAGAATCCTACCCGGACTTTCGGGATTTCTCCGTTCTACCCTTTTTGGCTCTCTTCTTCCCCACCGTTCGCTTCTTTCTCGATAGATTCATATTCGAGGTACTACTCTGTTGCTGTTGCTGTTGCACTTCTCTCTCCTACCAATTCATATGTAAATATGATAAATGCCATTAAAAAACTCATGTTGCTGAGTTTTTTTATTTTGACTATTCAGCTGCTTCCATTGACCCTTTTATTCTTACTCTAGTCAACTCAACTTAACTTAACTGCCTTTATTTTTTTTTTTTAGTTCCCCTATCTTTGGAACATTCCTATTTTTTGTTTTCTTTTATTTACCTTTAATTATCGGTGGTAACTGGAGCTCTATATGTTGGAAATTCAAGTTAGTCAGGATGGTTCTAGAGATAGTGTCAAGTTCATTATTGTGTTTATCTTTCAGCCCATTGGATTTTGCTCTTGGAATTTTGGAACACTTATTATGGTAAATCTATGAAAGTATTTGACTGAGAAGTATTACCTTTTATAAGTGTTCTGGATGAACATTAATGGGTATTGTGGATATCTGATGTCCTCATAGGGATCATTATATATATATATATATATATATATATATATATATATATATATATATATATATATATATATATATATATATATATATAGGGAAAAAACATGTATCCTTTTAAAGGATACAAGCTTATATCCTTTTAGATCCTAACTGTTAATTTCCGTCAATCTAGGATTATAATTTATTGTATTATAATTATTAATTAATTAATAATTTTGATCCAATAAATTATAACCGTTGATGGACGGAAATCAACGGTTAGGATCTAAAAGGATATAAGCTTATATCCTTTAAAAATGATAGATGTTATTCCTATATATATATATATATATATATATATATATATATATATATATATATATATGATGAATGTGGGTGGTTATAGAGGGTAGTTATGGTGATCGTGGGGGTTATGGATAACTCAGTTTGAAGGAGTGGTGGGGACCTAAGATGGTGCTAATGCATGGGCTTCATACCCGGCTAAGTAAGTAATCCGGTAACCCCAGTTAGTGGTTGAGTATTGGAGAGAGGTTAACTAGGAACCCGGAACATTAAGCATTGAAGATATCAAGTGGGTGGGCGAAAATGCTAAGGAATTAGACACTGATGACACAGATGAAGTTGGGGCAGGAAATGGGGTGGCCGGGTGGGTGTTATTGTAGATAAGGCTTGGAAATAATAATTTGCTCGATGCTAGAATGGTTGGAAGATAGGAACATTGCCTTAAAAAATTTCATCGAAAGTGTGTGTAGATACCCCAAACAAACGGTAAGATTTTGAGAAGATTTAGAAGGGAACCAGAAATTCCATAAACGAAAATTGAAAATAAAATTATCTTTAGAATGGACCAACCCCTTGGTACATATAGACGTCTTGTGGGTAAACTGAACTACCTTGCAGTAATTTGACCGAACATTACTTTTGTTGTAAATGCGGTAAGTCAATTTCTGAATGCTCCTTGTGATAGCCATTGGGTGTCTGTGCTCCACATTCTTAGATACATCAAGAGTGCACGAAGTAAAGGGTTACTTTATGAAAACCAAGGCAATGCTCAAGTTGTTGGCTATTAAAATGCTGATCGGATGGACTCATTGTCTAATAGAAGATGAATTTCAGGGTATTGTGTCTTTGTTGGAGGAAACTTAATCTCATGGAGAAGTAAAAAACATAACATAATTGCTAGATGACTAGATCCATTTTAGAGGACAAATATCAACATCTGAACTTATGGTTAAAGCAATTGCTTCAACAATTCAAATTGGGAGATGTCAAAGAAATAAAATCGATTTGTGATAACAAACTACATTACATATTGATTCTAACCTAGTCTTTCATGACAGGAACATACACGTAGAGATTAACCACTTTGTTAGAGAAAAGATTCTTTTATGGGAGATCGTTACTGACTCTATCAACTCCAACGATCAATTAGCTGATATATTTATTAAATCCATTAAAGGCCCTTGGGTTGATTTTATTTGTGATAAACTTGGAGCATATGACATTTATGCTCTAGTTTGAGTTGGAATGTTACAATTAAATGATTTACGACACACGAATAATGATTTGGATGTTCGGTTCAACAAAGTACTTACAATGAAGAAGAGGGCTCAGAACCCAAGGATAAGGGTGGTGGAAGCTTAAGGAGGGAAAAGAGAGAGAGTTCAATGAAAGAATGTTGCACGATGGACCTTGGGAGTTTGATGGAGAAGTAAATGCAATATGGAATGAGATGACTAAGTGTATTCAAAATTTGGGAAGGAGGGTGTTGGGAGAAAGTAAAGGAAATGGATTTCATACAAAGGAAACATGGTGGTGGAATGGAGAGGTGCAAGAGGAAATTAAATATAAGAAGGAGTGCTTTAGATCTTTGCATAAAGGTCCCAGTGAAGAGAACTTGCAGAAGTTTAGATTGGCGAGAAAAAATGCAAAGAAAGCAGTGCGAGAAGCTAGGGGCAAGGTTTTCGACGAGTTGTATAAAAATCTTGGGAGCAAGGATGGTGAAAGAGGTATTTATAAACTTGCAAAGATAAGGGATAAGAAAAGTAAAGACCTCACCCAAGTTAGATGCATCAAGGATGAAAATCAAAAACTTCTGATGAGAGATGAAGATGTAAATGAAAGATGGTTGAACTACTTTAACAAGCTGTTTAATGGGGATGGAGATACAAGCGAGGTGGACTTGGAGGACGCGTATGATGATATGAATAGAAGATTTGTACGCAAAATTAATACACATGAAGTTAAGGAGGCTTTAAAGAGGATGGAGACTAATAAAGCCTTGGGGCCTGATGGTGTCCCTATTGAAGTGTGGAGAGGCCTAGGGGATGTGGCAATAAAATGGTTGACCAATCTTTTCAATAAGATTCTCCTGACAAATAAGATGCCTGATGCTTGGAGGAAAAGTATGATTGTGCCTATCTACAAAAACAAGGGAGATATACGGAATTGTTCAAACTATAGAGGCATTAAGCTAATGAGCCATACTATGAAGTTGTGGGAGAGGGTTATTGAACATCGTTTGAGGAGAGATACCAAGGTTTCTGTAAATCAATTTGGATTTATGCCAGGAAGATGTACCATGGAAGCCATTTTCTTGACGCGACAACTTATGGAAAGATACCGAGAAAAGAAGAAGGACTTGCATATGGTATTCATAGACCTTGAGAAAGCATACGATAGGGTTCCAAGGAAAGTTTTATGGTGGGTTCTGGAGAAGAAAAAAGTTCCATCAAAGTATGTAAAGGCAATCCAGGATATGTATGATGGGGCTACTACATGTGTAAAAGCTTGTAACGGAACATCAAGTTATTTTCCTATCACGGTTGGTGTACGGTCGGCTCTAAGTCCTTATCTTTTTGCCTTAGTTATGGATGAACTAACAAAAGATATTCAAGAGGAAGTGCCATGGTGTATGCTTTTTGCAGACGATATTGTGCTTATTGATGAGAGCAAGGAGGGTGTTAATAGAAAACTTGAATTGTGGAGAAGCACATTGGAATCCAAAGGATTCACATTAAGTCGAAGCAAGACTGAGTATCTGAAGTGTGAGTTTTCTCTGGTACGAGATGGGACCAAGAGCCCGTGCATTTAATTGGTCAAGAGGTACCCAAAAAAGATGCTTTTAAATACTTGGGCTCCATTTTACAAAAAGGTGGAGAGATTGATGAGGATGTTAATCATAGAATCAGAGCAGGGTGGATGAAATGGCGCAGTGCATCTGGGTTTTTGTGTGACCGCAAAATCCCCCTTAAGTTAAAAGGAAAATTCTATAAAACGGCAGTAAGACCGGCAATGCTATATGGAGCGGAATGCTGGCCAGCACATAGGCAACATGAGCATAAGATGGGAGTAGCAGAGATGAGGATGTTAAGGTGGATGTGCGGTTACACAAAGATGGATAAGATAAGAAATGAAGATATTCGACGAAAGGTCGGAGTAGTACCGGTTGCCGAGAAGATGAGAGAACATAGATTGAGGTGGTTTGGGCACGTGATGAGAAGGCCCCTGGATGCTCCTGTAAGAACAGAAGTTTGTTACCAAGAGCTCAACACAAAAAGAGGCAGAGGTCGGCCGAAACTTACTTGGGGGAAGGTAGTAAAACAAGATTTAATGGAGTGGGATATAGATTGGAGGACGGTATGTCTTAGAACGGAATGGAGAAAAGCTATAAGTATGGTGGAGGGTTAGACCCGTGGTTATTCCTATGTTCCAGATGGTCCCTTTTTAGTCATTTTCCCCTTCATTTCCCCCACTTCTTCTTGTCCCTTTCTTTTTCACTTTTATTTATTTATATATTCATATATATATATATATATATATATATATATATATTTTTATTATTATTTTTATTTTTATTTTTATTTTATTTTTTTCACAATTTTATATCTTTCATGTCGGTTCATCTACCACCGACCCCAATTAATTTGGGATAAAGGTGATGTTGATGTTGATGTTGTATATGAGTAGTCTTAGTTATTATTCTTTATACATGTATGGATTATCTCCTCTTGTAATCAATACTCTTATATAGTATAAATACCTACTTGTGTGGACCGATTACACACTTTTTACCTCAAATCCTCTCCTAATTCTATAGAAACTAAGAAATATACATATTTACAAGAGTAAAGGAAAAATATGAAATGTGATGAGGAATTATTTCATGTCTGGCTATTTCTATACTAGTTTCCTCTCAGAATTCTTTCTCTATAAGGATGGACCACTCACCTCATAAACTGCTGAGAGAGCTGTGCCATGCACAAACAATAATTGTTGTTTAATGTCCATGTTATGTGGAATCATTACATGTTTGACAATTATTATACTTCTGTTTTAGCCTATACCAAGATGGGAAAAGGACTTGTTTCTTTTCATTTATTATTTTATTATTTTGCTTTCAAACTGCATTGATGCTTAAAAGTCTTCCTTTGCTGGGCTACTCTTTCCTACAATTATCAATTTCTTTGGATATTTTGATTAGATTTAGTCAATCTAAAGTGAATGGCATTTGCAGAAAGTGGCAAGACGATTGATTTTTGGAAAGGGACATGAGATGCTGGATTTTCAGACATATGAGAGAAAAAAGAAGATTAGGAAATTTAAGGAATCAGCTTGGAAATGCATTTACTTTCTTTCTGCAGAAATACTTGCTTTGTCTGTAACATATGATGAGCCTTGGTTTACTAATACAAGATATTTTTGGGTGGGTCCAGGGAGTCAGATATGGCCAGATCAAAAGATTAAGTAAGATTGTTTATTTACATGCCCAATTATTGTGGTTTTTCAGTGACAATCTTTAATCTTTCTTCTTCTTTTTTGTCGTTTGTCCTTCCTGTGACTTTTAATCTTTTATATTCAACTTAAATTGGTTGATTGAACAGTAACTTTCTAGCATTTCAGATTGAGAATGAAGGGGCTCTATATGTATGGTGCTGGATTTTATTCATACTCCATACTTGCTTTAATATTTTGGGAAACAAGGCGCTCTGACTTTGGGATCTCCATGGGCCATCATGTTGCTTCTCTCATTCTGATTGTGTTATCATATATTTTTAGGTATGTTATCATTGATTTTTGTTTGTCTTCTCATCCAAGCATTTTAAGTGTTATGTTTTATTTTAGTTTTTGGTAATAAAGTGTTATGATTTTTAAGCAATATAGTTTTGTAATAGCCTCTTTTAGCTAAACCACCGTACTGATGCATTTTCTTAAATAAATTTGTCAGTTTAATGCATTTTTGAAACTGTTTTCCTAATAATGTAATAAGTCCTGCACTAGAGAGGTGCACGACTCAGTGGATTGCATCACATGGCATACACAGGCAAGTCCCCCGCACATCTTTAGTCACAAACCAACTTCAATTATTAGTGACGTGTAGCTTAAAATTGAAGCTCTGAAAAAAAAAAAGTTACACTGTTGGCTCAATAATCCTAGTCTTCTCTAAAGACTAGAGCTCTATCGCCAAAAAAAGAACGTGCTACTTGCATTTAGAATAATAGGATCATAGGAGGAAAGTGTTTAAACAGCAAGTTATTGTTTGTGTTAACTTGGTCAATAAATCTTGTTGGTACATTCAAAATTTAGCATTGAGTAGCCCGCATATCACTACCAAGCAACCACAAACTTTTGAAGAGTTTAGGAAAAGGATATTAGCAAAGCATAAGCTGAAATTCAGGGCCAATATACATACCAAATCCTCTATAAATATTCTCTTCAGTATCTGTCCTGTCCATCTATCCTCTGGTGTCATTGAAAAAGTTGGAAATCATCAAAGAAGAGGAAGAAACAAAGGTTCAAACTAATAGTGTTACAGATCACCGAGATGGCTGCAAGAAAGTGAAGCATCTTGGTGGTTTTCTTCATCTTGCTTATCACTATGGTGGCTGCCATTGTTCATGGTCAAGGAAATGGTAATGCAACAATCAGGACAGGATGAGCAAGGAGGCAAAGACAAAGGAAAGGAAAAAGAGAAAAAGCCAACAAAGCCTCCACCTGATGAAGCATCAGATTATGACAAGTTGTCACCTCTGCCAATGGATAAGAATGAGGTTTCTGCAAAGCAAAGAATTCTTGTCAGTTCAAGACCCTCCTGCGTCCAGCTGAGTGTGCAAGAGAGGAAGCCAAAAAATGAACTTTCTCCCTCTATCATCGTTAAGTCCCACACCTCCCTTGTGCAGAACTTAATCTTAATATGCCACATATGGCGCGATCTGCTAAGTCTTACAACCTTTATGTACGGGACTCAGTCCTGCCCCTGTCATGTGCTGAACTTATTGCATTAGTTAGGGTAGTTTCAAAAATGCATTAATCTGACAAATTTTATTTGGAAACACATCAATGTGGTCAATCTTTAGCCATAATTTTTTAATTTGTTTGAATGTAATTCATTTCAAACTCTTTATTAAAAGAGTGAAATGTGTCAAAACTTTCATGTGTGCGTGTGAAAGAGAGATGGACAGAGAGAGTAGGAAGATTTTCGAAAATCATTAGTGTGTCTACCAAAATTGTTTTTATGATGAAATTGTGACCTTAATGCCTGCACTATTTCTACTTCTATTTGAATTTATTTTACTAGTTCATTTTGATAAGGTTTTCACCCAGTATAATGTCTGTGTTAATACACTCAGGTTTGCTCGTGTTGGATCAATGGTTTTAGCTCTTCACGATGGTAGTGATGTATTTCTGGAGACAGGGAAAATGTCTAAATACAGTGGTGCTGAAAAAATAGCTAGCTTTGCATTTATTCTTTTTGTTTTGTCTTGGACCTTACTGCGCCTCATTTATTACCCATTCTGGATTCTTCGGAGTACATGGTATTAATTCAGTTTCCAATTTACATTTTGTTTTTGTTTTTTTTCTGTTGTCTCTTACGATTCCTCACTTGTTCATTCTGTAGCTGCTAATCTAGGCGAGTTATATGATGTTACCACACATATTTACTGGAAGTAAAAAATTCCTTAAATACTTTAAAAGGATGGTGTTAGGAACCCATAATTGGATTCTTAGTTTTCACAGAGAGAGAGGAGAAAAACAGGGGAAGGAAAGAAAAAAGAATATTTTTGTAATGTTGAATCACAAAGAACAAAGGAGAGCATTCTCCTTCCAAGGTCTCCCCTTTCTACAACAAAGCTAATGCTCACTTTCCAAATCATAACCAATCAGAATCCCCACTCTTCTACTCTCTCCTCCTATTTAACCTAATTCTCTACTTTAATAACCTAATTGTTCTAACTAACTACTATCTGATCCTATCAGATGATCAACTTGTCTGTTGCTCTTCAGGTTCAAAAGTTGTCTTCCTGGGGGAGATTTACACTTTTTTTTTCCTCCTACATTCTTAACAAAAAGGAAGCTGTTCTAGTGGGAATTCTGCACACTACTATTGTTTCTCTGTCTCTACAACAGCTGTCTCTCTAGCATATTCCAGTCTGGTATTTGAATGGAAATGGTGTCAAGATTTATTTAGAAAGACTAATTGGCCTGCTGTACTGGTCTGATTGGTTGTTTTAATGGTCTTAAAGATGGACTTTTTACATAATGCAGGTTTTCTCTTAAGCAGATTTCTCGAGTTAGGCTTTTGTAGATCGTCAACAATCCTTCTTATTCTGCAAATGTCATGTATTTCATGCTTTGCTTATTCATACTGTCCATTATCAATCCTACTATTTACTTGTGTTAATTTCTAACGTTTAAAAATCAAGGCTAAAATCAGTGATATGTAAGTCCGATATTAGTTTTCCAAGTTTTAAATGGTTTGAAATAGTTTTCCAAGTTAGGTTTACTTGGATTAAGGAATTTTAGCTGTCTTGTCTGAGCCGAATTATAGAATAAAGTTTTACTAGAGTTTGTACTCATTAATTTTTTTCTTCATTTCTCTGTCGATTCATCGATAACTTGACCAATCTAATTCGAGCTCAGTTGGAACCATATTGTGGTGGCTCTCCCAATATTATTTTTTTTCCATTTCTAGAGCTCGAACTCGAGACCTTTAGTGAAAGGAAATTAGCTCCTTATCAATTAAATCAATGGTTGGTCAAATTAAATTTTTTTTATCTTCATATACGCACCATAAGGGGAAAAATCTTGTTTCCGACTCTGCAGAAATTTCAATAATTCAATCTAAATAGTAATGCTAGAGCTGTCCATAGTTCACCTATTACTTTTCCTCTGTTTAATTGTTTTATTCTCTTCTCCTTTTGGCAGCTATGAAATTGTTCTCGTCTTGGAGCACAGGGTGGACGGTACAATATATTATTATGTGTTCAATACTCTTCTATTCATGTTGCTAATTCTTCATATTTATTGGTGGGTGCTGATGCTTCGGATGCTTGTTAAACAAATCCAAGCAAAAGGAAGAGTTAGTGAAGATATTCGGTCTGGTGAGTTGAATACACACACACACACACACATATATATATATGGCTTCCTAATATGAACTTTTGATTGGAAATGAAACCTTCTGAAAAAATTGATCTGGATCCTTAGAATCTGCATGGAATTAAACAAACAATTAAGAATATATTTATGGTTGTAGAAGTTGCGGCTTGAGTTAGTGTCAACTCATTCTAGGATCAAGATGGATAGTGGAGGTTAAGTTGACTTGTGCATGGGCCAGAGTCTTCTTGTCCTTCAATTCTATCACTCAATGGGGATACACAAGTTATTCTTGACGCGTTAATTATAACATCAGAAATTATTGCATTTCATTGAATCAATCTCGATGATGTTAACCCCAAATATGTTGCCATAGTTTTTGTAATGACTTTAGTCTGTAGAAATTTTAACTGGTTATCTGATTGTAAATTGCTCTTTACATTCTCTTTTGTGCAGATTCAGAAGATGAACATGAACATGAAGAATGAGTAGAAAAACAAGATTGAATATAGTAAATTTTGATTAAAATGGTATCGAGTTGTTTTACAGGCACCCTAGATGTCTCGAATATAATTAGATTTATGTTGGCACCATGATAAAGTGAAATTCACCGTGACTATATTGTAAATTAGAAGCAGCTTATCAAATTTATTTTTTCTTCCGGTTCATGTTAACAAGTATAACTTGAAGCAAACACGATGTAGAAAAGTTCTATACAGTGCAAAGTTTGAGCCCCTCTGTTAGGAACAGTTATTTTGTTGATTAACTCGGGTAGTGGATAGCGGTAGCCATGTGCATAGTTCGAAGCGAATTGTATTTTTTGAAAAAATTTAACTGAATTGGTTTAAATGGTTTGGTTCGGAAGTGGTTCGGTTTGGCAACAGATTGGTTCGGTTCGGAATTGGTTCGAAACCGGTTCGGGCCGACCCTCTTTTGAAAAGAAAAAAATTAAAGATTTAAAAAATAAAGTTATAAAAATCAATTTGGTTCGGTTTGAAAACGGTTCGGTTCGGAAACGGTTCGGTTCTTAAACTGATTTTAAAACTGGTTCGGTTCATGAACTGGTTTTTTAAAAACTGGTTCGGTTCATGAATCAATTTTTAAAAACTGATTATTTTAAGAGCGGTTCGGGTTCGGTTCGGTTCATGATTCGGTTTAGTTTTTTTGTTATTTTGCACATCACTAAATAGCAGTTAGTTTCCATTATGTTAGTAGTTATCATTAGGTTAATAGGGTAGTTTCTTGCTTATTACGGTCATGTGTTTTTCTATTTAAATTGTTATCTGAAGCAATGAAGGGTATAAGTTAAATCATAGCATCTTGTGTGCAAGAGTTTAGGCTTATATTTCCGTCCCAAAATGACGTCGTATTAAACTTATTGCAGATTATTTATTTGCAGTAACCGATGAACTCAACTTAAAACATATAAATCAAGAAAAAAAATATTTACCAAAAAGATGGCAATCGCAAATAGTTGAAAGGGACTATTTAAAATTTTAAATCCCAATTTGATCCGGAGAAGCACTATTTAATTCACGTAAAATTAAAACTTAATAAATAAGAAGAGAAAATTATTTAAAATTATAAAAAAAAATTAATGCATAATTAATTAAAAAATTGAAATATAAAAAAAATAAAATATTATAAATTATGTCATTATAGTGTTTTTTTTTGTTTACTATTCTTATGCAATAGAAGACAACTTATCTTATGTTATTGAGACAAACGATGTGGCATCCTTTTTTTATAAAAAAAATAAGAAAAGAAAAAAATTTAAAGGGCCCACCATTTTGTTACTACAGGAGAGAGAGACTTATCTTATGTAACTGGAGAAAATATTTTCCCTTCTTTCTTTCTTTTTTCATCCGATCATCATATATCTGTTCAAAAAAATAAAAATTAAAAAATTAATGAGAAATAATCAAAAATATATGAATTAAATGGAAAGAAAATTTTTTATTTTTGAAAAAAAAGATGTGAGTTCTTTTGGATGCGCTTTTTCTCTTTCAAAAGCTGAATTTTTTCCTAAAAAAAAAAGTATTTCACATTTTTAGTTTGTTTGGATGTCTATTTTTTAAAAAAAACATAAGTCATAAAAAAGTCAAAAATTTATTTTTTAAAAAAACTAAAAATTTTAAATTCTAAAAAAAAAATAGAAGTCAAAATCAAATTTTTATAAAATTATAAATAAAATTATAAAACTTTAATTTTTATAAAAAATACTTTTAAAATAAATAAGGAAATGATAAAAATCACTTTTTTTGAGGAGGCCAAAATGCTCTGAGTAGTCTGTTTAACCTAAGGAAAAGAACTCTCTAATCGTAATAAAGGACTATTATAGCGCAGCCAGAAAGACAGAGGAGAGTGTGCGCAACACGTCTACTTGATCAAATCAAGGAGAGTTTTTTTTTTCTTCTGTGAGTGAAACAAACAAACACAAAGAACACAAGAATGGAAGATGTGATAACTGAAACACCACCACCTTCAAGATTCTTAGAAGAAGACCTCAACACTTTCACACCACCCTCACCACCACTCCCTTCACCCTTCCTCCTCTTCCCTCACACCCTCCCACAAAACCAACCCCTCAAACCCACCCTCCTCATCATCGCCCTCTCCGCCCCATCCCTCGCCCTCTTCCACCACCACCGCCACGACAAAACCCTCCTCGCCTCCCTCATCCTCCCCGAACTCCCCCTCTCCCTCCCCGACAACACCTCCAACATCCACTCCCTCTCCGCCGCCGACGCACTCCTCGTCTCCGTCCAGTGCCCCGTCGCCGCCGACCGCGCCCACGCCGTCGCCAAGCTTCTCGTCGGAGACCGGATCCGGCCGGAATCGGTTCTCGTCCTGGATTCCGTCGAGCCGCGGAATTACCGCAGCCGGCTGCCGCCCGACGAGGCGGTGGCGTTTAAGCTGGAGAGCTCCGCCGAGAGAAAGAGATCGGATGGAGAGAAGTTGTTGGATGGGTCGTTAGAGTATTACCCGTCTGGAAGCGTCGTTGACGGTTTGGGCGCCGCGATTCTCGGACGGTGCCAGATTTTGAATGTTAGGGCGAGTCTCTGTGTTTCTTGGCCTCAATTCGATGCTTCTGTTGTTTCCTTGTTAAAGGGTTTACTTCAACGTGGAGTGTTGCGTGGGTTCGATTTTGGTTCGAGTGGTGAGGTTTTGAGATTTGGGAGGAGTAAGGATCAGCTTTTCCGATCTGACTTGTATATTTGAATTATGCTGTCTTTTTATGTAATTTTCAATGATACTAGTTTTTTTTCTTTTCTTTTTTTGTTCTTTCTTTCTGTTTTATGTAATGTTAGGATGTTTGTGCGTTGTTATGGTTTAGCCTGTCAATGAAAGATTCTCTCATGTGAAAATTGTGTTTACCAAAATTTGTTTTGTGAGTGTTTACGAAGGAAGAGATATAACAAGATCATGTGAAAATCTCACATCTGTTCGCAACCCTCCCTTATGATTGATTAACCTTACCTTCTTGTAAGGTATCGTATGCGCTTAGATATACCCTAAAGGTGGGTATTTAGATTGGCTTATAGCCAATACTCCAATTATTGCCAGTAGTGTTATAGTCAAGATGTCTTAGATCTCCCAGTTATAATAGGATTTAACTTCCTTTGTGTTGGGATATGTTGGCATAACGACTCTATCCTTAGTAGCTCTACTGTTTTATATTGTTAGGATAATTAGATAATTATCCTGAGGGATCCTTGGCTAAATAGTTAAGATATGGATAATATTCCACAGCACTTGTCAACCTATTTTTTACAAATGGTTGTTGTGGATATCAAATTTGCATTTGCTGCTAGTGTTCTTGAAATTGATGCCGTGCAATACATGATTTGTTGTTGATCTCTTGTTTTCCTTGAACTACTCTGTCAATCATTCATCTGTCTCATAGGTTGTGCGATTTTTTGTCTTGTGTGGTCAATTGCATGGAAGGTTTCTGCTTTTGGTCAATGAAAGAATTATGCTTTTTTGAATTGAATGTTTGCGCAGTTCTGTGTGTGGTCTTAAAATATTACCTTAAGTAGTAGGCGTAATCGATGTAATTTCTTTCAATTACATGATGGTAAAATTGTTCCTTCATGACATGGTTTCGAATCCAGGAAATAGATTTTTTGCAATTATGTAAGAGTAAGACTGCGTACAAGGATCTCTTCCGCCGCACACTCGCTAATTGGGTTTAACAGGGAGTGGTTTTACATGATGGTAGTAGTTAATGAAACATGGTTTCTGAATGATGGTATATATGGAGGACCATAGGTGCAGTGCGACAAAGATAAATTTGTTGCTGCCTCTTGATACTGATGTTTGTCATGGATAAAAAACCAATTTAGTGTTAGCTACGGGCACTTAAAAATCTGGCAACATCACGTATAATATTCTCCCACCGAGTATTCCATCACATGCGTAAATTCAAAGTCCAAAATTCTGTAGAAACAAGTTATTCACTTATATTTGATCAATGTGACAAAAATAACTCTTAAAAGGGAAGATAAAAAATGATAAGCTACATGATATGCATACAAGTAAAAAGAAAAGTAAAATGAAGCCACATTCCCGCTCCTGTTTGACTCTGAATTACTTGCAAACATTTTGTTGGGTCATGATGTAACCTCTTACGCACCACTATCCAGAGAGAGATGACTAGCAGCACTAGGGGAAAAAAATATTTGAGAAAGTCAATATGGATGAGAAATTTGAAGGTATCTGCCATGCATTCTTACACGATTAAAGAAATTGTTTTAATCTTCTACTTCACGATCATGACTAAACTCACAATAGATTTATTTTCTTTGTAAAACCAGCAAGAATTTGAGAAAGTCCATATGCAATCTTATTCTTGAAGGAAATAACAAGAAGGCTAATTAACGTGCAAGTTGACATTATTTGAAAATGTTTGACGTGTGGAATATATATGTAAACTCGTCACTGTTAGTTACAAAGATGGCTTTTGTGGCAAGCAAATGAAATTGATTTTTTTTCTCCCATTCACAATATTAATTAAGGTGATGTAATGCAAGATGGTTAAACCTAATCTATTCAAAGTTGGACTGTTTAACCCGGTCACAAAAAAGACAGAAAGATGAAAACAAAACATGCAAATAATTTATGGAATACTTTATACCCTGAGATATATGCTCAAAGGTGAAGAGCACTTGGGGTTAATTTCATTCAGATAGATGCTCAAAAAGTTGAGATTAGCTGTTATTAGATTTTGGTTTGGTGACTGGCCTTAAATTTTTTTGAGAAAATTTGTTCATAGCGGGCGCACAACTTTTAATCATTTTTTTTTTCTTTAGCTCTATCTCTCTCTATGGAGAATGTTACTTTTAGTTTAAGAATACTCACCAACTTAATCAAATTAGTTGCATCTTCTCTTTGACTCTTAGGACAAGGTGCAACTCTCTACTTCTTACAAGTTGCAACTTATATATGCTCTAATTCTCACCCTGAATTCTTAAACAAAGTTAAAGCAATAACAATGGATCCTTCCTTTCTTTCAAAATCCTTCTTTCTACATGTTGTTCTTATGTTCGGTTTGCATGGTGTCACCAGATTGTATGCAAGTGACCCTCCTCTAACACTGGATTACTATGCATCAACTTGTCCCACTATTTTTGATATTGTTAAGAAGGAAATGGAATGTGCAGTGCTTTCTGATCCCCGTAACGCAGCCTTGATACTTCGGCTTCACTTCCATGACTGCTTTATTCAGGTCTAGAACTTTACTATATAGTAGTATTTGCACTGTTTTCATGCTTAAATTTTTTTTACATTACATAGTACTAGTAGTGAAGGGCCGGCTTGGCTCAGCGGTAAGCTTACTTGCCGCGGTGTGTCAGGTCACGGGTTCGAATCAGTCTCTCTGCAAAAAGCATGGAAAAGACTGCCTAGAGTATTCCCTTCCCCAGACACTCACGAAGTGGGTATTTGAACTGGATCGCCTCTTTTACATAGTACTAGTAGTAGTTAATAGTCATTGTATTACACGTATGAATATTGAAAGCGAGTCTTGGAGCATCATTGGAGCATCTTTGTAAAAAATACAATGATAAGATTGCGTACAATAGATCATCACTTTTACTCTCACAATTCATGAAGCCTTGTGCACTTTTATTTTCCTTTTGCCCTTTTACATTTATGAATATTCTAGTATTATGTACTCTTAGGTATACAACTTGAAAACTGCTTAGGTTTTCTTTACAACTAGCATATTATACAATATAAAGCCAAGATGAATCTATTGAGGAGAAATAGTAAATAAACAGTTACTAAATGTGACATTCATGGTCTCAGGGATGCGATGGATCAGTTTTGCTTGATGATACAGTCACACTTAAAGGTGAGAAGAAAGCAGATAACAACATCCACTCTCTAAAAGGCTTCGGACTTGTCGATCGAATCAAGAACTTAGTTGAATCAGAATGCCCCGGAATTGTTTCTTGTGCTGATGTTCTCACTATTGCAGCTAGAGATGCTGTGATTCTGGTAAAAGAAACAGCTAGCTTCTAGATTTTATCAGAGTTTATACAATGTTTTCCATAAACTTTAATCATTTCTGCATAGAAGTTATTGGAGTTATGCACATGTTTTTTGTCCTCTGATCTCTTGTAGGTAGGTGGACCTTATTGGGATGTTCCAGTGGGAAGGAAGGATTCTATAACTGCAAGTTTTGAACTTGCTAACACCAATCTTCCCACTCCGAATGAGAGTCTTCTCTCTATAATCTCCAAGTTTCTTTATCAAGGTCTATCAGTCACGGATATGGTAGCCCTTTCAGGTATATATGTTCCTGTTATTGGGATAAAACTTTGAAAAACAAAAAGACATAGGTCCTGTTTGAATACTTATTCTAAAAACAATTTTTTGGTTTTCAGGACCAAAAAAAAAAATAAAAAACTCGTCTGATAAGGCTATTTTGTAAAAAAAAGTTTTAAAAATTATAATTGTTTTTTGTTTTCAAAATAAAATTTAAAGAACATGTGTGAGTTATTTTTGTTTAGGGTTTTGACTTTTAACTTTCAAAACAAAAAAAAAACACAGAAAACACTCATTTTCATAACTATTCTATCAGAACACAATCGAAGAGAGACTCTCATCAATTAGATCCTTAAAACATTCATAGGTGTTGTCTGCATTGGTAACTGTTAAAAGCAGCATCCAAAATAATTTCATGCAAATATAGCAACATTAAGTAAACACTAAAGACAGCTAAAAAGAACATACAAATGCTAGCTAGCATATAAAGAGTAGAGTTGGCTAAGTTGAAAAAGATCATTGTGCATTATTTCTGCAATAAAACTCTAGCAACCTATTTAGTAAGACTCTCATTTCTACCAAAATAATCCCTATTTCAACTTAAATGAAATAAACATAATCTCCAAACAAGAGTGAATAGAATCAATAACCAAAATATGACTATTATGACCTACCTCTTTCTCTTACCCTGCAACAAAAGTCAAGACTTGGTTTTCTTTTCTTATAAGATTCCTAGGTGTATGAAGCACTTACTCCATACTAAATTTTCTTATCACAAACCCTCCAGGAGCCCACACCATTGGCATGGCACGGTGTCAGAATTTCAGATCAAGGATTTACACAGATTTTGAATCAACTTCAGTGAAAAATCCAATATCTGAGAGTCACCTCAACAACCTGAAATCTATTTGTCCACCAATTGGGGGAGGAGACAATAACATATCAGAATTGGACTATGTTACACCCAATCTCTTTGACAATTCCTACTACCAATTACTATTAAGCAGGGAGGGACTTCTTAACTCAGACCAAGAAATGTACTCAAGTGTGTTTGGAATTGAAACAAGAGAGCTTGTCAAGAAGTATGCTGCAGATCCTCTTGCTTTCTTCCAGCAATTCTCGAATTCAATGGTGAAAATGGGAAATATCACAAATTCAGAAAGCTTCATCACTGGAGAAGTTAGGAAGAACTGCAGATTTGTGAACACATAGACTTTATTTTTATGTTTTATGTACTTTTGGTTTGTTTTCCACACACACAGAACCACCAATTTTATTATTTCAGCTACTGCAAGTTGTTATGTCAAATCTGAGCTAGCATTTATTAAATGAACAAAAGAAGTTAAAAGTGGTTGATTTCCTTTATCATATTAAGAAAATGGGAAAAGTGTTGAATTTGAAATTCAAAGTTGTAGAATCCAATACCCGAGTCATATTTGATATTTCATATATTTATATAAGGAGTAGCTCTAAGCTATTTGTCTTGTGCTTGAATTCAACTTTTCTTATTTCTAATTCTAACCACTACCAATTATGTCTAAACTAACCTTCATGCAATGTACAAAATATAAAATCTTTATATTCCAACAACAACAACCACAACCAATATTTGAGTCAATATTCCATTTACTGTTTTCACTGGTGCAAGTTAGCTTGCTTATATACTTCTCATTCTGTTTAGATTTTAGATGAAAGAACCACCCTCCTTAGGTGGAAAACAATGCTGCTATTACTTATACACCTATTATCAAATTCTCGGATAAATCTTTGGTGTTACTGTTGCACCTAGATTCAGTGCATTTGATCAATGAGAACATTACACATCAGAGAAGAGAAAAAAAATTTGGTAAAAAAAAGAAAATTTTGGCTGACATATAATATTTTCATTGATGTAATGTACTGAATCTTTGGTGTAACAGTAATACCAAAGATTTATTCCAAATTTTGGATTGAATTCTCACAAATTTCAGGTAACTAAAATGAAAATGATTAACCATCCCATTTTAATTATTACTTAATCTATTTCAATTACATTGGTAAATGTCCACATCAATAAGTTTTAGGTATTAGGCATTAGTAAGTGACAGATGAAAGTGAATGTGATTTGGTTCATGCATGTATGCTTATCCATCATTATGTTTAGTCTATATGAAAACGAAAATGGTAAAAATCAGTATATATATTTGCTCGGTATAAATTAAAGAGCACAAGTGCATTCTAGTCTTGACAATTAATTTCATCTTCTGTTTGAGCCAAAATGAGGTTAAAAAATAGTATTATAACAAGAGTCTAATCAAATCAAGAAATTACTTTCATTAGCTTACAGTAAATTTGAATAAAATAAATAAATATTGATCATGGCATGGTTTCATTATTATGCACCTTCATATGTTCCACTTAATATGAAAAGTTATTTTCACTTATCCTGTATTCCTGTTAATTTTTCGTTTTCTATGATTTGGTACTAACACAGTACATTGCTCACAAGCCCACTGATCATGAGTCCAAGACCAACAACTCAAAGTCCAGTCCACAGCCCATATCAAACTCAGTAGCATTAGTTTGCTCACATGGACTTCCATCAATATATGCACGTGCAACTGATCATGAGAGAGTACAGAATGGGAATTCTGTTATTATGCAGTTAATTGATTAGTTATGATTGATAAGTTGTTAGGATTAGTTAGCTTCTGTTTATTCATTGGAGCGTGTATTTTAGCTCTTCCGATTCTATATATATATATATATATAGTTAGTAACTGTAAACACTCATTAATTCAGTTTTCTAATTCATTCCAATATTCAGATATGAGAAGTTTTCATTTCTGTTATGGTATCAAAGAGCTCTGATACTCGCCTTCGAGTTTTCTTTTCTTCTCTTAGCCATCATCAATGGTGAATCCTCATCTTGCAATGGATTTCCACACAAATCCGCTTCATCCACTGTTCATGCATCCCAACGAAAATCCTTCTTTAATTCTGGTTTCACCACCTCTGATCGGAGGTAACTATCATACCTGGGCGAGAGGAATGACCGTAGCTCTACTCTCGAAGAACAAGATTGCTTTAATTGATGGAACAATTCAACCTCCAGCCACTGATGATCCTATTTACAACCAATGGCAACGTTGCAACACCATGGTAATGGCATGGATCCATCGATCCATCTCTGATTCCATTACCAGATCCATATTATGGATTGAATGTGCCAGAGACACTTGGCTCGATTTGAAAGATCGATTTTCTCAGTCGGATATCTTCCGTGTGTCAGATTTGCAGGAAGAAATCTACAAGATCCATCAAGGAAATCATACTGTAAGTGAATTTTTCACTCAACTCAAAACAATGTGGGATGAGCTTGAGAATTTAAAGCCTCTCCCTATGTGTGAGTGTGATCCTGTTTGTGACTGTGGAGCAATGGTAAAGATGCGAGATTATCGTGATAGAGATCATGTTATTCGTTTTCTTAAAGGACTTAATGATCAATATTCATCTGTTCGATCTCAAATTATGATAATTGATCCCCTACCAAATGTCAATAGAGCTTTCTCTATGGTAGTGCAATAGGAAAGACAATTTGGCTCAGAATCAAACAATGCTATTTCGAATAATGATCAGAATTTTGTTGCCTTCAATAATAGTGCTACTGCTAATGGAGGTCGTAGAAATTTTATTCAGAGTTCAGGCAGGTATGGTAAAGGCTGTGGAAGAAACAGTGGAGGAAGAGGATTTTATGGCAATAGAATTTGCACTCACAGTGGGAGATCAAACCACACAATGGAGACCTGCTATCAGTTACATGGCTTTCCTCCAGGCTATCATTCCCGAATTTCAGACAATTATGCTGCTAATAGTGCATCTAATGCAAATCTCAATGAGAATGCTTCAACAGATCCTCCTTCATAGACTGATATTGCTTCTGTCCATCCACAACTCTCACATGAACAATACCAACACATCATTTCCCTACTTCAAAGTCCAGCTCCTAGCACTGTACCAACTCAACCTACTCACTCAGCCAATGTAACACACGTTTCTCACACTGACACAAGTCTTCCAGGTATAACAAACACTCAGTGGATCATTGACACTAGTGCCACTGATCACATTAGTTTCATGAGTTCATCATTTTCTTCGCTTCAAAAAATTGATCCAATAACTATAAACTTGCCTAATGGTTCACGAGTTATGTCTCATTTCTCAGGTTCTGTTATTTTGTCAACCAATCTTGTTTTGCAAAATGTGCTTTTTGTACCAAGTTTCCATGTGAACCTAATTTCCGTAACTAAATTGGTGAGCTCTCTTAACTGTTATCCAACCTTTTTTGATCGCTTCTGTTATATCAAACAGATTTCAACCAAGGTGACGATTGGTTCTGCTGAGCAATTGAACGGCTTGTATGTGATAGTCCATGACAAGACCTCAGTTCAAGGAAGTATAGCTCAAGAAATAAGTACTCACAAATGTAATAGCCATACTCATGTAATAAATGCCTCAATGTTGTGGCATAAACGCTTAGGACATGTGTCTAATACAATTCTGAATAAAATGTCTTCTCAGTTTCCTTTTATTAGTTCATTACATCAATCACATTCTTGTGATACTTTCCATTTAGCTAAGCAAAAACAACTTTCTTTTCCCATCAGCAAAACCAAAAGCACGAAACCTTTTGATTTAATTCATGCAGACATTTGGGGTCCTTTTGGTTTACAAACCATACACGGTCATAGATTCTTTTTAACCATCGTTGATGATTTTTCACGCTTTACTTGGATAATCCTGATGAAAACTAAGGCAGACACTAGAGCACACATTCATCATTTCTTTGCTTATGTAGAGACTCAATTTCACACAACTATTAAGGTGTTTCGAAGTGATAATGGAACTGAGTTCCTTATGAAAGATTTTTTCTTGCAAAAAGGTGTGATTCATCAAACTAGTTGTGTGGAAACACCTCAGCAAAATGCTAAGGTTGAGAGAAAACATGGTCACTTGCTCAATGTGGCACGAGCATTGTGCTTTCAAGCCTCTTTCCATTGAACTTGTGGTGTTATGCTGTAACACACTTTGTCCATCTCATTAACCGCATTTGTTCACCAGTTATACACAACAAATCTCCTTTTGAATTGCTTTATGGTCAACCACCCAACCTCACTCACCTTCGTGTATTTGGCAGCCTATGCTATGCCTCGACCCTTAAAAGTAACCGTACCAAATTTCCCCCAAGGGCTAGGAAGTGTGTGTTTATTGGTTACAGAGATGGCACTAAAGGTTTCTTGCTTTATGATCTTCATTCACATGCCATTTTTACATCACGTCATGTTTCTATGAACATGAATTTCCCTTTTCTACTGCTTTCAATTTTGATATTACCACCAACTATATCTTACCTTCTGATCTCAATACCTTCATGATTGTTATATTCTCACTATGTCAGCAACCCCTATATTACCTACTCCTTTTCCAATACATGCTCTATCCTCCACAGAAGCTCCCTTACCAAGTCCAACTCAACTTGATGTGCCTTCTGTTGACCCTACTGCTCCTTATCCTGAACAACATCTTCGACGATCTTCCCGTACTCGCACCACACCTACATACCTCATGGACTATCACCATAGTTTTTCAGTCAATCAGCATGATCCCTCGGTATCAAGTTTGCCTAATTCCATCTCCACTTGTCATCCTTTATCTTCTGTTATTTCATATGACGCATGTTCACCGATTTACAAAAAAATTTGTCTCACTTCTTGTACACAATTTGAACCCTCTTGTTACTCACAAGCTGTTAAGCATGATCATTGGGTTAAAGCTATGCAGGTTGAATTGTCTGCAATTTCTAGGAATGACACCTGGTCGTTGGTTGAGTTACTTATTGGCAAACATCCATTGGATGTAAATGGGTTTACAAAATTAAGTACCTTGCTGATGGTTCAGTGGAACGATACAAAGCACGTTTGGATGCCGAAGGATTCACCCAAATGGAAGGGGTGGATTACTTCGATACCTTCTCTCCCGTGGCCAAGCTCACTTCTGTACGTACACTGTTAGCCGTTGCTGCCATTAAGGGATGGCATCTTGAACAATTGGATGTCAACAATGCATTTTTGCATGGTGACCTCCATGAAGAAGTTTACATGCATCTCCCTCAAGGTCTTGTTGTTCCTGCTGATTCATCTAACCTTGTTTGTAAACTCAGAAAGTCCCTCTACGGTTTGAAACAAGCAAGCAGGCACTGGTATGCCAAGCTTTCTTCCTCTCTTCTCTCCCTTGGTTACAAGCAAGGTATTGCTGATCACTCGTTGTTCACATTTTCTTCTAATGATTCTTTCACGGCTCTACTAATTTACGTTGATGATATCATCCTCTCTAGAAATTCTCTTACTGAGATCAACTGTGTAAAGTCTCATCTCGATGATCAGTTCAAGATCAAGGATCTTGGTAGCTTGAGATACTTTTTAGGTCTTGAGGTTGCTCGGTCTAAAACTGGCATAATTCTTAACCAGCGCAAGTATATTCTTGAACTCATTTCAGATGATGGTCTATTGGGTTCCAAGTCTTCCAAGTCTCCTATGGATCCTTCCATCAGACTTAGTCGTTCTCAAGGTACTCCCTTATCTGATGCAGCTCCTTACCGTCGTCTTGTTGGCCGTTTGCTATACTTGACCACAACACGACCGGATATTTCCTTTGTCGTTCAACAAATCTCTCAGTTTGTATCCAAACCTATTGATCATCATTTGGCTGCTGCACATCGCATCTTGCGATACCTCAAGCTCACCCCTGGTGCTGGTATGTTTTTCTCTTCTGCCAATGACTTCCATGTTCGTGCCTTCGCTGACGCAGATTGGGCATGTTGCCCTGACACACGCAGATCCATCACTGGGTTCTGTGTGTTCCTCAGTTCTTCCATGATTGCTTGGCATTCCAAAAAGCAATCTACCGTGTCCAGATCATCCTCGGAGGCTGAGTATCGAGCTCTTACGGCTTTATCTTGTGAGTTGCAATGGTTACAGTACCTCTTTCAGGACCTGCACCTTCCATGGCTTCGTCCAGCTTCAGTGTTCTGTGACAATAGATCTGCAATCTATTTGGCCCACAATGCTACTTTCCATGAGCGATCCAAACACATTGAATTGGATTGTCATGTCACTCGCGAAAATGTCCTCTCTGGCTTGCTTCATTTGCTTCCGGTCTCCTCCTCCGCTCAACTTGCTGATGTCTTTACTAAGGCATTACCAGTTTCTTCCTTCCATCACTTGGTTGCCAAGCTGGGCGTTGTTAATATCCTACGCCCATCTTGTTGGGGGGGGGGGGGGTAACACAATACATTTCTCACAAGCCCACTGATCATGAGTCCAAGACCAACAACTCAAAGTCCAGTCCACAGCCCATATCAAACTCAGTAGCATTAGTTTGCTCACATGGAGCACTGATTTACCCCATTTCTGACACTGCTTGGGTAAGTCCAGTACAGACAGTCCCTAAAAAGGGAGGAGTAACTGTCATTAAAAATGAGAAGGATGAGCTGATTCCCACAAGAACTATCACAGGTTGGAGGATGTGTGTGGACTATAGGAGGTTGAATTCAGCCACCAGGAAGGATCATTTTCCTCTTCCATTTATTGACCAAATGCTGGAAAGATTAGCAGGTCACGCTTTTTATTGTTTCTTGGATGGATATTCCGGGTACAATCAAATTCCAGTAGCACCAGAGGATCAGGAAAAGACGGCTTTCACATGCCCATTTGGAATCTTTGCTTACAGAAGAATGCCATTTGGCCTCTGCAATGCACCTGCAACATTCCAAAGGTGTATGCTTTCTATCTTTTCTGATATGGTAGAAAAAATTTTAGAGGTTTTTATGGATGATTATTCTGTGTTTGGTTCCTGCTTTGATTCATGCTTAGTTAATTTAGCTAAAGTTTTGAAGCGATGTCAGGAAACTAATTTAGTGCTTAATTGGGAAAAATGCCATTTTATGGTACAAGATGGCATAGTATTGGGCCATAAGATTTCCAAACAGGGCATTGAAGTTGATAAGGCTAAATTGATGCTTATTGAAAAACTTCCTCCTCCCGTTAACATTAATGGAGTTCGAAGTTTTTTAGGTCATGCAGGGTTTTATCGAAGATTCATCAAGGATTTCTCAAAAATAGCAAAACCTCTTAGCCAGCTGTTGGTAAAAGACAAAGAGTTTCTGTTTGATGAAGCTTGTCTTGATGCATTCAATGCATTAAAAGAAAAACTAACCACAGCACCAGTTCTGATAGCACCAGATTGGAATCTTCCGTTTGAACTCATGTGCGATGCTAGCGCATACGCTATGGGAGCAGTTCTTGGTCAGCGTAAGAATAAATTGTTACATGTTATTTACTATGCAAGCAAAGTATTTAATGAGGCACAAGCAAATTATGCCACAACTGAGAAAGAAATGCTTGCAGTAGTTTATGCATTAGACAAATTTAGGTCTTACCTGATAGGCTCTAAAGTTGTTATTTTTACTGATCATGCTGCCATTAAGCATTTAATGAGCAAGCAAGATGCAAAGCCAAGATTGTTGCGATGGATGCTTTTGTTTCAAGAGTTTGATTTAGAAATTAGGGACAAAATTGGTGTGGAAAATAAAGTTGCTGATCATCTGTCAAGAATTCAAAATAAGCAACTACAAGAAGGACCTGAAGTTGAGATCAATGAATTCTTTCCTGATGAACAGGTGATGGCAATAATTATGCATCCATGGTTTGCAGATATTGCAAATTACAAAGCTGCTGGTGAAATTCCAGATGATTTGACTTGGCAACAAAAGAAAAAATTCTTACATGATGTGAGGAGGTACCATTGGGATAATCCATTCTTATATTTCCAATGTGCTGATGGTATTATTCGGAGGTGTGTTGCTGAATTCGAGATACCAGATATTCTATGGCATTGCCATGCGTCTGATTACGGGGGTCATTTCGGAACTAACCGAACTGTGCAGAAAATATTGCAAAGTGGCTACTATTGGCCAACAATCTTTAAAGATACACGGAATTTTGTGGAGAAGTGTGATAGATGCCAGAGAACTGGGAATATTTCACGAAAAGATGAGATGCCTCTCAACTGTATATTGGAGGTGGAACTTTTTGATGTATGGGGAATTGACTTCATGGGACCATTTCCTAAGTCTTACTCATATCAATACATCTTAGTTGCTGTGGATTATGTATCCAAGTGGGTAGAAGCAATCGCATCACCCACAAATGATGCAAGAGTGGTGATTTCGTTCTTAAGAAGAAATATTTTCACCCGCTTTGGAGTCCCTCGTGCAATCATTAGTGATGGAGGAACCCATTTTTGTAATAAGCAATTTGAGAGTTTGCTTGCAAAATATGGTGTTACTCACAAGGTGGCAACACCGTACCATCCTCAGACTAGCGGACAAGTGGAAATCTCCAATAGAGAGCTGAAGAGGATTTTAGAAAAAACAGTGAATAATTCAAGGAAGGATTGGATTAAGAAATTGGATGATGCGCTTTGGGCATACCGAACTGCGTTCAAAACACCAATAGGTATGTCACCATTCCAATTGGTTTATGGTAAATCCTGTCATCTTCCTGTAGAATTGGAGCATAGGGCTTTATGGGCTATTAAATTTTTAAATTTTGAGCCCTCAAAAGTCAATGCTAAAAGATTGCTGCAATTGAACGAGTTGGATGAGTTTAGGCTAGGAGCTTATGAGAATGCCAGAATTTATAAAGAAAAGACAAAGAAATGGCATGACAAAAGAATTCAGCCTAAAGAGTTTAAACCAGGACAGCAGGTACTCTTATATAACTCCCGATTAAGGTTATTTCCGGGCAAGTTAAAATCTCGTTGGTCTGGTCCTTTTGTGATTAAAAAGATATTCCCATACGGGACAGTTGAGATTTCCCCTCTTAACATAGAAAGACCTTTCAAGGTCAATGGGTGTCGATTGAAGATTTATCATGGTGGAGATATTTATAGAGACACAATTTCTGTCCCTCTATCTTCTCTTAAATCTTGAAAGATTTCTGTCAGGCTCGTGACATTAAACAAGCGCTCATTGGGAGGCAACCCAACAGGGGTAAAAAAAAAAAAAAAAAAAAAAAAAAAAAAAAAAAGGGTCCGCGCTGAGAGCGCGAGAACCGCGCCCAGAGCGCGGGAGAAGCTGAAAAGGCAGTGGGCACCGCGCTGAGAGCGCGAGTACCGCGCCATCAGCGCGGGGGAAGCAGAAGAGGCAGAGCTGACCGCGCGGAATCCGCGCCATCAGCGCGGGAAGACCAAAATTGGCAGAAGGACCCGCGCTCACAGCGCGGGGATGGCGCTGTGAGCGCGGGAGGCGCGGACAGGTTTTTAAAAAGGGGAAACCCTAAAGTTTCCCCCATTTTTTCTCCCCTCTCTCTCTTTCTCCCTCACTCAGCCGCCACCCTTCCCCCATTTCCCCTTCTTCTTTTCCTCTTTTCCTCTCTTCCTTTCTTCCTCATCATATCCCTCTCCCCCACACCCTTCTTACCTCCACGCTATCTTCTCCTCTCCCCACCATTGTAGGATTATCTGTGGTACATTCACTTCTTGAAATGGCAGGAGACAAGGACAAAAGGGCCGCTAAAAAAACCCCAGGTACAGCTGGCACCAAAAGGCAAAGAGCCCCTGCTCTGATTGACTTTGACGCCCACCGGTTTCTATCTCCAGCAAACCAAGACCGGTACCACAACTGGTTTCTGAAAAAGAAGATTATACCAGAACGAAGAATCAGCAGTTTTCTGGCGGATGACTGTCCAGTCGTCCTGACAATTGAAAGAAGGAAATGGCAAAAATTGATCCAACTTCCACAGCTAAGCTGCAGCACCATATTGAGAGAGTTCTGTGCCAATGCTGATAAGGACACAGTAGACCGGACAAGAAAGACCTGGGTCAGGGGAAAAGAAGTTTCTTTTACCGCTTTCCAGATTGAGAGGTTGCTGAACACCTCATGGGAAGCAACTCAATCCTGTTTTTTTACTGATACCTTTCAGAGGATGCAGCCGGTTGACGGTTTGTATAGAGAAGAAATGCCGGCTTTGGCTACCACAATCCGGGAAGGAATCGCCCAACCCCGAGCTGCATGGAAGCCCAAGCAAGGCCAGCCAGCCGTGCCAGAAAAATTGGATAGGCTTGATCTCAATGAAGAGGCAATCTTCTGGCACTCATTCATCAACTCAACCATCATGGCTTCAACAAATCTCAGTGATGTTAATGTCGAAAGGGCAGTCCTGCTGTATACTCTGCTGGGAAATCACAACCTCCATATTGGGGCTATTCTGTCTGATAGGATAGCTCACATGATTACTCATGGTCGGTTGGATTTTAGTCTGGCTCATTGCTCACTCATTGAGCAGCTATGCATCAGGGCAGGGGTAGAGATCCCAGATGATGAACCCAGGGATGTCAAGCCCAAAGCAGAACTAACACAGCGTGTGTATAATGAAATGCAGAAGGAGTCCCGTCGACAAGCAATCTGGAAAGCTTCTGGCGGTGCTGTTCCACCACCTGCCCCAGTATCCGCACCATCCACATCTACTGATTCTGAGATGCTTCAACAGTTGCTGGTTCAGAACAATTATATGATGAGCATGTTGGAGCGATTATGCCTGGATAGGGGAATTGACACGGCTGGATTAATGGGTCAAGTTCCCCCTGCTGCACAAGCAGGCCCATCTATGCCTTCCAACACTGAAGATGATGACATTCTGGGCGATTTTGCAGATGACGAATTTATGGATGGCTTTTGATCTTGTTCCTCCATTTCCATTTACTGCATTTTGTTTTAAATTTCTTGGAACAATTTAGTTTTATATTTTGTTTTTACGTTCGAACAAAGTTAAGGTTGATGGCACTTTATATTGGGTTCTAAATTCTTGCATATTATGCTTTGGAGTGTGCTACATCTGGCAGCTTAAGCTATGTCTTAGATTAGTTTGTTGCTGAGGACAGCAACATTCAAATCTGGGAATTATGGCATACATGCTGCATGCAAGATTGCAAGATTGATGAATATGGTGGAACCACACCATGAAAAAAAAGAAGTCTTGTATTGAAAAGGAAATTCTCAGGTTCAGTTATGTTTGATTAAATTCTGGATATACAAATTGCTAGCATGATATTGTATAGCCAAATTTTGTCAACTAGTATGTCTGAATTGCTAAGCTTGAATGGTTAATAAATGCCTAAATGATTAGTTTGGAAATCTAGTTTAACATCATAGCTAGTAAGTTTTTGGGCCCAAACACTGAATTTATTTTGAGAGATATCACTGTGATAGCATTCTAGAACTTGCTTTGCTTCTCTGAAATACATGCATAAATTGAAATGATGAAGGCAGATTTTCTTTTGTAGCCACGGCCAAATAAATCACCTATATGAATTCTTCCAATATTAAACCTTTGGGCCTGAACCTGTTTGTTCATAAACCCCTGTTGAGTAGACATATTCTTACCTTAAAAAGAGGTGGAATCCCTGATGTGTAGGAAAGAAATGAAGGTGAGCTCCACAGAGGTCAAAATAAAGAAGGTGACTGAATTGTGTCTTTAAAAAGGAAAAGAAAAAGGTGAATAAAAGGAAATATGGCAGAAGGAATTCCCGAAATTCTGTGGGAACATTAGTGGAGCAAAACAAATGAGTTGAATGTGTTAAAGGAAAAACTATCAAATTTTCAATCTCATTGTTACTTGAGCTACTATCCAGAAAAAAAAAAAATTCCACCCTTTAGCCTGGCCAAGTTACAACCTGTGATGTCCTTTTGATCAATTTTGCATGTATTAATGTTCCTCATCTTTAGGTACTTGAGAATATGAGCAAGTTTTATGATAATGTTGTTACAGTGATAGCTGGAGTAATTGTCATTCCCCCAAACACTTGAGTATTGAGCGTTATTTGATTATCTGGGTGAGGGATGTGCAAATTAGATTCTAAATCTTTTCATAAAAGGCATTATTAAAAATTCTTCACATTGATTCAAGCATACTTAGTAAGATGATCTGTTGGCTGTACAGTGTTATGTTGGATTAATCTGTTTCCTGGATTTAGTCTTATACATTGCTAGGGACAGCAAAGTTCAAATCTGGGAATTATTTGATATGCGGTCAGCATATAGGAAAATTACAAGGCAAAAGAGGAAGAAAATGACTCAATCAATGCAAGAAAAGCAGAGAAAAAGAATAAAAATATCCAAAGTCTGAATATCGAAGAAGGTGAGCAAAAGGAGGCAAAAACATGTCAAAAAGACCTAGGTTGCCACGCTCTCAGCGCGGGAGTGGCGCTGAGAGCGCGAGAAGGCAAAAATGGACAGAAGGAACCGCGCTGAGAGCGCGGGATCCGCGCCATCAGCGCGGGAAGGAAAAAAATGGCAGTAACTCCCACGCTCAGAGCGCGGGAATGGCGCTCTGAGCGCGGGAGGCGCGAAAGTTAGAAGATTCAAAAATGCAAATTAGGTCAGAATCCCTATTATAAAAGGAGACTCAACCTCTGAAGAAAGTATCTCTGAAATCACATTCAAAACCTAGAAGAGACCGTCATTGGAGAGAGAGAAGGCTGTTCGTCGTTCGTTCTTCATTGATTCTTGTAATTTACTTTCTTGTTGAATTTTATTTGAGATCAGCCATGAATATGGTTGGCTAGATCTTTGTATTGTGGTAAGGGTCACAACCCTGAATGTGAACCCCTTGTAGTTTGGATCTGATTTATATATGTTTATCCTTTTGCATCTATTTCCCTTCGCTCTTCATCTCATTGATCTTTTAGATCTGATCATTCTAACAGATCACCAGGGTTAGGATTCACAATAGGGATATTGGGATCCTAATACCCGAACAGGAGGAAAATAGCTGTTCATGTACGCACTAGGGATAGGCTACATGAACTGCAAACGCGAAAGATTCACCGAATTGTATGATTAACCTGAAAAGGAATCACTAAGGGATTAGGGTTCTAATAGGGTTAATAAGGTTAAGATCACTAAGGGATTAGGGCTTAACCAATTAAATAAAAGATGGTGAATCGTTTGATCAAAAGAGTAATTCATTTGTAAATTTATATTCAGATTACAAGGTGGGGATCAGGCAGGTGTTCGTACTCTTACTGCAATCTTTTCACAATTGTTTTTCACACTCTCTCTCTTCATCTCTTTCTTAAGAAAACCCTAAAAATACGCAATTTACTTTTTAATTTACTTTTTGTTTTTGAATCAACAATTATTGCTACCCTCTTTTTCCATTCAACTTAAGGGGACTGGTTATTATAGTATTTGGTCTACAATCCCTGTGGAGACGATACTCTACTTCATCACTTTTATTACTTGGAACGATCGGTATACTTGCCGAGTTCGCAACAAGTTTTTATGCACGTGCAACTGATCATGAGAGAATACATAATGAGAATTCTGTTATTATGCAGTTAATTGATTAGTTATTATTGATAAGTTGTTAGGATTAATTAGCTTATGTTTATTCATTGGAGCGTGTATTTTAGCTCTTCCGATTCTATATATATAGTTAGTAACTGTAAATACTCATTAATTCAGTTTTCTAATTCATTCCAATATTCAAATATGAGAAGTTTTCATTTCTGTTAGGTACAATGCCGATTTTCCACCTACCTTGCATTGTACTGTATAACTGTCTTGAGCAATGTTGTCAAACTCGAGTTTCTACGTAAAACGGAAAGGGGTGTCAGAAACGTAAAATGTAGAAACGTCACGAAACATAAAGTTTATACTTTCTACCACTTAAGGTCAAGATACAAAATTACATATATGCATGTAAAAATATCACATAATGAACATGTGTGTTGAACTACTTATTTATCTAAAAAGGAAAATTATTTTTCATAATCAAGTATCAAAATTATAAACAATGATAATTAACAAGTAATGGATAATCAATCTGCTCTAACTGCTTTATATGCTCTGCGGATTTTGGATCATCGCTCATTAGGAGATAATTCCACTTCATTCAAAGCACACAATGATCCAAAAACACAAAGCGATTCTCATAACATAACTTATAATAGAATTGCAGCTTTATAAGATATAATTATAAAAAACATACATTCAAACAAAAAGATCTTAAGATAATGTGAATATGATTTGGGGAAATGAAAATTAGGTTTTTTTTTTAATTTTTTTTTGTAAATCTTTTTTTTATTAAAATTTTAGTTTTAAGTAAAAACGGTCAAAACGGTAAAAATATAAGTTTTTATCGTTTTTACACGGCGTTTCTACCAGTTTTACCAAGGACAGTTTTTACTTGAGTTTTAAGACACACCACTCTAATAAAAACGTAAAAACATAAATTTTTACTTTTTTACACTAGTTTTTTTTTTTTGACAACAATGGTCTTGAGAATATATTGATAAAACCTTGTGTAGCACCGATACCGACACGGGACACATGACACGATACGACACGACACTCCGACACGTTAATTCTAAAAAATATTAGATTTCGACACGTTAGGACACGTTTTGATATTATATAATATTTTAATTTATATAGTGTATATTATATTTAATATTCAGTAATTTAACAAAAAAATAAATCTAAACTTATAATATTCATAAATTTTGCACAAAAACATAAGATATCTCAAATATTTGTATTAAACTCAATAGAATAGTAATCGTAATATAACGAATCTAATAGTTGGAACTAAAAACTAAACGCAACGCAACCTTTAAATTTTTTTTGAATTTCTATAATGCGTATTAGAGTGTCGGAGAGTGTCGGAGTGTCCGAGAGTGTCGGGAAGTGTCGGACACGAGACGTCAGGATTTTTGAAGTGTCGGTGCTTCATAGATAAAACCTTTTGATGTGTTGATATGATATTTTGTTTTTTTTTGGGTAACAGTGTTGATATGATATTTAAACCGTTAGCTTGTTCATTATTTCATTTTTCATTATAGGTCCGTCAAGTAATAAACTATTTGCCGTTATTATTGGTCAGTGTTAGAGTTTGAGACTGTATTATGTATTACTATTTTATAATTTATAATTTGTTATTTTTATTTTGTTGTTGTAACTGATTAAAGAATTTGGTACATTCTCAATTTAAATTTTTTTATTATCATCTAATCTTGTGTTGACATTTTATTTTAGATAACAACATAAACATTATATGACGTAACAACATATTATTAGACATATTTTACCCTAACGGTGCTTTAAAATTAAATTCTTCAATAAAACCTTTTAAACTGAACAAATTCAGCATTGATAGCTTTAGTAAGATTCATAAACATCAATGAACTACGGTTTAGAACTAAACCATTCTAAGATTTCATGTGTACATTTGTATTTTGAGGCGTCGCGTCGCGTCGGTTTTTTTTAGGTTACAAAAAATTGAACCCAACACCCTATACTACACACACCTCGTATCACTAGGCTAACCCTAGTGGTGCCCGCGTCGTGTTCAATATTAAGTGTCTAACCCAAAGTGCTCTTTCCATAAAAATATTTATTCTTCATAGATTTGAGGTTAAGTTTCAAATTGAATAAAACTGCAAGATAAACAGCTAGGGGTGGTAAACGAGTCAGAAGCCTTTATCTCGGCTCGTAAAGGCCTGAGCTCGTTTAATAAAAGGTCGTATTGGAACCAGGTTTGGACTTGTATAGAAGCTCATTTAATAAAAAGGCTTCAGACTCTAATTCAGAAGCTCGGCCTTAGAGCCTCCCAGACTAGCCTAGTCTATAAATATTTATTTATATTTTTTATACTACTTGTAATAACTCTCTCTCATCAATTTATTTCACCCCATTTTATTGGTTTAACAGACTTTTTGAATGATTTTGTTCTATATTATGCTATTTGGATATATATTGAATTTATGTATATTTATGGAATTACTAGTGCTGTTCTATATTATCCTTCATCCTCCTTCACACAAACAAACCCACAAAAACTCATTCGTTCCACTATGCACTGCTTGTTTGTGTCAATTTATTTTTTATTTTATTTTTTTTATTTTTTATTTTTGTTGGCACTTTTCTTATAATGGGCTAAGATAATATAACTTGTTATCTACCTTCTCTCACTTTAATTTTTATTTATTTATTGTAGCCTTTGTAAATTATTGCTGCAAATTGGAAGCTAAAGCTTCTATCTGGAAATTGTTTTTTTATGGAATTATGTTCTCTTATTTTTATTCTTTAACATGCTAACAGGCTTCACACAGGCTTTTATTTTTTGTAAATAAACCATGTCACATGCCAATATTATATTCGTGACAGGTAACAGGCTAAGGTCATTCGGACACGTTTAAATACAGGTTTGGTTCATTAAGATCAAAGCTCGGCTCGACCCATTAACATCCCTATAAACAGCCCCAATTTAGGAGCAAAGTTTTTGTGCTCCCGGTGCATAGCTGATTTGGTGGGACTGTGGTGAGGGAAAGGAAGAAAAAGTTGAGGAGAAAGGAGAGAAAAAAATAAAAAAAAATAATTTAAATTAGGTGTCAATATTTTAGTGGGATGACCATAGTGGATCCCGGACCACATTAAAAATTTCCCCAATTTAGAGCCAAAATGATAACTCAAATGTCGGTAAGAAATCAATATTTGGTTTATTTTGATGAAAGGACTAGTTTTTGATTCTGGTTCGTATGTAGTTATGGACTTATGGCGGCATTTGTGAAGCTTATGGCCTTTCTTTTTTTCTTTTTCTATTTTTGTCATCAAAACACAGTGAATGAATCATATGGCTCGAAAAGCCAACTTTATCGTAGCAAATTATTTTGTGGGTTGAGCCCAAGCCTTTGCATTTGCATAGTTGATGGGTCCATGACTATTGTAATTCAGTTTCGGGACAGTTGGAACCTACATACCTAAAATCATAGGGAACACATACTTGGAGCCTTTGCTTTTCACAAATGTTTCGGTGATGGGATGGCAGCTTCTTAAATAAATCTGCATAATATACAAAAAAATTTAAAATTAAAATAACGCACATTATATTTAAGATAAAAGTAAAAAATTGTAAATAATAAATATTAGAGTAAAATATCTTTTGGATCCTTAACAAATACTTTGGGCCCAATTTAATTCTTTAGATAAAAAAAATTGACTTGTGATCTCTCTGAAATTCAAAATAGATCAAGTTAATCTTTTTGAGATATTAATGTGAGTCTTCTTTGGATTTCAAAGACATCATGATTTTGATTAACTGAGTCTATTTTACATTTTAAAAGAATCACAAATCATTTTTTTCTAATAGATTAAAATGAATTCCATAATTGAGAATCCAAAAGATATTTTATTTTAAATATTATTATTAACATTTATATATATTTTAAAATATGTTATAAGTTAAAAGTTGCTTTAAAGTTCACGTCTAGATTTCCAAATCAGAAGCAATGATGATTGATGCCCGAAATAGTGGCTCGAAGCATGGAATATAGCGAAAGGACACAAAATCGGCGCGGGGGCGGCGACGTAAAGCAGAAGCGAATTTCCAGCAGGAGAAGGGGAGTCACTCGACAATCCACGGAAATATTCTACCTACCATAGATATTAATATGCGACACATAACACGATATGACACGATATTCCGACACGTTAATTCTAAAAAATATTAAATTTCGACATGTTAGGACACGTTTTACTATTAAATAATATTTTTAATTTATGTAGTGTATATTATATTTAATATTCAATAATTAAAAAAAATGAATCTAAACTTATAACATTCATGAATTTTACAAAGAAACAAAAGATATCTCAAATATTTATATTAAACTCAATAAAATGGTAATTGTAATCTAACGAATCTAATAGTTGGAACTAAAAACTCAACGCAACTTAACCTTTAAACCTTTTTTTGAATTTATATAATGCGTGTTGGAGTGTCGAAGAGTGTCCGAGAGTGTCGGAAAGTATCGGACACAACACATCAGGGTTTTTGAAGTGTCAGTGCTTCATAGGTAATATTAACGCCTTGGTACATGTAGGGGAAGAAGATATTATTTTTCATATTACACGTAATAATTTATCCTATATAATATATAAAAATGTGAATGTGATGTACTAAGAAGAAAAAAGAAAAAAAAATTGAGTTTTGCCTTATTTTTTTATTGATTGTGTGAGATAATTTATTTCATATAACATCAACAATAATATTACTTATAAACAATATTAAAAAATAAACCTTTAGGGCTCAATATCATAAAAGAAATGATTATCCATTTTCCTGATAATTGATATTTATTACAATTATGGTTTGTATGACAACAATTTTTTGTTGTGAACGTATGACAACCATCCAATTCCCTAACATTGTTTCGGAAAAGAAATAATTCTATTCTGAAGTAGTTTCTGAGCAAAAAAATATGTTTGATAATATCTTCTATTTTTAAACAATTTTTTTTCTAATCATCACTTTCTTTTTCATATGATGTGGTCAATAGCGGACCTAGAATTTTTTTTTAATGTCTGCACACTTAAAATAAAAGAATAAAGAATTTTTTTAAAAGAAGATTAAATGTTAAATATATTAAAATACAAAAGAATATAAACCAAAAAAAAAACTTTAACTTAATATAAACAAAGTAATCAAGAGTCGACTAAACTGTTACAATAGAACATTTTGGGTCCTTAATAAAAATTATAGCCTCAATTTAATCTCTTAGAAAAAAAAAGTCTACTCGTTATCCCTCATAATTCAAAAATAGACTCAGATAATCAAAATAACGGTCCTCTGAAATTCAAAAAGACCCACATTAATCCCTCAAAAGGACTAACATGGGTCTATTTTGAAATTTAAAAGGATCACGAGTCGACATTTTTTTTAAGAGATTAAATTGGGTCTTGTAATATTTGTTGATGATCCAAAATATATTTTTTTTTCCCAAAAAAATTTGTGTGTGCACTTGCACACACTTGCACTCAAATAGGTCCGCCACTGGGTGTGGTGGTGGTGGTGGCAACGACGACGGCGATGATAATGGTGGTGGCGGCGACAATGGCCATAGTGGTGGTGACGACAGTAACTACAACGATGGTGGTGGTGGTGGCGGCGTGGGGGTGGCGGCGTGGTAGTGGTGGTGGTGATGGCATGATGGTGTGGTGACGGTAGTGGTGGTGGTTTGTGATGGTGGCAGTGGTGGCAATGGCGTGGTGGTGTGGTGACAACAATGGTTGGGGCGACGGTGGCTGCGATGTGATGGTGGTGGTGACGGTGACATCATGATAGTGATGGTGGTGATGGCATCGCCGTGGTCGTGGTCATGGTGATGACGGCACTGGTGGCACGACGGCGGCGACGATGGTGGTGGTGGTCGTGTCAAGATGATGGTGATGGCAGTAACGACGACACTGGTGGACGATGATGGTGGTGGTGGTGATCCTAGTAATGGTGGAGAGTGACTAAGAGAGACAAATATTTTTCATTTTTCGTCCGAGAACAAAAAAGCAGAATTTTTTTTATTCTTTTTCTACTTCCTTGCACAAAAATTAAATTGGTTTATCCCGAGAACAAAAAAATTAATCGATTTTGCCAAACGAGTTTCTATCCATTTCTTTTCCCGGGAGCAGAAATTAAAAAAAAAATGATTTCGAGAAGGTTGTCATGCACACCCTTATTTGTTATTCTTGTTTAATGATTTTTGGATCATTTAGTGTGTAATAATGGTATTTTTGGTTAAATTAGATGTTGAGCTTTTAATTGAGTTTAATTCGATTTTCGTACTAAAATTCCAGATTTACACTGCTTTGTTATTTTGAGCATAACTTTTGCTCTAGTTATCCAATTAATCCTTTTCTTTTCTCATTTTGCAGATAACTCAAAGATCTACAAATGTTATGAGATATGGAAGCCAAATTCGGACAAGAAGATGGTTGAAATTGGGGTTGAAGTCAGAAGCGAGTTGTAGGAATTTTAGTTAATTAATTAGGTTAAGTTTGTTATTGGGAACCCATTGTCTATGAGGCCCAAATCCATTATTATCTTTTGTTTCCTTTTATTCTAGGTCGGTTTTGTAGTGCCTATATAAAGGCAGCTTATGAATCCTTGTTAGTTCAATTTTTAGTTTTCGTTAAATTGTCTCAGTTTGTGTTTTTACAGTTTGGAGATTAATATAGTTTTCTTTTCTTCTCTATTTTGTTCTTCGTTTTCTATCTTTTAATCATGATTTTCGACTTAGCCATGTTGGGCTAAGCGTTCTTTAATCAACTCAAGGGTTGAGGATTCCATGGTTGAATCTTGAGGACATGTGCTTCATTTTGATCCAATTTCATTTCTCTTCCCTTAACTCAGATTTAACATCACGTGATTGTGTGTGTTGAATATGAGATCTGCAACTACATTATAGGGAAGGGATTAAACGTTAGATTTAATGTTTAGGTTGATTAACTCAATGATCTTAAGTAAATCGGGTTGATATTCCGCGATAGCCTAAGTAGATGTACTGAATCTGACTAAACGTTAAGCGATTGTCTAGAGATGAGTTTCTAAATGAATGCAGTGATTCCGATTTGTTTATGATCAACCACGACTTTGGGTAATTACTTGTCCAATGATAAATGTTCTCGGAATCCTATTTTTTAGGTTGGTTGTCTTTAAATTGATAATTCCATTTTCAAATCCTTGTTTTCACTTTCTGTTTTTAATCGCATAAAACCCCCCATTTAACTTTTTGTTTTCAATTGAGCGATTTATTACCTTGCAAATTTCTTGAAAGACGATTCAGGTTACCCACTTTATTACAAATCCGAATTTTTACAAACTTGATAATTTGACTGAGTTCGACAGCTCACGTCACTTCCCAAGAGATATACACACTTGATTACATAAAAAAAAACCCTTTAACTATTGGTTTTTGCCTTATCTAGCAAGGGTAATCGATCATCGTTCCAAGAGTAATTGATTACTTTCCAAGCTCAAATAAGCAGTAGATTACTTGTTAATAACAGTGTTATAAAAATCAATCCAACTCGGCTGGTTCGGTCGTAAATCGGACCATCGATCGGTCCAGTTTAGGTATTGGATCGATTATGCATTTAATCGAGTATAAAATTGGTGAACCTAGTTCAATCGGTATTAAAGTAGTATCAATTTTTTTTTAAAAAAAAAACGGTTTTGTGAAATTTTGGACAAAATGTTTGAAAAATAATGCTAATAAGATTAGAATTTAAACCATGTGGATTATAACTTAAAGCACTTACCACTAAACTAACTCTAAGTATTAGCTAAAATGCTTCTAATTTTATATTTATTATATTTTGTTATATATATTTAATTTATGTGGTTGAGTGAGTAATTTACTTATTAAACTAGTGACCCATTAATCTAATACCTCGACCAAATCGATGAATGATCCGAGCTTGATAACATTGGTTGACATTAGTCGATTACTTGCTATTTCTAGTGAGGTATTCGAGTAAGAGAAAATAATAAAATATATGAAGAAAGAAAATATAAGTGATGCATCTGTTTCTAGCCTCTGAGAGACATTTACTAGAGTAATTGACTAATTACTCGAGTAAATGAAGGTCAATGAGAGGTGAAACGAAAATAAATTGATACATGGTTTGAAAATGGGGTAAAATTAGTATATAATTTAAAAAAGGGCAAAATAATAAATTTTTAAAATAAGGATAAAATGCTAAATCACCCCTAAATTTTGATTGGCGCATAGTCTGATATAATGGTTGGAAATCAATGAAAATAATCAAAATTGATAATAAAAATCAGTGTTTAAAAACCCGGCCGAGGTCACGGAGTCACCGGGGCGTCAGGGGTCACTACGCTGACCCGATTTTATATATTAAAAAATTATAAATATATATATTCTATATGAAAATATTAAAAAAAAACCATCAATCATAAAATATTCAAAATATACTTAACATAAATTCACCAATTACAACCACAAATCAATATTACATAACCTAATTAAAGTATTAAGATATCAAAGTACAAAACTATTATTCTAATGGGTCACTATCCTGACCCGATTCTACCTCTTTTGATAAGGTCACCGACAAATGAAAATTTAAAGGAAATAAGAATGAGCTTTTGTTTTTCATCAACGACCGTAAGGATTTCATTTGAATGAGTAAAATTCTTTCATTTTCTAAAAGATTCACAGCAGTGAGGTGAAGATTGAAGACATCTAGGTCGCTGAATGGGAGAGAAGAGAATGATTAGATTTAGATTTGCAAATATTTTTATTTTATTTTATTTTAATAAAACGACGTTATTTCATGGAATATATAAAAAAAAATGCAGTCACCCCATTTGATCCCTCTAACCCGGGAGTCACTTAAACTCGGCCGGGTTTTAGGGGTCGGAGGGATCCATATATATATAAGATCTAATTTGTTTGTGACTCCAACTCTTAAAGGGGAGAAGTTAGAGTTGATCCGGTCAATTCGGGAGATGGAGTGAGACTTTAAAACACCGATGAAAATACCCATAATGAATTGTTTGTGACAGGAGGAGGGGTGGGGGAATGAAACAATTTGCGTCAACAATTTACAAATTCATCTTCAATCTCTTTGATAAAATAAATAAATAAATTTTCTCTCTCACAAACGTACGTCACCTATTCAGAAAGGAGCTCGAAGCCTTGATTACTTTACTTTCAATGAAAACGATTACTTTTGCACACAAGAAAACTCCGGACAATTCAAGAAGCATCTTTATTTATATATATTGTCTTACGGACATCGCATAGCTTTCAAATACTGATTCGTTCAAAGTAACACATTATGCCCGTAGGGTACCCAACCTAACTATTATACTCTCCAAGGTGCCGCTAGAAAATAAAAATAATGAAGGTGAGAATAGAGAGTGATGGTTACGCAATTAAGAAAGAAGAATCCCTTCTATGCAAAAAAGGGAAAGAAAAGAAAAAGAAAAAAACGAAGAATCCCAAGTTGACTCATGACTCATGACTCATTCAAAGGTTTCTGTGCATTAAATTGTGGTCTTTCAATTTGCAAGTCAAATCATATGTCATATTGAAATTCTTACTTGTAGATAATGAATAACTTGTAGGGACCGATTGGAAATGAAAAGCTTGGAGTAAATGGATTAATTTCATTGGCATATGGAAAATTCTTCTTCAATTTGGCCACCCTTTTAGTTAGTGTCATTTTCTTTATGTCTTTTTCTCTTTTTCTTGGGTCTTTCTTGGTTTGGTCAATGCTGATGATGGAATCCATTCCTAGTTTTCCACCCCTAACTAGAAAGCTGAAATCCTCCTCCATTACTTTTTATTTTATTTTATTTTTGTCAAGAAAATCTTAAGCAATGCATAAATTGCTCAAAAATTAAGATAGAGTTTAACACCAGTTTATCCTGTTTTATAGTTTTTAAATTGTGACTACTCTTTAAATATTTCTTTATGGTTTGTACTTGTACCTCACTCTCCACACTAAAAGAAAAAAAAATTATAATACAGTAATACGTTTGGTCAGGAAAACAAAGGAACATATGCATGAATGCTTCTTAATTTTCTAGCAAGTGATGGCATGCATTTACTTGCGGGAATGGATGGGCATTGAGGAGAATGGAAATGATTAAAGAGCACAACCACCAATTAGTATTCAATTATATGTTAAAGTTTTTACTTTTGGATCTGACAAGAATATATTAATTTATGTGATTTTTATACGCATTCATGTTTGTGCATAATTGTAATACGTATGTAACTTTATTTAAATCTAACAAAAAGAAAAAGAAAAAAGAAAAAGAAAATAGCATGCTTATGATTTTTTTATTTTATTTATTTCAATATTTTTGATGATATTATTTCTTATTAGTAAGTTTTTATGTTGCAATAAAATTTCTCAACGCCAATTTTATTATTTATTATTTATAAAATAAAGCTGGTTTTATAATACGAAATTAGAAGAGCTATAGTTTGAGAAATATTGTAAATATGTGCGCAATTTATATATATTTATTTTATTCTAATAAATTATTGATATATTTATTTTATTCATTTTCAAGTTTCTTATTGGTATACAATAATTTAGAGTTTAGTCTTCATAAATATAATTAAAAGTTAAATATAATCTTAAAAACAATTAAACTAGAATTCTTGAATAAGCCTAATTAAATTCAACTATTGTTTACCAAAAATAAAAATAAAAATTCAACTATAAAATCCTAACATCGTATTTTTTAAAAACAAATTGTTTTACTGAATAATAAATTAATTAAATGCTAGTGTTTAAAAGTTTATTAATCAATATAATTTTATAATATATTTATTTATCATTAATTAAATTTACACATCATTGTTGTGTTATTATTATATGGGTTTTATAAAAATTATGTTGTAGGAAAAGTGATTGTGTTATGTTATATAGATTCGTTTTGCGTGCAGTAGTTTTTTTTTTGCTTCAAAAGATGCGGGCCCTATAAAATATTGTGTGTGTAGGAAATTTTTTGTGATTATGTTAAATGACAAATGCAAATCCCTTATTATATCTATGTCACCTGATCATAACTTTAACATATGCATATATATGCACTAAAATAATAAGAAAAAAAAAGGGTGGTGTTTAGTTTGGTTTATATTTGTTTTCATTTTCAGTTGATTTGTTTTTTTTTTTTGGTAAACAGTTGATATGTTTTTATTAATAATTATAAAAAAATTCATATTATTTTCTATTTTTAAGAATTTCCAAAGAATATGGCCATGGTGAGAATTACAAAAATTTAGTTTTCACCATTTCATTCACAATTTTGAAAAAAATAATAATATGAAAATAAGGTGGTATTTTTGTGATTATAGATAAAAATATATTACTGAAAAAAAATTCTCATTCAAATTATATTATTGTGATGATTTGTAAGTAGTTGGTTGATATTTGATTTCTTTTATTGAAAATCATATAAAGGGTTTGCTGTGAGTTTCAAATTTTTGCTAAAATAATTAAATTGTGGTAGCTCAGTTGGAGCATGGAAAATTGAAAATTGAGCAAGTGAAGGTAAGAGCATGTGTTGTTTGATCCTCAGTGGTATCATCTTCGGAAGGGGCTTAAAACTTTAATCTTGAACCCCTCGCAGATCGGACTAATTGTGAAGCGATGCACCGATTGAAATATTTCAAAAAAAAAAAATCGCTAAAATAGAATTTTGGAATTTTTGGTATAAGAGGAAAATTATCTCCCAAAAAAGATTTATCTCACTCTTTCTTTAGTAACAGTATTCTAATGAATCATTTGTTTTAATGAAGAGTTAATTTTAGAGATCATATTTCAAAAGTAAAGCGGTTTGAGATATTGTGTGAGAATACCTCCATATTATGTTTTTTTTTTTTGGTAAAGAATACCTCCATATTATTTACCAAGAAAAGGTAGTATGGTTTTCATGATCATAATGATAATATAATTTGTAACGTGTCATCACTTATAACGAATGTATTACGTTATGATTATATTTCATCAGAGCCACGTGAACCAAAAACTTTTATTTCCATGTATAAGTGCTTTTCCAACTTAAAACATCTATTTTTGGCGTCTTCTCATCTTCCTTCTTCCGTTTCAATCACTGATGGGATGTGTCTTTTTGTTGAGTACTGAGGAAGTTAATTTGTATATTATAATTGTTATGTAAATTATTCAAGTAAGATTATATATTTCTTTTTAAAAAATCCATAATAAAAACTTGCAAAACTAATGATTTGATATGAATAAGTTTACTTTAAAACCTATCAAAAAAATTATAGAGATAAATCAGTGCAAATAATGTTACACTTTGATTATGGAATGTCATTGTTCTATAAATATCTTTACCGATCGCTCTACAGATGTTCATACTTCAATAACGCGTGTCTACTTTTTATGCTTCCCGTATTGTACATGATTTTCTTTACCTCATGTCACATGAATTGTTACGAAAGTCTGAACAATTCTGTTTCACACACACGTTTATATGGGTTTTATAAGAATTATGGTGTAGGAAAAGTGATTGTGTCATATTATAGAAATTCGTTTTGTGTGCCGGAGATTTTTATTTTTTTTTGCTGCGAGTTCCACAAAATGTTATGCGTGTAAAACATTTTTTGTGGTCATATTAAATGATAGATGATAAATCCTTATTATATATTAGTATAATTATTAACATGAGAAAATTAAAGTATGCTTAAATAAATGCATCCTCAACAAAAGGAGACGTAATCCCACTCAAATGGAAAAGATAAATTCCTTTATTAACTTAGAATGAAATCATATCTAATCTCTTTAAATTTTAAGATAGAAAAAGAGAAAAATATTCTTCGTGTCTATCTTCAACTATTTTAAAATGATATCATTTTAAGATTTTAGGATTTGGAAAAAAAGTAAAAAATATTTATAAAATTTTGCTTCTTTCTTAATATATAAATTGCTCAAAAAAATTTCTTTACAAACTTTAAAATAGTATCATTTTAAATTGCAAAAGATAATTTTCTATAACATGACATGAGCAAAACAAAATTCGTAAGAAAATATATTTAATCTACACAAATTTTTTTTTATCAGTAACGAGTCAATTTTTTTTTGTTCAATTTATTTACATAAGTTTTGTAAAACAAATAAATTTACATAAAGTATATCGGATCCTAAATTAATTTTCTTAACCAATGAGAAATTAACTAATTTCTAAAAAGGTTTTATAAGAGTTATGTCATAGGAAAAATGATTGTGTTATGTTATAGAGATTCGTTTTACGTGCCAGAGATTTTTTTTTGTGCGGACCCCACAAAATGTTGTGTGTATGAGAATTTTTGTGGTCATGTTAAATGATAGATGATAAACCCTTTTAATTATCAATTGCAATCAAGTGTGAGATTCCTCCTATCATGATTCAATCAATGTTGATCAAATAGGTGATTACTAGAAAAATAAATATTCTTACTTTTATTGCATAAATTTGTCACATTTATATAAAAGTAAGTGAGTACTATTAATATTTTATCTTTCTTATCTTTATAACGGGATTCACTCACTTTTATGACGGGATTCACTCACATTTCTTTATATAAAACTCTTTCTTTTCAATTAATATTTTTCTCTTTTTTCTTCAATAAAAAAGAAAAAATATTAAACTGGATCAGAATACCTATTCTAATAAACGGAAAAATATTTAGTGCTCCAGGTCCCATGTAGTCCTTCCATTCAATGAGTGACACATGTACCAAAGTTTATATTTTATTTTCTCTCTCCTCTCTTTTCAATAGTTGTCTCATCCTGATTGGTTTGCACCACTGAATTAATGATGGTCCAGAATCACCAAAATTCTTCTGCTAATAAACATTCTAAGTATGACTATTTCAAATGTTTCCACGGGCCCAAAATAAAATAAAAATATCCCTAAATTGACAAACAACATAGTGGAAACAAATTTGGCCAAGCCTAATTTTCCCATTTCAATCGAATATATCATCGACATTGCCCTTGAGAATGTTAATATATAAAACTTTGCGAAAGTGCTACACTCCAAGTGTTGCAGAAACTTCGCCTTTGAATTGACAAAGAGAACAAAACGGAAACAACATTTAAATACTAATAAATATTCATTAATACCATTGTTTCCTTTTTTTCATATACGATCGTGTTGATTCTCTAGAGCGTTTGCAGATTCTCTACAATTCCCACTTCCCAAAAAATCCCCGAAAATCACATTCCTTTTATTTCGGGGAAAAAGGGTGGCTGCCAGAAAAAATTAATAATTAATATATATACATACATATATATGATGTGTGTATATATATTTTACATATTGCAGAACCGACCTTGAAATTTAGGATTCTCTTCTGGGTTGGTTTTGTTATTGTTGTTGTTGTAGCTGAACTCACTGTTACTGCTCGTTAAGGGGGACTCGGTGAGTGCTCTGATCATCACAAGTGTGTACATTGGATCAATTTTGATTCGCATTCTCTTCTTGGGTATTCTTGTTTTTGTGTTAAAATCTTGGAGATTCTCATCGTTGTTTTGGATCCTGAGTGCTTTTTTGAACAGAGTTGTTAATGGCCTTTTGTGGGTTTTGCAATGTTTGGACACAGCTTCTGTTGGTTTTTGTTTTTGGGTTGTGATTTTTTTTTTGGTTCTAGTTATGCTATCCGGGTGATCCTTCTCATGCTCTTAATAGTTGTTGGTTCGTTTTTATTTTTTTGTTGAATAAAATGCTGTTTGTTTTGTTTTAGGTTGTATACAGAAGAGGGTGTCATGTGTGATGTTGGAATTATGAGTGTCTAATGGTGATACCTGAAAGCTATCTGTTCACAGTCAGTGTTTGGAAAGAAAAATCCTGTCCCTTTGTTCATTAGAGTCTACTGTTTCTGTGGTAACTTCTAAACAATATATTAGAATTTTACTCTTTGGGCCAATAGGATCTTCCGTGAAATACAACATCTATTGTGTGGTTATTTGTTCTTGTGACCGTACTATTGAGATTTCATGTTTTGCTAGTTTGGGTACTATTGAGATTTCATGTTTTGCTAGTTTGGGATTTTGGGATAAATTTTAAATGTACGTTTTTTCTATTAATGAGTTAGTTATGTCAGTTAGAATATTAATGAGTCAGTTATGTCAGTTATAAAGTAACGAGTAGTTATGTCAGTTATAAAGTAACGAGTAGTTATGTCAGTTATAAAGTAACGAGTAGTTATGTCAGTTATAAAGTAACGAGTTTTTATGTCAATTATAAAGTAATGAGGGTGTTATATGTGGAGTTATGTTGGTTAGTTTTATAGCTTATAAATATCCTTTGATAGTTTGTATGAAATGTAGAACAAGAGTAAAAGAAAACGAGCAAGTAACCAAATTTTTTACAGCAAAAGATACTGTGGTTGTTTCTTGCATTTGTGTGGTTATTCAATTCTAACATGGGATGTATCCAGCAAGGGCTCCAGTGGTTGTGTATTGAGGATATTTGTCCGGGCAATTTGTTTCTGCTTTTAATTCCAAGTTTGGCATATGCAATTTCTTCCGAAGTTAAGGTTCTGCTAAGAGTATGACTAGTTTATAGGTCGCATATAATGAAGCAAAACTATAGTTTCTATAATTAGTAATAACTTGGGTATCTTCTACTTCTATGCAGTAGGATGGGTTAAATGTGAACTACAGTTGTTGTGTTCAAATTATAATTTCTTGATTTATATTGGAAAAACTCATATTGTGATTTACAAGCTATAATCATACCATGTCCGTTTATTTATGTATTATTTAGCAATGATTTCTTTTTTTTCTCTTTCTTAAAAGGAAATCAGAAGCTGTTCAATGGCAAAAGATACTTCCGGTTCTGATTCCCATAATAAACGTCTTGGTCTTTTAAAAGATCAAGTTCATTTGGTTAAAAGGAAAGACTCTGATCGCTATGAGATTGCTCCAATCCATGATCAACTATCATTTGAGAAGGGTTTTTTTATAGTAATTCGTGCATGTCAAGTGTTAGCCCAAAAGAATGATGGAATAATATTGGTAGGGGTGGCAGGTCCTTCAGGGGCAGGGAAGACTGTATTTACAGAAAAAATACTCAGTTTCATGCCCAGCATTGCAGTCATTTCAATGGATAATTACAATGATGCTAGCCGAATTGTTGATGGAAACTTTGATGGTAAATTATCATCTGGTCTTTTGTTATGTGATGTCATTCTTTCTATGGTGCATTATCAGGATGCAGACTGCATAGCATGATTAAACAGAATTTTTCTCTGAGGGCAGGAATGTCATGGCTTATCTCTCCATTTTCTTCTCCCTAATAAAAGTCTTAAATGTGGAATAAGATATGTTTTGGCTTCTGAATAATGGTGATTTTATTTTTAATTTTTTCAATTTTTGGGTATATACTGATATACACCACTGACTCAGCTTTATGGTGATTAGAATTGTACAGTGTAAATCATGTCATACGTTACTGACCTTGCTTAGGGTATTTGTAAGGTCAAAAGTCTGGTCTGATTAGTTAGAACTTAGAACTGAGATGTTAAATCCACTTATAGAGTGGTAAGGCTATAAGTAGACGGGATACCTAAGTTAAGTGGGTGCTATGCTAAGAACGTCAAGGATGGAAGAGGATGTTCTTACAAAAGACTCAATAGTGGATAACTTAAAATTAAATTTGAACAAATGAGAGAATTCCTGCATTATCCCTGAATGAGCAGAAAATGGATGGCATAATGCCAGTTCAGTTATTCTGCCCTTGAGCTCATTATCGAATATAAAAATTGTTAGAGATGTAATATGAAACCACTCATGTATTTTCATTTACAAGCTTAAGCTTTTGTGATAGTTGGTTCATGACATGATATATAAGTTTCTATGACTAAGTGGTCTGGGGTTCAATCTCCCCATTCTTCTAACAAATTTTTTAGCACAAAGTAATTGGGTCTGTGCATTGTTCACACTGCAATCCCTAAAAGGACTTTTGGTGTGAGGGGGCGTACTTGAGATTGATTATAAAATCATTCATGTGTGTTCATCTAAAAGCTTAAGCTTTTTTGATAGTTAGTTCATAAGGCTAAAGGCAAAGGGCAAACCCCGATGCACAAGGGTCCTTGACATTCCAAGGGTAGGGGTGAGAGTCAATTGCTCGCATCTTTTCCATGCATTTTTTGCAAATGGGCTTTCCAGACTCGAACCAGTGATATTCTGCTCACAAAAGAGCAACCTTGTTACTGCTCCAAGGCTCATCCTCTGGTATAGTTGGTTCATGAAAAAAATTATTATTATTTTCTATTTCCCTTTCCCTCCTGCCTTCTGCTTTGGTGAGGTGTGTGTGCCTTGAAATTTCTTAAGGCTTGATTTGAAGTAAATCATTTGTAAGCAGCATTTTCATTTGGGAGAGTGAGCTATTATGTAAGCTTATTATTGTACATTTGATGCAAATATTTACCTGATCCACAGAATAAAATGTTTCGGGTATCATGTTCATGCTTTGGTTATTATGACATTTAGATTTAGGCTAAAAGTTTTTTAAGTTAGGACACCAACCTCTTATTAATTCTGTTATCACCTTGTGCAGATCCACGCTTAACAGACTACGAGAAATTGCTCCAGAATCTACATGATTTAAAGGAAGGAAAGCCAGTCCAGGTTCCTATATATGATTTCAAGTCCAGTTCGCGGACAGGTTACAGGTCAAAATTCTAAGCCATCTTGAGTATCTGTACAATATGGCATATTTTCAGAGTTGAAAAGTTATTGTCTTGGAGCAGTGATATAGGAACACAATTTGACAAAAAAAAAAAATTAAAGAGAATAAATAAGGAAAATTATATATAATTTTGGTAATAATTTGCAATCTGCAGCTATATGTGTAGCTATGTAGCCCCATACTGCTGTTTAATATGGGTCTTCAATTTCTGTTTGATGTTCTGGTATCCTGTGATTACAAAGTAAATTTAAAGTTAACGATTAATTTAACTCAAGATTGATTTCAATTGATTCAAAATACTCTTGACACACCATTTTTGGCTTGTATGCCTTCAATTTCATGTTAAAATGTATGCTGCTTGCAGGACCGTAGAAGCCCCAAGTTCCCGTATTGTGATTATAGAGGGCATCTATGCTTTGAGTGAGAAGTTGCGACCTCTACTGGACCTTCGAGTCTCTGTTACAGGTGGAGTTCACCTTGACCTCGTAAAGCGAGTTATACGAGACATACAACGTGCTGGTCAAGAACCTGAAGAAATTATTCATCAAATATCTGAGACGGTTCATACTTTTATAATCCCCTTCATCGTTTTATACAGATTTGGAAAGTAACTGTTTCCTGAAGTGCTTAAGTTTAAACTTCTGCAGGTATATCCAATGTACAAGGCCTTTATTGAGCCGGATCTCCAGACAGCACATATAAAAATAATCAATAAATTCAATCCATTTACTGGATTCCAGAGTCCTACTTACATATTAAAGGTTAGTTCCAAGATAAATTATTTTTTTAATTCCACTTGTTAAAAGGAAAGGAAAAAGTCCTGTTGATTCTAATGCTTATATGTGATGCTGTATTAATAAAAATTAGTAATTTGCTGTGTAATTTGTTCTAGTCAGCGAGGAATGTTACAGTAGATCAAATTAAAGCTGTTTTCACTGAAGATTTTAAGGAAACAACAGAGCAAACTTATGACATATATCTTCTACCACCTGGTGAAGATCCAGAAACTTGCCAATCATATTTACGGATGCGAAATAAGGATGGAAAATACAGTCTCATGTTTGAGGTTTGGTTTCTTGTTATATTTTATATCTGAAGTGACATGGTTGTCCATTCAATATGTGATATCAGATATTCTTACTAGGGCATAGTTGAATTGAGTTATAGGGGAAATAGATACGAAGGACTTTGAATCACTGGTTTAGATTGATATGTTGTGTTTAGATGCAAACCACTAATGCATTTTGCACTATTAATTTAGGTCAAGCATTATTGTTGTACATCTAGTACGAGCCCAACATAATAGTAACATAACAAGACTCATAACATTTGAATGGACCTTAATATTCTAACTGATATGTATTAGAATATTTAATAGAGAATGATGCATAGCAAAACAGTCTTATATTGTTGGCAGCAAGTAACTAGCATGGCTTTGTTTTATAAAGGACAAGGGTAATGGATCTGTGGAGCAGGATTCAAGTAGCTAAAATTAAACCTTGCTGGTTGTAGAAGTACTGTTACCATACTTGTATTTTTGTTTTAATATGTGGACCTTCAAGTCATTGAAAATATCTTGAATTTCGTATAGGATTTGATCGTTTAAGACTTAGAGGTTCTCCAAGGGAATGTTAGTTTCACTGATGGTATAATAAACTATTGCATAGTTCTGATTCTGAAACACATTTCTACCTATTAACATAAAGACATAAACCAAAGGTGAAGAATGAAGTTCGTGTCTTGCTCAGACACTGCTCTGAATTTTATTTAGTAAACACAGCTTGTTTTATAAGCTTTTGCAGCTGTACAAAATACTATAAAATAAACACAAAGCTAAGGATACAGAACTGAAACAATAAGAGTAACGAAAACATCCTTGTATATCTAGGACTACAACTGAATTGGAATTATAAGTGCAATTCTGGGTTCAAATCCAGTAGTATTTTGGTCTACATTTTAAATTTTTAGTCTTAATTTGTAATTGTTTGGAATTAGCTCAACATCTTTTTGTGGATTTGATTGTGTTGAAAAATGTGACTAAATAAGAGTAACAAATTTTTTGAAGACAGGATAAATTCGTTCGGGCATGTTATAGGTGCTGAAGCTGATAACTTAAGAACTATATGAAGCCAACCATTTTTGAAGTCTGCAATCCGCTTCTCCTTCCAAAATATCTCAATTATCTTTCCTGATCAGTGCTTCATTCACTTGCATATGAAATTAATTTTTTAATGTAAAATAAAGTTAATTTAAATCTGAAAAGGTTAAGATTGCTTGAGTTGGAGGATGAGATATACTCCCCCATTATTGAAATATCAGATGCAAAATACAGGTTGGCACCCCTTAAAATGATGCACTTGAGTCACCATAAGTTGTTATAATTGCTGACGTTTTAGTTTTAAGGCTTTTATGAATTTTAATAATTGTAGATGTTTCAGTTTGCATGACTTTATGTTTTGTTTATGGTTATTTCTATTTTGTATCAGTTTTTAAGATCATTGATGGTCCTTTATTGTCAGTTACTTTCTGTATTGCCTGATTAAAAGGCTTGTTAGAGGGACTTTTTTGATTGTTAAAGAATAATAGTATAGGAGAAAACTTCTGCGTTTTCCTGAAAGCCTATTTTCCCTATGATTTTGCATCATTTGGTATCAAAGCTCAGGTTTCCTTAAAGATGGCTGAGCAGGAAAATTGCGAAGGTCGTGGTCGTGGACGAAGAGGTCGTGGCGGCAGAGGACGCGGTCAACCTACCGATGAAGATTATTATATTGATGCGTGAGATGCTGAAATTGAGGAAAAGGACAGATGGATCCAAGAACTCGAACAACTGCTTGCAGAGGCACAATTGCACGGGTCAGAAGGGAGACAGGAATCTGAACTGTCATCTCTAGAGGAAGAGGAGGATGAAAATCCATTTTGGAATCGCGAAAGACCAAGGAGAGGTCGAATTCGTGATCAACCCTTCACATCCAATTTTGGGATGAAGATCGAGATTCCAGAATTCGAGGGATCAACTCACCCTGATGTATTCATCGACTGGTTACACACCGTCGAGAGGGTTTTTGGTTTTAGATTTAAAAAACCTCACAGATGAGCAAAAGGTGAAATTAGTGGCAATCAAATTGAGGAAGCATGCCTCAATCTGGGGGGAACATGTCTAAGAAACAAAGAATCAGAGACAGAAAATCTATGATTCAAACATGGGGCAAGATGAAGAAATTGTTGCAACACAAATTTTTGCCTGCTCAATACAGACAAGAGGCATTTATTGAGTATCACAATTTCAGACGTGACTTTACTGAGGAACAATACACCACTGAATTTGATCGTCTTCGAATGCGTTGTGACATGGTCGAAGAAGATGAACAGGTGATTGCTCGATATCTAGGTGGATTGCGAGATGACATTTCTGATGTTGTGTACCTACAACAATATTGGTCTTATGAAGATGTGTGCAAACTTTCCTTAAAGGTGGAAGGACAATGTAAAAGATAAGGTGATAGTTTGAAGTTTCAATCAAGATTTCCTACAAAGGAATTCGGAGCTAAATCAGTGAGTTCATCACCAACTTCACCTGCTGGAAGGAGTTCTACGCCTCAAAATAATATTCCTAACAAGGAAGGGTCGAGTAAAGGAAGTAGTGCAGGGAAGAGATGTTTCAAGTGCCAAGGAATTGGACACTTTGCTGCAGATTGTCCAAATAAACAGATTGTGACATTTGCAGAGGCTCCATTTTTTGATGAAGAACCAATCTATGACAATGTAGATGAACAAGATGAAGCAGAATCTGAAGAGGTAGAAATTGTCTATGCTGATACCGGAAAATCACTAGTCACTCAAAGAGTCTTGAATAAGGATTTGGTGAATGATGAAACGTGGCTTCGGCACACCATTTTCCACACCAAGTGCACCAGTGGGGGAAAAGCATGCACTGTGATTATAGACGGAGGGAGTTGTGAAAACGTGGTTTCTACCACTATGGTAGAAAAAGTGGGGCTAAAAACAGAAGCACACCCACAACCTTATAAATTGTCTTGGCTAAAAAAAGGGAATGAGGTGAGGGTAACCAAAAGATGCCTCGTGTGTTTTTCAGTTGGGAAAAAATATTCAATGAGGTATGGTGCGATGTCGTTCCTATGGATGCTTGTCACATTTTATTAGGTAGACCATGGCAATTTGATAGGAAGGCAAAACATGATAGTTTCAAAAATACTTACACCTTCAAAAAGGATGGTCACCTTATTACACTAGTACCTTCAGATTGGAGGAAGGAAGCAAAGAATTCTCTGCTGTCCAAGTCAGAAAATCTAGAACTGACAAAATTCGCAGGTGTAATGCCAGAAGAATTGCCGCCTCGATTACCACCTGAAGAAGTTGACATCAATTGTTGAGATATATAAAATCATTAATGTAGCCTCACTCAATAGCTTAAGCTTTTGGGTTGAATTGGTTCTTTACATGGTATCAGAGCCTCGGTATGCCGGGTTCGATCCTCATCGTCCCCCACTTTCTTTCTAGTGGAATTTCTTTCTTCGCACAGGTAGGTAGGCCTGTGCATCATCCACCCCTTCAAGCTCAGTGGACTCTCGTGTGAGGGGACGTGTTGAGATATATAAAATCATTAATGTAGCCTCACCCAATAGCTTAAGCTTTTGGGTTGAATTGGTTCTTTACACCTGAAGAAGTTGACATCAATTAAGACGACGTAGATTTGAGGGAGAATCTTTTCGTAGCGGGGGAGGATGATGCACTTGAGTCCCTATAAGTTGTTATAATTGCAGACGTTTTAGTTTTAAGGCTTTTATGAATTTTAATAATTGCAGACGTTTCAGTTTGCATGACTTTATTTTTTGTATCAGTTTTTAAGATCATTGATGGTCCTTTATTGTCAATTACTTTCTGTATTGCCTGATTAAAAGGCTTGTCAGAGGGACTTTTTTGATTGTTAAAGAATAATAGTATAGCAGAAAACTTTTGCGTTTTCCTGAAAGCCTATTTTCCCTATAATTTTGCATCATAAAACCTACATGATAGGATGATCCAAATAAAAGAAATGGAAAGAAATAGTAAAGAAATGAATCTATTGGTATAATATTGATTGAAAAAGAGAATGTTATTGCCAAGCTTGCAACAATGGCAGATTACAGATAGAAACAACAAAGATGCAGAAAAGAAAAGATAAACCCGTTGTACTAACAAAAAAGAAGAAGATAAACCCAGGAGAATTATAGATCCCCTGGATTGTCCCAATGCCCAAGTCCCAAGATATTCCATATCCCCCTGCAACTATTCCTTACCCTCTATATAACAACTTTACCTCGCCTCACAAAACACATCCATAATAGAAAAAGGGAATATTATTCCCATAACTAACCACATGCTATTATTCCTGTAACTAACCTCACACTGACTAACGCCTTACTGTTAGGGGTTGTAACACTACATTTTGATCTCCCCAAGAAGGCATAATATAACTTCTTTTTTAAAAAGTGAGTGTACATATTCGGAAAATTGTTCATAGAACGTGCACCAGAAATAATTGTGCCCCAAAAGATGCGCCCGATTACTGTGCACAGAACGCATTGCCACATTTGTTTTGTCTCTCCTAAACACATTATGCGGTTAGGTTTACTGATAAATGATAGTTTTGGTTGGATATGAAACTTTAACATTTTCAATTCTGCTATTTCTCCAATTTTTTTATTAAGCTTGAAGTTTGTAGTTGAAATACTTTTGGGGAATTTTAATAGAAAAATGGCTTTTCATTTTTTATAATTTAGAATTTAAAAGGCTATAGTTTCTTTGTTCGTGACTTCCTCTTTTAATTTTTCTTTTGGACCATAATAATGTATATTTCATTAGCACGGCATGCTATTAGATCTCATATCTCTTGTATTTTATGTATGAACTTTTATTTTTCTCCATACTTGATTGATGGAGGTTTTCACATGGTGTCAACTAATTGATGGTTTATAACTTTTTAGGAATGGGTGACAGATAATCCTTTTGTCATATCGCCAAGAATTACTTTTGAGGTCAGTGTGCGCCTCCTTGGTGGACTAATGGCCTTGGGATACACAATAGCTACTATCCTCAAGAGAAGCAGCCATGTCTTTTCTGATGAGAGGGTTTGTCTGAAACTAGATTGGCTTGAGCAACTTAATCGACATTATGTTCAGGTAATGCTAGAACAAGTCTATGATACTATCTTACTAATGCTAAATTGCTTTACTGGGACACTTAATCGACATTCAATGTTTAGATGTTGTATTTCCAGTTATCCTTCATAAGTTTTGATTGAACATGTTGAACTGGCTTGATTGTAGGATTTGGTGGGAGTTAACGAATTTTGCATTTTTTTTTTTTTTGCTTTTTTGTACATATATCAGTCTATTTCTCAGAGGTAATTAGTTATATGCAACATTTTTCTAACAAAATTGTGAAATAAAGCAAAGCTGTTTGGTTTCTAACTTATAACTTAAAGCTCAAGAGATGTGAACTTTATGAAGAGTCTCAAGTAATTTGTTTCTTCTCATTTTATTTACTAAGGCTTCCTTCCAAAGAAAATAAATCTTTCAAGTAATTTTTGTATATTTAAATTTAATGTCTGACTTCACAGTTTTGATTCTATGCTGACTTGGATTGCTTCTGATAAAGGTTTTTGTTTATCATCTGACACTGATATCATAGGTTAAACACTTTTGTATTTTTGTTTCTTTTGGTTTTTGCATTTCTTTGATTTTTTGGTTTATGACACATTTTGTGTTTCACTGAATTGTTTGGAACTTTATAACTAACAGGTACAAGGAAGAGACCGCTTAGTTGTAAAAGACATAGGAGTGCAGCTGGGTCTAGAAGGTTCCTACATTCCTCGCACCTACATTGAGCAAATTCAACTTGAAAAGCTTGTGAATGAGGTTATGGTATGGCAGCTTACCATCTGCTAATATTAAATCATATCGACATTTTCTATCTAACTGTTCCACAGGCCCTACCAGATGATTTGAAGACAAAGCTCAGCCTAGATGAGGATTTGGTGTCTAGCCCCAAAGAAGCACTTTCTAGAGCCTCTGCCAACAGGGTTGCCACGAGAAATAAACATCTGAGGAGGTGAAAATTCCCCATCTAAATACATTAGGAGTTACTACAATTTGATTTTTGATAGAATCCAATGGTGTTGATTGATCCGTGCAGCCAACCCAACGTCCCAAACCTATTGGGACAATGCTTGATTAATGTTGTTATTGCAAAATCAATCGGTGAAATGTCATAACCACCCATAATTTAGTGGATAAATCAGCTCAAAGGAAATCTAAATCTGTGAAATTATTCAATGCTATATTGAGAGAGATATTCAACTTAATTGTTTAACCTAAATGGATGATTTTGACACTTCCTTAGATCATTCTTGGTTAGTAAATGGGTAGTTACATCATTTGACCAAGAATTGATGGCTTTACACTAACTGGATATTTGTTGTATTTTTAATGTCTAGAGTTTTTGTAGATTTTGCAAATAAAGGGAATGTTTGTGTGAGATCACCTAAATGGCTATAAATCTAGGCAGGGCTAGAGTAATTTTCTTGAAGAAATTCATTGTATATTTCTTGAAAACTGCTTTGCAGTTACCTAATAATACAACTATTGTGTATCTTCAACAGTGGAATGTCACAGTCATATACAAATCAAAGGGACAAAAGTCTAGCCAAAGCTACTGGGTATGTTGCCAACAATCAAGGGTTTGTTGAAAGAAATTCAGATTCTTCTGCAACAATAGTAAATCATGTAATAACATTTACTTGCAGTAGTTTTAATTCCTGTAAACATACTGTATTTATATCATCATTTCTCTGTGGTCCATTCCCCAATTAATTATCTACTTTTTGTCTTCATTCACCTAATATTTGGTAGGGAGCCATCAGTCAGCTTTCAGATCAAATTTCTGCCCTTAATGATAGAATGGATGAGTTTACAAATCGTATCGAAGAGCTGAACTCCAAGTTAACCATCAATAGTACTTCTCCAAGCCATCAAAATTTGTCACTTCAAGCTGAGGCCTGCAACGGTTCTGCACCCACGTCTTACTTCATCACTAATTTGGGCAATGGTTCCCTAACTGGATCTAAAATGCCAAATTCTTCATCTTCATCACAATTAGCTAAAGATTCTCCTTTAATGGAAGAGGTATCTTTTCTGAGTCTTATTTTATCTCACTTTCATTTTATAGTTTTTGACTCCTTCGATTGATTCATAGATAGCCGCATTTTCCTGAGAGGGAAATGTTTAGATGGTTTCCACTATAATGAAACTAGTCCCAATTTTTTTATGCTAATTTTAATCTTAGAAACCTAGTATAGATAAGGAGATGGAGAGGGACAAAAAAGGAAAATAATGACCTTTTATTTGGATCCCTTAAAAGGAGCAATGTGGTGGGTAATGAAAGTAATGATTTCTCTAAAAATTTAAAAATATATGAATATGTTGCACATGTTTCTTGGATTTGTGTAAACTCTATTATGTTACTTGACATTCTTTTATGTTGCGAGTGGTCTAGAACTAGGGCATTGATTTGACCTGAGGTACAATACTGAAATTGTCAGAATTTTCTCCTTGGCATAGAGCTTATCTATGTAGGTATGACTAAATTAGTAAGTGGAGAAAGAGAGTAGCAACCATTTTGATCACAATATAAAATGAAGGTCTTATAAACAGTCCAACAATGGTTTTGTATTTGTTGGTAGGATACAAAGTTTTTTCTTTTAAATGCGCAACAGTTGTTTTCAGGTTGTTGAATATAATTTGTTCTTTGCTTTTATTGCTGTTAACCCAAAAAAATAAAATTGTTCTTGTCAAGTGGTTCATAAGCCGGTGTCATGCTGTTAATGTATATAAACTTTGTGAATCACCAAGGTGTCTCTGACTTTGGAATCAATGCTGCATTTTAGTTCTTATTGATTTACTTGACTTCTCTGTGTCATCAGATATCAGGTATTGCACGTGGTCAGCGTCAGATCATGCATCAATTGGACAATCTCAATAATCTTCTCAAGGGGGTGTCTCACCAAACAAGAACCAACAGAAAAGGCATAGCTACGGATTCAGGTTACACTGGAGCTCGTGTTATGGTGGTAGCAGCAGTTGGTTGTTTGGGGATATTCTTGATGAAGGGCTTGTTGACACGAAAGTGATTCATCTACACGTTTAGTCAGTGCTGTACATTCATGATAGTTTTTCTTCAATGTGACAACCCTTCTGGTAAGAAAGGTGTTGAGGCATTGACAGTGGAAGAGAGATTCTGCAGGCACTTTTTTTAGTGTCATTTGAGGGTCGGTGAGAGGATCACGCCCACTTGAAATTTTGTAACTTCGTGGGCTTACTTTTTTTATCTAAATTTTATTGCATTTTCAACCTTATATCCACAACAAAATAAGTCTTTGTTTTAGAATCTTTATCTAAATTTTATAGCATCTTCAACCTTATTTTTCATGCAATTTCAACCTTACCAAGAGCTTAACACAAAAAGAGGTAGATGTAGAGCGAAATTTACTTGGGGAAAGATAGTAAAACAAGATTTAATGGAGTGAGATATAGATTGGTGGATGGTATGCCATAGAACGAAATGGAGAAAAGAAGTATGGTGGAGGATTTCCCTTTTTAGTCATTTTCCCCTTCATTTCCCCCTTTTCTTCTTTTCCCTTTTTTTTTTTTACTTTTATATATATATATATAACCTTTTTATATTTTTCATTTGTGTTCATTTATCATCGACACCAATTAATTTGGGATAAATGTGTTGTTGATGTTGACGTTGTTTCAACCTTATATCCACAACAACATGAAGTTGAACTCTTCGGATTTTCAGCTCTAATCCATTAAAATATAAAGCTTTTGAGCTTCTCAGCTTTGAACCCTCCAGCTATAATCCTATGCAGAAACTCATGACAACCGCAGCATCTTGACTTTTGTTCATGACTTCTGCATATTGTGGCTCTCCAAGATCAACCTTGGTTTTGCCCATCTTGAAAATTCCATTCCCTAGATCTATACGTTGTCTTTATAACAATCAACGATCAATAATTGAATTAAAAACAAGAAAGAAAATTTACTTAAGATGATGCATGTAGTTTCTTTGCATTTGATCTTGGACCAGGTATATGTGAAAGCTGGTTTTAGGTGCTACGAATATTCTTAGTTGTGATTCACACCTATTTATATTCTTTCTAGCACACCACAATTTAAACATATTTACCGTAGTCTCAGTCGGTTTATTTATTAGTAGATTGGTTCAATTCAGTTGAGACTCACACATGAAGTCATTTCATGTTTTTTCCTTCGAGATGCATCTACACTCACATAACATTTTTCTATTTCATATAGAGATACTAGTTATGATTAAAATTGACACAATTTGGAGTACACTATCGCGTTATTAATACAATCTTACGATGTACTTAATCAAGACATTTTTCAATGTTTTAATATTGGAAAAAATGTTTGTTATTTTAACTGACATAACTTTATATCATTTTCAGCCGGGTTTCCTTTGTTTTTCTCCTCAGCAATAAGCTTTTTGGTTTTGGGTTCCAGAGTTTTCCTTTTTTGGATTGTCAAGTCAACAACCGCGGTCTTCTTTCCTCGGACCAAAGCGGCCAAGAAGCTTGGTTGCTCATTTTGCTGCTCCTCCATCTTTGGAACTGCAAGTAAAATAATGGAACCATTTTAAAATGAGATATTATACTGCAAATATTGATTAAACAAATAGTGCAGAAATCATACTTATTTCCAAATCCAACTCCTCCTGAGATTTGAAAATGAGGGATGACATGCTGACATGGCCGCAATTTGACATATGCAACCATGGAAACAGTCGCGTTGATCTAATCATCATTCAACTCGGTTTCTTTAAAACGGTAACTCGAAGGAGCAAAATTATATGGTCAGGTGACAAATATAAAGGAAACCTTCCCTATGCATTTTCACCATCAATGGAATGAAGAAACCAGGGTTCTTTCCCGGGTTGTGCTATAACTTTGAAAAACTTTTCTTTAAAGTTTTTGAAGGACTCAGAATAAACATTAAAAAGCTTTCATAAGGGATGACCTCAGATATTAACCCAACCTTTCCTTTCTGGAGGTTCACGGCCAGTACGAGATGTAATGGCTTGGAAATAGAAAAAGAAAATAGAAATTGTGCAAGGCAAAGTACGATAAGCACAGAAATGCTCAAATGCTTTAACAAAGCCCCAACCATTGGGGAGGAGTTGAGAAGGAGCTATATGGAGATGGTTTAAAACAGAAATTTGAAATTCGTTAAAGGAAACCGAATACCGAGTTGCGTCACAAGATCTCGATAAAAGAAAAAAAGAGAGGGTTTATCTGGATTCCTCCCTGAGCAAACCGGCTCGTTTTCGTGGGAAGGAACTATATCATGATTGTTAAGATTGCCGACTCTGAGCCCGGTTACGTCTTCCACGCTCATCTCGGATAAAGTACTTAAAACTTCATAAGTTACCCGGGGATACTAGGTATTAAGGCGGCATGAGGAGACTCGGAATCCGACTCAGCAGAACGAGACTCCTCTACAATCTCTGATGGAGATGACGCCATAAATACCTAAAACAATGAGAAGTATAATAAGAAGAAATGGTTAGACATACCTGAGTCAAAAAAGCTACTAGAAGAATAATCACTAGTTGATGAAGTCGTAGATTTCTTTGAGATTGAAATCAGATCATTAGCATCACCTGAAGCCAAGGTAGACTCCGGAACATCTCCATGGCGACAACTCGACAAGGTGGACTCGGCTAAAGAGTCAGACCCCCGCTCTATGAGTTTATAACTTAAGAAGACACAAGAATAATAATGGCCAATTTGCTTAGGTTTTGAAGATCTCAGAGGACCATGGGAAGAAGATGATACATTCGAGTTTGGATCTCGGGAGGGTTTGACTCGGTTCGGGAAATATATTGGGGGATACATCTCTTTACAAAAGGACGACCTCTACCTCGTCTAGTAGAACCTCGACTCTGTCATGTAGGGTTTTCATTAATACTAGGATTAGACAAACTAGATCTTCTCCTGGTGCCTCCACCATGAAGCATTGCTTCCCGTTCTTCCTCTTCGGTCCTAGGCATCCCCCACCGCTAGAATCGAGCCCTAAGTGGGATCTTTTTTCGATCCAGTGTCCAGAATCCAATGATTTTGTTTTATATCTGATACTGTGTTACCTATATTGAAAGCAGATGAATGAGTTTGAATCATGTTGGATGAATGAGTTAGCTTTGATCTTTGTAGGAGTTCCAGAATTTCTTGATGTTGTTTTTTTGAAAAGGCAAGATTCAGAGTTTCTGGTTTAGGTTCTGGATCAGTACTGTTGACATTGTCATCAAATTCTGGTGAAACGAGATTTGTAGTAGTAGCATATGGTCTTCTGGTTTTGTATCCTGGTGGAAATCCATGCTTGAGATAACATGTCTCGATAGTATGGTTTGTTCTTTTACAGTATGTGCAAAATTTATTTCCACGACCTCTTCCTTGATTGAAACCTTGATTAAAGTTTTGATTATATCGAGTTTGTCCTCTGTCTATTGGTCCTCTGGATTTTTGTTGTTCAGCAATATTGATGAAAGATTGTGGATCTTGGATTATAGTAGCATTGGCTCCTATTTCAAACGCCTTTCTTGCTGAAGAATCAACGAAAACACTTTGTTAACACATGGAAGAGGGTCTAACAACATTACCTGAGCTCTCACATGCTCAAATTGATCATTTAACCCTTTCAAGAATCTTATCACATAGTCCCTTTCACGAGTATCCTTGACTTGTGTTGCTGCTCCACATGCGTAAGATGGTAAGATTGGTTGTAAGCTTTCTAATTGATCACATAAAATCTTTAATTGGGTGAAGTAATCTGAAACACATTTGTCTCCTTGCTGCAACTTGAAAATTTCATTTTGAAGATCAGAAATTCTAAACATATCAGTTTGAGCAAATCTGTCTTTCAAGTTGTTCCAGATGTCCTTTATCCATCCAAAGTACTGATTGTGCAATGGATTCTGAGATGGACCGGTTAAGCCAAGAAATTATCATAATGTTGCACCTTTCCCATGCTCCAAATAGAGGACTGTCATCATCTGGTTTCTTGATTGCTCCATTAACAAAACCAAGCTTATTCTTGGATAGAAGTGCCATACGCATCGATCTTTGCTATGTATGGAAGTTCTTTCCATTCATTGAAGGAGATACTAAGACTAGCGATGGGCTTTCATTGGGATGTAAGTAATAGGGATTGGATTCTGGTGATGCATTTTGGTTTGGTACTGGATTTTGACTTGGTGCTGCATTCTGGTTTGGTTGATCTCCCATTTTCTTGATTGAAGAAAAGAAAACATAATGTTTCGAAGAGAAGAAGAAGGAAATCTTTTGAGAATAATTGGAATCAAGAGAGGGTGAATACCATAGCTCTAGACGAGCTCTGATACCATCTTGAAAACTAGAGAAAAGATAGAATTGTATTGAATGAATTGTCAAGGTTACATTGCTGATATTTATACAACAGCAAATGACTAAAACGTGCAAGCTAAATTCTATAACTGTAAATAACAGAAATAACAGACTTCTAACTAAGAGTGACTTCTAACTAACAGAATTAAAAATAAGCAACTGAGTTGATTGCAAGCTACTGTATATATTAACAATATATGGAAGATTCTAAGCATATTTTTACTGGTGCCAAGTACCAGTCGCTAGTCTCCATTACACCAATTAGTCCCAATTAGCATTTGTTATAGCTTCCACGGATAAAATAATGATATCAATATAGATTGGTATTAATTAGTCCGTTTATTACCTTTAATTAGTATTTCAAATCCATGTAATTAATATGTTGTTATAAAAGCCATGATGGCTGTGTGGAATAAACAAGCAATTACTTTTTCCCAATCAATCTTCTTGGTGGAGTATATCACTACAAAAAAATAATTAAAAAAAATGAAGTGTTTCTACATTTAGAAACGTGGCAAAAGTTGCTTTAAAACGTGGCTCTGCCATTCACGAGATTGATTATAGGAGAGAGGTGCGGTTGAATGGAAGGAAAATATTGGAGAATTAAAATATCTTATGGCCCTAATTAGAAATATATATCCAAGCCAAATATTTATTTCAGCGTCCAATAGTTCTTGCTTATGTTGGGTAGGAGCAGGTTGTTCATACCTGCAACATCAACTTACCCATGAAGAAAATCATCCTCCTGGTGATTTTGCGCAACTGTTGATTTGGTGTAACCAAAGTGGAGGGTGCAGATTAAGTATTGTGTGTCGATGGATGTAGCGGAGGAAACAAACCTTGTGATGGAGCTCATTTTTAGTATGACAATAGTATGTACTACTTTCTTCCATGTCATCAATCGAAATTGGTATTTAGTTTTTATTGGAGGGACGTATAAAAAATGGGCGAAAAGTACTGTAGAAAGAACCATGTGATTATGTTCATTTGGAAGGCCGAAAATAAATCTTTGGTACTACTGTTGTACCAAACTTCAGTACATCTCATCAATGAGAATAGTATACATTAGAGAAAAGAGAAAAAATATGAAAAAAATAAAATAAAATAACTGACATATAATATATTTATTGGTGGGATACATTGAATCTTTAGTACAACAGTAATACCAAAGATTTATTCGATGGCTGAATTGAACCACCCGTCGTAACCAATTAGAGTGATGGATTCAAAATTGGAATTGAATGGATTCTAATTTCTAAGTAGTGGCTGTAATGGTCCGAGGTTGGAATTGAATGGAGTCTAAGCAGTGGCTGTAATGGTTTAGGGTTTGTCTATTAGTATCCTACACGACTCATCAATGAGGAGAGATGCGGAGTAATAATTGTGCGAATTGCACAAGTAGTTAAAAATGCGGAATAATAATTAAATTAATGGTGATAGTTGAATTGGGGTATGAGAGTTAAGTAAGTGTGTACGAAAGCATATGTTTTTTGGGTTTTATAAGAGTTATGTTGTAGGGAAAGTGATTGTTTAATATTATAGAGATTCGTTCTGCGTGCCTTAAATTTTTTTTTTTGCTTCAAAAAATATGGGCCCCACAAAATATTGTGCGTGTAAGAATTTTTTTGTGTCATGTGACATGATAGATGTAAATCTCATATTTTATCCTTTTCTCGTATTATTTTTTAGAGCAGTTCAAAACCTTAATTTTGGATCCGCTCTGAACAAGATTATCTCCTATAAAAAATATCTATGATTTATAATAAGGGTAAAGTGTGTGTCATTTTAAAGGATGTAAGTTGTGTCATTTTAAGAGAGAGAAAGAGATAGATAAATGAGGAGAGAGAATTGGAAAAAAATAAAGGTGTGAGTCTCATATCTTTATGAGAGTGAAAGGATATAAGTTGTGTGAAGGATAAATACTTTTCCCTTATAATAAAAAAGAAATACTTTTATTATGTTGTAGAAAAAATAGTTACCTCATATTATAGAAATAAAATTATAAGTGATACTCACAAGTAAGAGGAATGAGAAAAAAGAGTGGTGAAATCGATCCCTCTTTTATGTGTATAAAAAAAGGAAAAAATAAATCTCATGTTGTAGGAGAATTCAAATCTCATGTCATAGATACATCAAGTATGGGACCCACCTTTAAAAAAAATAAAAAAAATTAAGTGGCACACCTTTTTATGGTGAGTGTAGGAAGGATTTATTTTCTCATGCAGCATGAGAAAAACAAATCCCATAAAAAATTTATTTCTCTTATATAAAACGAGGTAAATATAACCCTGAAAAAAAAATACGGAGTAACATACCTTGCGAACTTTAATGTCTTATAAATATAATTATGTATATTTCAAATCATCCCACAAATCTCCAAATGTGACAGAAATATATAAGGGAAAAATGTTTATCATTTTAAATGACACAATTTATATCATTTCACTCTCACAAAGAAGTGAGACCCACACCTTTATTTTTTTTGTCAACTCTATCTCTTTCTTTATTTATCTCTTTCTCTCTCTTAAAATGACACAATTTTACATCCTTTAAAATGATACACACTTTATCCAATATATAAAGTATTTTTTATGTGTTATTTTAAAAAAAAGAAGACATATTCTCCTAATATAATAGAGGATAGGTTATTATGCCTACTCTTATTTTGCCTATCTTTGCCTATCTTTCTCAACACCGTTAGATTACAATCTCATCCAATGACGAGATTTATGGTATAAAATCAACATTTTTACCCTTTACTCTCTCCCACGGCCTCTCACCCTTTCCCTCTCATCCTCTTTTCTCTTCCTTAGTGCGGCAATCATCCTTCTTGATATAATTGTAATTGACAAATTCAAAATCAAAAGGGAACACGATAAATTCTTTGAATGATAACGAAAATGAATCTTTAAATCTTTGTATTTTCAGGCATATTTGTTCAGGGACTATTGGAAAGATATTGGAACTAGAAAGTCCTTCTTTGTGCAGATCTGGCCCTAAGAGAACAAGTTTGTTACGATAAATCAGATTGCGGGTATGGTTTGCAAACAATATTTTTGTGGATAAATTGGACGATTGCGGTTGTAAATTACACTTGTAATCCTCGCTGCCCTTCAGTTTATTGGATTATTTTTTAGGATCAAGGATTATTTTTTAGGATTATTCTGGACTTGGATGAAAAATTATTAGTTTATTGGATAAATGACACATAAATTGGACGATAAATTACAAGTGTATCAAAGATTATTCTGAATTAGTGAAGCTTGACACCCTTCAGAATCACTTTGGTGTACAAAAAACTCATAAACTGCAAAATAGTTTCAGTATTATGATACCGCAGCAAGCAAGAGAAAAGAGGAAGAGAGAGAAAGGATGAGGGATATTGGGAGGGAGGAAGATGTCGAGAGATGTTGATAAAAATAGACAAAATTAACATATCCCATATAATAGATAGTGATATTATTCACTTTTGTATTTAGAGTAATATTCTAATTTTTTTAGCTTACAAAAAAAAAATTATTGTAATTTTTTTAACATTATTAAAAACTGTGATTTTTTTGGATTGAATTAATTTTCATATAAATTTTATGGGTTTTATAAGAGTTATGTTGTAGGAAAAGTGATTGTGTTATATTATAGAGATTCATTTTGCGTGCCGAAGTTTTTTTTTTTTGCTGCGTGCCCCACAAAATGTTGTGTGTGTAAAAAAAAAATTTATGGTCATGTTAAATGATAGATGATAAATCCAAATTTTATATGTCACTTCAATCGATGTATTTATTGATGTCTTAACAGCTAAAAATTAAGAAAAGACAGGTATGATGTGTCTTGTACTCTAGAGGATCACGTTGAATATGAAAAGAAATATACCTAGACTCACCGGTTGAATGCTACTCTTCCTCGTCCTGTTTGTTGTGTGATTCAGAAGCCATCATTGTTATTATTTTTTTTAGTTGAAGGAAAAATGTTTATCTTTTTAAATGACACATGTTATATCTTTTCATTTTTATAAAGAGGTGAGACTCACATCTTTTAATTTTTTTTGTCAACTCTCTCTCTCCTTTTATCTATCTCTTTCTTTCTCTTAAAATGATACAACTTTACATCCTTTAAAATGACACATATTTTTTCCTTTTTTTTTTATTAACTTGAAAGGAGGTTATGCAATAACTGAAGTGGGTTACCCTTATTTATAATATGCGTTTTATAAGAGTTATATTGTAGGAAAAGTGATTGTGTTATGTTATAGAGATTCATTTTGTATGTCAGAGTTTTTTTTTTTGCGGACCCCACAAAATGTTGTGTGTGTAGGAAATTTTTTGTGGTAATATTAAATGATAGATGATAAACCCTTATAATATTTTAGATATTTTGGAAAAGAAATATCTACCAAAATTGTGATAGGGGACAAAGGCATGTAAATGGCTTGTCTATTCAGCATAAAGGCAAATAGGGACTTGCATTCTGTTTGGACATAGTTCATTAGTTTTTTTTTGGAAAACACATAGTTCATTAGTTTGCTTTGCGTGTAGGCGACGGTGTTTGCTTGACTTGGACTGGCTGATGTTAAATCCTACGTACGTTATGCATGTGACTCGTTAGCAGTCACCTACCGGATAAATTCATAGCAGCTGTATACACGGTCCAGTTGAATGCTATCTGTCGACAATGTCCACGTCGCCAAAAGATAGCAAGAGCCTAGAGATATCTTACGTACCTTAATAGATAGATCATCACTAATAGATGAAATGATAGGGAAAAATCCCATCTATCCATAACTAAGAGCTTTATATGGATTAAATTGACATTAATTTTTTGAAGAACTGAAATTAATTCGATTCAAAGAATTGAACTTTTTTTTTTACCCCAAATTTTTCGGTTCAAGAAACAGTTGATTCGATTTGAAAATGATTTGGTTTGATTTGAAATCAATTTGGTTCGGTTCGGTTCAAAATCAGTTCGGATCAAATATATTCTGAAAAGGAAAGAAAAATAAAATATAAATCAAAGAAATAAAGTAATACAAATAAAAATAAAAACTAAAAAAAGCCACTAAATAAATAAATAAGAAAAATAGAGTTCGTTAAAAATTAATTCAGTTTATCAATTGGTTTTTAAAAATCAATTATCTTAAATGCAATTCGATTGATTGATGAAGTATGCGAGTTTTTTTTTTTTTTTTTTTTTTTGTAAACGATGAAGTATGATATTAAGTAGTCTGTGTCCATATTATCAAAAAAATAAAATAAAAGTAGTATGTGTCCTGTTACATTTTATTTTACTATTTATTTTATTTTTATTTTACAGGGTGCTACATATAGCTAGATGTCACATTCTCTCTATATATATGGAATCGTTCAGTGGCATTCGACAAAACAAAAGTTCATCTAATTCACTACTGAAATCATTATAGCTATTGCGCTTCACTTAGATATGGAGGAGGAGTTGGGAAGTGTTCGCGACTTTCTCATTGGAAAGACCATTTTAGTTACCGGTGCAACAGGTTTCCTAGCCAAAAGTAAATGCCGTGTCCCTCTACCTCACATGCATTTTTACTTGTGTACGTGAATATTAGTTCAACTAACGTTTTTATCGCAGTTTTTGTTGAGAAGATATTAAGGGTTCAACCGGACATAAAGAAGTTATACCTTCTTGTGAAAGCATCAAATCCTTATTTGGCTACCCAACGCTTGCATAATGAGGTAAACTATTCCTTTAGCTGCTTAACATTTTAACATGATTATTGCTGCACTAGTGCATATTACAAGTTTTAGACATTCATGAAACTTAACCTTACCCTTTCTTATATATAGGTGTTTGGGAAGGACTTGTTCAGGGTGTTACGAGTAAAGTTGGGTGCAGATTTTGGATCTTTCTTATCACATAAAGTGGTTGCTGTCGCAGGCGATGTGTCTCTTGACAAGTTGGGAGTAAAAGACGTAAACATGAGTGAAGAGATTAATATAATAGTGCATATTGCCGCGACTACCAAGTTTGATGAGAGGTGAATAAGATGGTACATGGTAATTAAGCTGGTAATATTCTTTTATAACTATAATGTTTTGTTTTCTGCAGATTCGATACTGCGATGGGTACGAATACGATGGGCGCTTTTAATGTTTTGAACTTCGCCAAAAGTTGTCGTGAACTAGAGATTCTTCTTCATGTGTCAACTGGTGAGCGATATAACAACCTAATCATTCAAGGCCTATTATTTACATACTTAATGCTATCACGTGAAAATGATTTCTTAACATGTTTAGTGATTACGACGTCATGATTGTGGCACCCTTCATTTTTTATTGTAATTAAGGCGTCACAAGATGAAAAAAAATGGAGCTATCTAATATTCACGCATTAAATCAAAAGACTCTTGTGTGAGGACGTCTTCATTGTTGATATATATGTATATATATATATATATATATAAATCAAAAGACTCTTGTGTGAGGACGACTCTGATTTGTAAGCATGTGATATCGTTGATCTTTTTTATGTAACGGCTCTCAGATGAGGTGTCAAATTTCAAATTTGATATTGGTGTCAAAAGATCCTATATATATATATATATATATATATATATATATATATATATATATATATATATATACTTGTAGGGTTAGGGATATTTTAAGCCCTAACTATTCCAACATGGTAATTGTAACGCCCGGCCGCTTCAAGAATCAATGACTATCCCCACATACTAACACGAGATTTTTTAGTATGCTTTTTCCTCACTCGGACTCTTCGTGTAAAAACTTCCCAAGATATCACCCATCCCAGAATTAGTCTAAGTCAAGAACGCTTAACTATGGAGTTCTTCCGTTCCAGGCTACCGAGAAGTAGATGCATCTTGTTAGTATATGTAGTACCAATTAATTCTTATAAGCTATTCCCAACTGTACAGTCCCATACCAGCACAGTCTCTGGAATCCCTCTCTTTTGGGTGTTGATTCGATTCATTCATGTACCCCGTCGCTAGAAGCCGGCTAGGAGCCGCTCCTTGTTTGTGCCCTTTCGCACCGACGATCACTCCCCGCCCTCGTCATTGCCCGGGATGTTACGGTAATAACACCTAGGGGTGTACATAGGTCAGACTAGGCCAGACTTTGCCTCTAATAGCCTACACCTATGTAAGCTTATTAGGCTATTAAGGACTTGGTTTATAAGTCTAAATTGACCTATTTAAAAAAAAAAATTGAAAAGCTTAACGTGACTTAGAAGGCCTATAATCCTACAAAGTTGCAAATCAAACTAAAATAAAAAAGACCAAATTTTTAATTCATTAATCCGTGTTTCTAGCCAAAGTCCAAATTATCAAAGATTCTTAAATAATTTTCATAATAACATATAAATAGTTATTTTTAGGCCTTCATAAATATTTTATTTTATTAAAAATATTAAAAGGCCACCCTATAAACTTTGATGCCAGGTTTTTAGAGTGAATCTATGGCCTAGTTTTTAAATGAGTTTTTTTTGAAAGACTAAACTTGCTTTATTTTCTATATAGACTAGGCCATATTAGGCCCAAGATAAGACAGATAATCTAACATACGGGAGTGGATCTTCTCATGTGAAAAAGTGATTATGTGATCATATTATTTGATCGCAACCACTCATTGAAGATTAGATAAGAGAGAGAAAAGTGTATAATTTTTAAATGAGTGGTTGTCATCAAATAACATGACCACTTTTTCACATGAGATGATCCACTCCACCTATTTACACTCCTAATAACACCACATTTTCACAAATCCCTTCATTTCCCACCCCAACTCTGCCACATTAGCCTAGATAAGAGATTGGGATGTAGAAGGAGAAGAGGTGTAATTAAGTTTTGGGAGACATGTTGTCCCTTGAAAGTGGAATTTAGTTTTCCTTTGTTTTCTTAATTAAAATTTTAAAAGATTTTAGCGTGTAAGCTTTTCTTATAGCTGATATACCTTGAACTAAAAAATGAAACAAATCCTTCTTAGCTCTTACCCTTGAGTATTTTACAAAAGCAAACAAAAGATGTTATTCTCGCAATATAACTGATGGGTAAATTTCCTCTCTCATAAAATTTGAAATTAAATTGATTGGTCAAACGTTAAGAGACGATAAACAAAAAAAAAAACGGTAATTTGTTGTGAGGTATATATTAAGGGAATGATGATTTCTATACTTTGAAACGATATAATCATATGTCATTTTAGATCTCAACTGGTTATTTTCGCCAATCAACGATTATAACTTATTGGATCAAAATTATTAATTAGTTAATAATAAATTTGGCCGATTAAGTTTGACCCAATAAATTATAACCGTTGATGGACATAAATCAACGGTTAAGATCTAAGATGATATATGGTTATATCATTTAAAAGTATATATGTTTTTCCCATACATTAATTCTATTCCACGTGTAACATTAATTTTCTTCTAAAAGATCCAATTACTATTTGACTTGCATAGCAAATACGTAACTTCTTTATTGAACATATCATTTTTATTCATAGCATTACATATTCTTTTAATACTCCTTGGATGTAATCCATAGCTAGCACGCAAGCTAACTATTCCACTATATGATTAATCAAATCATCCTTACCAGTTTGCATTTCTATTTCAGCTTATGTGTGTGGGCAGGCGAAAGGACTAATAACTGAGGAACCTATGCAAATGGGTCAGACGCTAAAAGGGACTTCAACATTAGACATCAACAAAGAAATGCAGTTGATAGAGGAAAAATTGAGGGAGCTCCAAGCACAGAATGCCAATGAAGAAACAATCACGTCAACAATGAAAAAATTTGGAATCAAAAGGTGCTTTGTGAATGTAGACTAGCATTTGGTTAACAAATAATTAAGTCTTGTGTGTAGAATCAAACTAGACACTTCACATGCAGTAAATGGACCATCCCGGCCACGTCATGTATTATATTAATCTACCGGGGCGTTTGGTACGCAGCATTTTCCAGGATTCTTGGCAAATTGGATTTTTTTTAAATTTTTTATTTATAGATATTATCATAAACTGAATGTAAAATTCATATTTTTGAAAATTGAGATTCCCGGACAAATAAAAATTTCTTCTGTACTAAAAATACATGTTTTTTTTCCTTTAGCCACCCTAACTTTCTGCCTATATATGTTTGTTGATAAATATAGGGCAAATTTGCATGGATGGCCAAACACCTATGTATTTACTAAAGCAATGGGAGAGATGATTTTAGCAAATATGAAAGACAATCTACCTTTGATCATCACACGTCCCACTATGATAACCAGTACTCACTCTGAACCCTTTCCGGGTTGGATTGAGAATGTGAGGTATTCAAAAAGTCTTTTAAACACATGTACTCTCTTTAAGATATACCAGTCTTTTAGCCTTTGCATTGTGCCGATTTTTTATATTAATTATTATTTATAGTTAGTTTTTCCTAAGCATAAATTTTATATATTTTTGTCACGATAAGTTATTTTATTAGGCGCATAGGCATGTTAAATTTTTATTTCATATACTTTTGTTAATTATTTAATGCCTTTAGTATATATGTTGCCTGCATATTAGTATTTGTAGTTATTTTTTTAATCGAAATTATAAATGTTTTTGTAATGATATATTTTTTCTTGATTGTATGATATTAATGAAATGTTTTGAACTATAATTGTATTTAATATGTTATCCTCCCGTAATTATGTGGATCACAGGTTAAAATATTGAAAAATATATTAGATTACCAAATATGGTAAAGGTAATATTCATAATGAGAAAAAACATGACATGATCATGTGAGAATATCACAATCATACAAAGTTAAATCAATGGTTATGATTTTGTAACTACATATTTTACTATTTTTTCTCTCTCCTCTTTTATTACCATTGATCTACCTTTGTATGGTTATGATTTCTCACTTTACCATGTCATGTGATTTTTCACGTCAGAGGATCCGGATCTATCACACATACAGTACCTGGATGTTAGTATTTGCAGTTAGTTTTTTTATTTTAAATTATTTTTTAATAATATATATATATATATATATATATATATATATATATATATATATATATATCCTTGTAAAAGACGGAGTTATGTCGTTTTACCCTCTTATAACTATATAATTTTGGGGAGTACATAGTTATAATATTAAAGGTGTATTTCTTTCCACTTTTCACTTCAGCCGACAGTTTCCGAGGAGAAAGAAAAAAAAAATACAACTTTAACATTTCCCCATATATATATATATATATATATATATATATATATATATATATATATATATATATATATATAGGGTCAATATCATTTTATGCCGGTGTAAATTACACTCTCAATCTTGATCATTGAACTTATTTATATCTAACAGCTCTAATTTAACATATATGTGAGACGTTAGATACAAGCAAATAAATAATCACAATTTAGTGTAAGACTTTTTATTCTTATACTTAGGAGTGCAAATGAGTTCGACCGGCTTATAGAGGCTTACGACATAATTTATATTAGGCCAAACCTTGGCCTATTACAAATTACAAATAGTTAAATAGAATAGGCGTAGGTTTTTAAAATAATCTATTTACAAAGCACGCCATAGGCTTTTCTTATACATGTCGGGCTTATAAGCAGGCCTATATCATATTATTTATTTTAAATAAAATTATTATTTAAATAATTTTGAATGATAAAGTAATATTATTTTAGTCATTTTTTTATGTATTGAATGTTTAATGACTTAAACAGGCTAACAGGCCTAGGCCAATGCTTGTATTTTTAAAATATAACTAGACTTGTAATTTGGTCTAGCAGGCTAACAGGCCAGGCCAAGATTATTTTTTTTTTTAAACAGACCTAGCTTATTTAAACCAAAGTCTAGCATATTTACACCCCTACTTATATCGGTGTAAGAACAATATGCCCCATATATATATATATATATATATATATATATATATATATATATATATATATATATATATTTATTTACAATCTCTTTTTTCTTAGAACCACTTTTATTTTCATTAGGTCAAACTTAAATCAACAGCTCTCATTTGATACCATTTTGTAACCTTGGATTTATTTTTGATCCAGTGACCGTAAAAGTAATTGTAAGGAGGTAGAGGTTATAAGTATAAACTATATATATATATATATATATATATATATATATATATATATATATATATATATATATATATATATATATATATATATATATAGAGGTAGGATCATTTGACATCGGTATCAAATTTTAAATTTGACACCTCATCTGAGAGCCGTTAGATAAAAAAAGATCAACGGCTCTGATTTGTAAGCATGTGACACCGTTGATCTTTTTTGATCTAACGGCTCTCAGATGAGGTGTCAAATTTGAATTTTGACACTCAGATGAGGTGTCAAATTTGAATTTTGACACCGGTGTCAAAGGATCCTACCACATATATATATATATATATATATATATATATATATATATATAGGGATTGATTATTATACCTATCTTTTTTTTTCTGTCTATCTTTGTCCACCACTATCCAACACCATTAGATCAGAATCTCAAGAGGAGAGAGAAAGATAAAGGTTAGTTGAGATTCTGATCTAATGGTATTTTAGAGTGATAGTAAAAAAAAATTGGGACCCATATATATATATATATATAGGTCCCCAACTTCTCATGTTGTAGGAGAAGAAACTTCTCCTGCATTCAATTAACACTATGTACTATTGGTAGTACATAGTTGTAATATTAAAGTTATTTTTTTGATGTACCAAAAAAAGTTATTTTTTTCTCTCTCCACGTCAACCAACAAGTCTCTTAAAAGTTCTTGGTGAGATAGATAAACAAACAACGATAATATTATAACTATGTACTTCCCTTATAAAGGGTGGCTTAAGATAAGCTTATCTCAAGTATTTATATATATATATATATATATATATATATATATATATATATATATATATGTAGTGACTGCATGTGTAAGGGTTAGTGCAGTCAAAAAATTATTAACCATGTAATATGAGTAGTATATAGTTATAATATTAAAAAAAAAAATTAGAAATATAAATATGTACTACTCATAGTACATAATTATGATATTAATTAAAGCTACTTTGTTCTCTCATGAGTAACTTCTTATAGGCTTGTCGGGTGACGTAGGAGAGAGAAAAAATATTTTTAATATTATAATTATGGACTACTGGTAATATATATATATAGTTATATTTAAAAAAAAAACAACTTTAAAATTATAGTAGTATATTGGTAAAAAAAAAAATTGACCGCATCAAACCTTATATATACAGTGACATTATACATCATTTCCCATATATATATATATATCTTTTTCGCCACATCCACACTTAATATATGACCTGGCCATTATTTGAACAAGTTAAAAATGAGATAATTTTGTCATTACAGAACTATTGACTATGTGATTGCTCAGTATGGTAAAGGAACAATGACAAGCTTTGTTGGTCATCCAAATACAGTTGTTGATACAGTGAGTGTCACCCATTAAAATATTCTATATTCAGTTATTGCAATCATTCACACATACGGATTTTACATTTAACATTAAGGAATTGAAATGATGATTGCAGATACCTGCTGACATGGTGACAAATTCTATGATCATAGCAATGGTGGCTCATTCGAAGGGTCTTTCCAAGAATTGGATCTACAATGTTGGTTCTTCGTTGAGAAATCCTTTCAAATATTCCGACCTTGTAGATCTTATGTATTGTTATTTTAATAACAATCCATTGGTAAATAAATATGGAAAACCAATAGTTGTCACCAAAAAACTGACATTATACTCAACTAGTACAGATGAGTTTCGCCGAAACAAGGTATTGATTGGTTCATGAAGCTTAGATTAATTAATTTGTTACGCAGCTTATTGCACTGATTTAAGTAATCGCTGTTTTTTTGTTACAATCTTTAGATAATATGCAATTATATATTGAGCTCACATTTTACTAATAATTTATTTTATTCTGCCTTTGACTGTTCTACTTTTAAGGGATCAAAGTGGGGGAGCATAATAGTTCTTTACGCAGCTTATGGTTTATTTGAGGGCATGTATGTACAATATACTATTATATATTCAATTAATAGCTACTTAAAATTCCATACCTACTAATTACACTGATATGTAAACATGGTACTATTTTGATAACAGATTTGACGACCAGAACGCAGAAAATTTACGAATGGCAACAAAGAGAGTTGGTGATATATATGAAGAATTTAACTTTGATCCGAAGAATATTAACTGGAAGGACTACATGATGAATATCCATTTTCCAGGTCTATTGAAATACTCTTTACGAAGTAAGATGTAACTGTTAGTGTCACAAGGTCTTCGAGTACTCTAACGTGCAGATATATCTAAATGTCGCTGGCTAGGGAAGATTCTAAGCATATTTTTACTGGTACCAAGTAGCAATCGCTATTCTCCATTACACCAATTAGTCCCAATTAGCATTTGTTATAGCTTCCACGGATAAAATAATGATATCAATATAGATTGGTATCGATTAGTCCGTTTATTACCTTTATGTAGTATTTCAAATCCATGTAATTAATATGTTGTTATAAAAGCCGTGATGGCTGTATGGAATAAACAAGCAATTACTTTTTCCCAATTAATCTTCTTGGTGAAAGTATAGTGTTACAGATGACTGCTGCCATTTACGAGATTGATTAACGAATTTGTAAAAAAGGAATTTTTAAAATAATTTTTTTCAAACTATATATTAATTTATTGTTATTCTCAACATGTATATTAATATGTATATGTTTAACTAAATTCATTTATTAAAATAAATATCGGTCAAATTTTGGTCAAAATGATAAATTTATGATGAGAAACAAATAGATATATAATTTAAAAAATGGGCAAAGTGTTATTTAAAAAAAAATAATAATAATTAGGATAAGATGATCAATGAACCCTCTCTTTCAAAGTGACATTGTTTTAAATTTACGCGGAGATATTTTTATAATTTTAATTTATTTTAAAATTATATTAATTGAAAAATATTATATTTACCATTTGTTTATAATTACTAGATCAAAATTAAATTAATAATTCTTATTTGATACCATTTTATTTTAATTCATTAATTAAAAAAATGTTACTGTACTAAAATAATAATAATAATAATAACAATAATAATAATTATAATGGTAAGATAGAATAAATATGAGATAAGTTATTCTACCAACCTTACCTATCACTTTCTAATATTGTTACATCAGAATATCAATTAATTTATTTTAGAGTACTCTGATACAGTAATATTGAACACTAAATCTATCTAATAAATATCCTTAAATTAATTTAAAATGAATGATAATTAATTTTTTTTTCATTTTTTAACCCTTAATTTTAAATTAAACAAATAATAACCGCAGCCGCTTAAAATAACCACCTATATTAACTCAAGAGGGTTTTATAAGAATTATGTCGTAGGAAAAATGATTTTATTATGTTATAGAAATTCATTTTGAGTGGCGAAATTTTTTTTGATGCTAGCCTCATAAAATATTGTGTATGAAATTTTTTGTGTTAAATGATAATAAACCCTAAGTCAGAACCTCTTAATTAATTTAAGTCAAAACCTTTCATTTTCTGCTTCTTGCTTTTCCCACACACTCTCTCTCTTATCTCTATGTATGCTTCCTCAAATTGTTGTCACTGCTCAGAGAAACCGCAATCGCAGCTTCATCCAGTGCATGTGTGATGAGGTATGCGTGCTTACTCATCACTCACTTCCATATTCTATTTCGTTTCATATTCACCCTCAGATATTTCGCATTTGCTAGACCTGATTCGGCTTTAATTTCAAATCCACGAGTTCGTAGTTTTCTGTGAAGATCTTGGAATAGTAAGTAGTTATTAATGTTTCAGGGGATTGTTAATGACCGATTCTATTAACTGCAATCCATGAAGGAGGCTATTCGACGAGATTATGTTCTGAGAGCAGTCACTGGCTTCTGTGTTTCTTGCGTTGGTTTGTTCTCTGCTCTCACGGATCAAATGTAATGTTACAATTTACTCTGACTTGCCTTCAATTTGTTGTTCACTTTCTAAGTTTGTGTTTTTACGGGTAGTAGGAACCTTCTTTGTCTTTGTTGTCTCTAATTATGATACCATGTTCTGATCTGCAGCTACCAGCAAAAGGTTGATTTTCAGAATGTTCATGTTCTTGCTCGTGAACTATATGCAAGGACCACCGGATAACACGTAACTTCCCTTTAAGTGAGTATTTCCTGGTGGATAAATTTTATATCATTATGACAAAATTGAAATAAACAAACAAATAACAACCATGCCATCGTACTTGATCATGTATCATATGTTTATGAAGTCCCATGTAATTTAGGCCCTTCTTAATAGTCTCCAACAGTCTGCTGAATATCGGATTAAAATGAACTTGTGAAACCAGATTGGATAGTTTATTAATGGCCTATGTATTAATTGACTTAATTGCAAAATTAAAATCGTGGGGGCATCATAAGTTATTGATAGTAATGAACAAAGGTATTGATTTTGGACCTAAATATGTTATAATCTGCTATTTAAATGAACTCATAACACCTGATGGAGTAATTTATGACCTTAGGGTTCCATAATCTTCTGTCTATTTTTTAGCTTTTGTCTATACTCTTTGCTTATTTTCCTTAATACATTATTCTTTTACCCAAAAAAGAAATATTTCTGTAGTTTTGAAGATATGAAAACTTGGCTCAATAATGTATGAGCATGAGGATTGTTGTGGTGGATGGGATAGTGATATGTGATCGGAAGCTTCCTGTTCATTATGACTATGATTTTAACAAATTCACAACTCTATAGATTGTGTAAGCAAGTTCAGTTTTAAAAATAAGATCCATCAAGAAATTTTAATTTCCTTTCTAAGATTTTGGTCTTTTTGTCTACATGCATGCTTGTTCCCTCCTGAGCTACGATGTGCATATAGTTTGTCATGTCCATGCATATGTGTTGGTATTGGAATCTATGCTATAAAAATTATAAATATGCCTTGCCTTGTCAAAAAAAAAATCGTTTTGTGCATGTGGTGTGAATAAATTCAAGTTACCAAACTGGTTACGAGTAACCAAAAGAAAGAAAGGTTTTTTGGGATTTATCATGTCTATTTTAGTTTTTACACTTGATTGTATACCTTAGTCATTTTTCTTTCTGTGTTTATCTCAGTAGCTGCTACATCTCTTGCGAACAATTTTACTAGCATTTTGGTTTTAATAATCATACGTTATGCTGTTCTTTCTCTTTTCCCATCCCTTCTCTCAAAGAGTAATGGTTGGTAATTGATGTAAGGTCACTGGTCTCTTTGCTGTTAATTTCAATGGAGAAGCATGAACGGTAACATTGATGCTAGCCACAACCTGGAAAATCAAGATTGAAAATGTAGACATGCTTTTTGAAGTGTTGCGTCGTCTGACATGGAGCTTTTCTTGAAGGTTCCCTTTTTACTGAGATTAGTCATTTCCTGTTTGGTTAAATTTTATGATATCTTCAATGTACAGTTTATCTGCTTGACAAAATTATTGATTTTAGGGCGTCTGAATCACATGCCCTGTTTTGCTCTGCACTTGTTGCTACTTTGTACTATCTTTTAAATATGTGGAAGTGTTATTTATTTTCATTTTTATCTTTCAGTTAACCATTATGGTTGCAAGTTTTAGTGAAGTTGGAGGATGGTGTCCAGAAAGACTGTTTTGGAGGGTAATATTTTAATTTCCAAATTGTTGTCATTTAAGAATTTTTTTTCAACTGGTAATTAAGTTAATCAACATTTCTGTTGTCGACATAAATATTTGACTTGTGCTTATCATAAATATATTTTCAGTTTGATGTTTAATGAAATGTACATGAGTAGATAATAGTTTCTCCAGATAAATCCTTTTTTGGCGATGATTATTATTTTTCGCAGTAGCTTAAATGAATTCTTTTTGTACATATTATTGAAGTTTGAGCTATTTCTTATCAGTAGCCTTTTTGCTAGGTAACCTCAAGAAATTATTGAGAAGATTTCTGAAATCTATAAATAAGGTTAGAATATAAAAATAATGATAATTTTTGTAAATATTAGAGTTATTTGATTATTATTTGTATTAGCTAGATTTCTCTAGAAGCATCTTTGGGCCATTAGGTCTTTTAGTCTCTTTAAATAGAGATCTCTTGTACAGTTATTGTTACAATTTATTCTTGATGAGATCCTTGTGTTCGTGATTCTATTAACATAGAACGAAAGCTTCTTCATTCTTGATTTTTTTTTGGTTCTATGTTGCCTTTCACCTTCTTTGTTGTAGAGAATATCTTATCTTCCCCCTAGTTGTTGTTTCTCTGTTATAAGATATCTTTTTATATTAAACTAATAAAAATGAATATTTTCAAGAATAAATTTCAGTGTCTTCTTTTCTTTCCATTTAGTTCCCCAATTTCAATCTGACATAGCACATCAAAGTAACTGTATATTATTATCTGTTATGAGTTTTCAATTGTTTATACATTGTCCTTCTTGAGTATTTCTCCCGCAAGAAAAGAAAGAAATGTCAATCCAAAAGAAGCAGAGAATTGAATTGAAATTGTTAATTTTATAGATATGGAAGAATTCCTTTAAAGAAAACTCCTATTAAAGGAAAGTCTCTTATTTAATATAAGATTAGAAGGAAATGATTTTGAAATAACGATTGCCTTTTCCTTCATCAGTGCATTTGAGAATGACAATCTTGACATACATGTGAATCTGCTTTTAAATTCAGGGAGAATTACAATCTAGGAAATTCTGTCATTAAAGTTTCCAGTATAAGAACATCGATCACTCCAGTTGTTAATTAAGTCAATAAATGGCTTAACTCTTTAACCACTTAATTTTTTCAGTGTCCATCTTTTTAAAGTAGAATGATTGGCAGAATCCATAAGATCGCAATTTATGTGGCTAAATTCAAAACCTTAAACACAAAATCATTGAAATTTCCTCTCACTATGCTTTTCATAAAAGTACAACTGTACTGACCTGGCATATTCTAATGACCATTACATTATAACTTACAAATAAGCAACGGAACTTGACTAGTTAAATAAACCTTGCCTTTTCTTAGAATTTATAACTGAGGAAAATATAACAATTAATATTCTGGAAGAGAAGAGGGAAGGGCTCACTTCATAGTTCATAAGTTACAAGGACATAGCAAAAGGAAAAGGATTTTTTATTTATATTTTTTTACTGAAATCTGTGCTTTAGGGGTAACTGATATTTCTGAAGAATTTCTGCTGACTTTAGGGTTAACAGACAGAGTTTCTGTCTCTACTCATTCAGCTCAGCTTTTTGACAGTTTTTGCTTGCTTCTTCCAACCAAAGCCTTAAATAATCCATCCAGCATTGCTTCTCTATTGAAGCTATCTTTCTTCTTGTAAAAAATGACTTTGCCAATTCTAAAAGGACTCTTGCAAGAATACTTGAAATCCTTGCTTCAAGAGGTAAAGAAATTCCTTTGCAAGTGATTTAATTTTCATTTGTGTTTGATTATTTGCTAGGGATCTCTCTAGGGTGAGGATGACCCTAATCCCTTTTCAAAATTCAAAATTCTAGCTTTCTTCCCTAGTTTGTTTATTTTAGGATGACCTTAAGACCTGCTTGTAGATGATGTGACTTACAGCTTGTCTCAGTATCCTAAAATTCAAATTACATTCTAATGATCTTCCTCTGAATTATTTCAATTTTTCTTTTTCTCTTTGGAAAGCTAGCATCAACATCTAGTTGCGGAAATTCTATTTTATCTGTATTTTGCATTTGAGTTGTACATGAATATAATCTTGTTATGGTCTAACAGTTATTCTGATTTTAAATCACTGTTGTGAAAGAATGTTCAAATGTTTGACTGTGTTTTTTCTTGCCATTACTTGCAGGGGGTAGTGAATGATAAGTTTAATGACATGGTGTATCTGAGAAACATTACGGAACCGGATAGTGTTGTGCGGCTAATAGAAACTTATTTTGCAGATGTTGACATGATCCTTTCTGAGCTTTCTCTTCATGTGTAATGCTGCTGCTATTTCATGGTTTTGTATTTTCAAACTGATTATCTAACTAGCTTTTCTGACAAGTATTTCTGTATCTACAGTGATACTTTAAAAGTTGACTTCGCTAAGTTGGCTCCCCTAGCTCGTGAAATAGAGGATAAAAGCACAAGGTAGATTGCAATGTCCATCTATTACAATTATGTTGGGTCTTAAATTGGAATGTTTATTTAGGCATTATGCATCTAGATACTCCGATTATTTTTCCTTGATTGGAGATGGGCATTTATCGACCACAGGTAGTTTGGGATAAAGGTGTTATTGATGTTGAATGGAGATGGGCATTTAGTCTCTAACGATGATTGGTTAAATAATAGAGAAATTTGTGAAGCACTCATTTCTTTGATAAAGAGGATAAGGGAACTGGCTGTGGGGGGGGGGGGGGGGGGGGGGGGGGGGGGGGGGGGGGGATGTATTGCTGAAACTCAATAGTTCCCTTACCTTTAACTTCATATTTTTTTTTTCCTTTTAGATAATCATGATAATTTTGTCAAAACAAATCTTGACCTAAAAGCTTGAGCTGTTCATCAATGGCCTAAGAATTGTTTTCATAGCCCTAAAAAAGTTTTAGAATACCAAGTTAAATTATGCCAGATAGAACAGCGTTAAGAGTGTCCCATGAGCCTAGTTACTTGGTTAGGACATTTGCTTACAAGTTCCCAGTACGAAATCCTTGTGTTCTCCTCCCCTTCCCTAGACCCCCTTCTGGTGGGGCCTCCCCTAGGCCCTAGCAAGGTCTAGTACAGAAGAAGAAGAAAAAAAAAAAAAATGTTTGGAGTCCATACAGCTGATGTTCCATATCCATCCAGCAAATCAACATTCTTCCATTTCCCTTTTTCTCTCGTCGTGTATACCATTGGTTGTCTCTTTTTGCCGCCACGCACCTTACCTTTTGTTTGTTTGCATAGAGACTATTTTGTTTTACTATTTGGTTTAATATGTTCATCATTGATTGCATCATGAATATGTATAGAGTTGTAGTCCTGTTATTTAAGCTTTTGACCAGCTGACGAACAAGATATTATTTATGCTTTATCTTTTTCAAGCACATGATAAACGGTTGCATGTTCTCATAAATGTGAAGGTATTATAAATAAACATAATTCATTATATTTTAAAATGCAAAACAGAAATTTAAATGCACTAGAAATTAAAAAATAGCTTCTTATATACTTTTGTGGCAACAGTTTGTGGTTAATTAATATAAAAATCCTGTTAGTTACCTTTGTAATGTTACATGATTTGGATAGTAATGAGAAATATGTTTATCATGCTTTATTTTGTTGGGCTAATAAACATTTAAAATGAATATTTGTCTGTTGACTGTCCTTTTTAGAAAATAAATAAATAAAATAATGCTTAACAGCGTATACAAGTAGTTTTATATGAGAAATTAAGTCTTGTAGGAATTATAAAAGAGATGTGTGTAATCTTTGAGAACTTGATAACTTATACTTACACCACAGTCTAAAGGTGCAGCTCTGCAGAAACGAAGTCCAAGCAATTGGCTCGCATATGTTTCTCATTTGGCACTAGTTGACATCAAATACTGCTCTACTAAATATATTTTTATAAGACCACTGGTGTTTTGTGCTAGAAATTTATTCCACTAATTATTTTCTTAGCTTTCTATTAAAGTTGTTGCATTTAATTATCCATAATTTCTCCCTTTGGTATTTAATAAAATTAAAAACATTGACTTAACCTTAGATAAGAACCACTTGTATAATTTAGTGTTAGATTACCCTTTTGATGACGTCAATTCCCATGCATAAGCACATGCACAGACACGTACGCAAGTTTGCACAAAATCATCCTAGTTTGTGGCATGATCGCACAAGTATAGACCCCAGGTTGTTAACAAGCAAAAAGCTGTGCATTTTTCAAAACACGAAACATTTCACTTTACACATGTTTTATTGTTTTTAATTATGTATATATTAGAATGATTATTCGTGAGTGCCAACCAAGCATTATGTATATATTAGAATTGGTTCTTTACAGTTATATTTGTATTGCTTCTTTTTTTTATGGAGAAGAGTCTAAGCTTGATATGACATCAGCATTTAAAGTTATATCTTATATTTGTAGTTGATGTTACAGCATTGGCGCAGAGCATATGAGGCTTGCATGTTCCGATCTCATTAAAGCTTGTGATGCGGAGCACAAAAAAAAGTAAATGCCCTGTCCACATTATCCAGTTTTTGATCTTTTGTCTCTATATGATACATTTCTGCTATCTTTTGCAACTTTTTTTGTTGAAGAAAATTGAAGAGCTTCTAGGCAATAAAATAGTAGAAAAGCTATACTCTTTTATGTGTGTGTGTAGGGGGCGTATCAAGTCAGAGCATGAGAGATGAGGGGAGCAAATCTTGACCGTTTAATATTGCATGAATGGTTAAAATTAGTTCATCTAACCTCTCACAGCATTCAACTGATATATGTGTGTCTGTGTGGATTGACATGCATGCCAATGGGTGCCAATTAAATATGCTTTTACTGAGTCTAATATCATCTTTGTTATAAGAGATTCAAGAACTGACTGTGATTCCTCTACAACTTACCTTTTCTTAAAAGAAAATTACTTTCTTTATTTGTACCTGTTTTCCACTTTTGTCCTATTTCATTTTTATTAGTCTTAATCCTATTGCTTATTTTCATATATTCCAAGCTTTTAGTTGTTTAAGACATTTAGTTAGCAAATTTATATCCTACAAGTGCTTAGATTTATTGCCATTCTCATTGGACCTGTAAAGATTATAATATTGAGAGAGGACAGTTTTTATTGTAATTACTAATTTCTAATTATTGGTTCATCCTAATTGTGTTAAAGCTAGTCCTATATTATTTGTTCTGTGATTGTATCTTGGTGTTGTTGCTACATTCTTTATTTAAATACCACGATGCTTAATTTCAGGCAAGACCTATCATTGTTCATCTATTGGAGCATAGACCTTAGGAGTTGTTTTACAATGTAAATTGTAAACATTTTTTGCTACACTGCATCAACATCTTGTCATTCCATTTGGCAATCCTTTCTATTTATTTCTTGTTTATAGCATCCATTGTCATGTATGCTTTGCTGTATCGTAGATCTATCTTAGGGTTTGCTTGATTCACACACTTGTACCTAAATTCAGAACTCTATATATTCATGACGATTATTATGTATCTTCCATTTCATTCAATGCTGAACAAATACTTACACATGTTGTATTGGGAAAATATGGTGTTATTGTCTCAAGTGTTACATAGTTCCCAACTAATTTTTGTCTTTCTGTTTGCTCTGCTCTTCAGTTTTTGTCGAACCCTGCCCTGGGTAAAAAACGAGTTTATGAATACCCGGAAAAAGTTGGACGCCGTTATTCAGGTACACTACATTATTTCTTTTCTGCAATGAAGACGTGTTTAGCAAAGAACATTGCTGCATGAAGCCATGCATGCTTATAGTTCCTGAAAATGCATTTGGGCACTTAATGCATGGAAAGGAAACAGTAAAGAGCATGATAAGTTTGCATTTTGTTAATTGAATTTTAAAAGGTTGTATTGTATATTAATATGTTAGATTACCCTAATTAATTTACAGATGGAGCGAAGGATTATTAGAGTTTGGAGTTCACAATCATCAAACTAGAGTTCATATGCTGTTGAATTCTCCTACAGTTGGATCAGATGAATTCTGCTTTTAAAAAATGTGTTGTGTTGAACTTATGGGTTGTTGCTGAATCATGTGACTTGTTTGCCTAATCTCCAAAAAAGATGCTCTCTTAGAAACATGATTGTTTTGCCCTTTTCCGTTTCTTTTGCTTTTGCCCTTTTCCGTTTCTTTTGCTTTTGCCAACTTTTCCATTTGATAATAGTTCTCCTTTGTTCGACTTTCTGATGATAATTTACTTTGATGTTTGCCGGTTCTGTATTGTGGCTTTTTTAATTTCTTGAAACTGAAGGTTTGAGCAATGGCTCTGTTTGATTTTGGTTTTTAAAAACTGTGTTTTAGTTTTCGGAACAAAAAAAACTCGTTTCGCAAGATCTGTTTTGTACAAAATGTTTTGAAAATTGTAATTATTTTTTTGTTTTTAGAATCAAATTTAGAAAATATGTCTGAGTTGTTTTTATTTTCTGTTTTGGTTTTTAACTTTTAAAAAGAAAAAAAATATAGAAAACAACTGTTTTCATAATTATTTATAATTATTTTACAAAATAATTTTAAGAATAAAAAAAAAAAATCAGATCACAATCAACCAGATGCTAAGTGATACCGCACCTCCAATTGTTTCCTGAACCCACTAAAGTAGTTAATGTCCTTTTGTTTATGACAGCTTCTAAGTAACTCATGTACGGGAGGTATTCACTGTTCAGTACAGTGTAGATTGTCTGTTCACGAGTCCTTAAACTACAGTAGAATAGTTGACTATAACACAACAGGGAATCCTAAAATGTCGCTGTTTGAAAGAAGTGTGATTTTTTGTTTTTGGGATACAAAAGATGTATGATTTTAGTCACTTTCTTAACAGATTTTTCTTTAATATATCATGCAGGTAAATACGAATCAGTACTAACTCCAGAACATTGATTTGTTTACGTCATTCTTCGTTGTCTTCAATAAATCTACTAGCGCCAAACTCCATTTAAAATCTGTTGTAAAAAAGTTAACTGTTTTCTGTTTTGCGTAAAATGCATGGATAACTAACGATAAAAATTATAACATAGTTTCAAAGAATATTTTGAGTCTATGGGCCATTAAGTACTTACAAAGTTCATCAAATTGATGTTTACCAAAACAAAATAAACATAAAAAAAGAAGTTCATCAAATTGATTAAAATTACTCGATAATAACTATTTGAATATAATTAGCCACTTGATAAGTTATTTTCAGTAAAAAAAACATTTTTACTACAACTTTTTCTTAAAAAAAGAATAACACTTGATATAAATTGTCCATGACTTAACAAGTTGCCAATATTATTCTTCCGGGGCTAAAGATCGGTACTGTTGCCAATAATATTACTCCAATTGTTTTGCCCATAAAGGCTTTATTGATACATTCGGGAGTGTGAGTTTAAAAATAGTGGCATTATGCCATTATAGTCCGGAACATAAGTATAATTTCGGGATTATAGGAATAAGTATTTTATTAAAAATAGGAAAAAGAGATGCTATTAATCATAAAAGAATGAATAAAATAGATAAATTATATTATATTATTTTTTAATTTTAATAAATAATATACTCAATTATGAGAATACTGAAAATACTTTCCCGAACGAAAATTGACATTATCTTCTGTAATAATCAATTATTATGAGCTCATAGGCTTGAAATTTTATCACATACAATAATCTATTATTTTCGAGCTAATTTGGGAATTGAACTCTTTATTTAGACTCAATAATCGATTGTTTACAATCAAAAATCAATGACCGTGAGAGCAAGGTTAATTTTGCTCTTTCACCCTTTTACCCTTAATTAATTAATTAATAACTATTTTATCCCTTATTTAAAACTATCTACCAATCTGCCCATCTTTAATTGATTAACTTGAAGATTTAATCGATTAAATGATTAAAACTTGCAAAAATGGTTGATTTACATGAACAGGCTTGGCTCCATTAAAATCTTCAAGTCAACCATTTTTGCCAGTTTTGACCATTTAATCGATTAAATCTTCAAGTTAATCGATTAAAGATGGACAGATTGGTAGATAGTTTTGGATAATGGATAAAATGTGTATTAATTAATTAACGAAAGGCAAAAAGGTCAAAAACCGTTTAATTAGCTTAATAATCCACTATCATAGAAAATAATGAAAGATTGATGGAAAATGTATTTGTCCTGTGACATAAAATAAAATTATCTCTAACAACCCAAAACGATATCATTTTGAGAGATTTTATAGAAAAAATGAAGAGTATTTTAGAAAATATCCTCTCTTTTATCCAAGCACCAAAAAAAATTATTTTGGGATTGTAGGAAATGATTTATTTCCTATTACAGAAAAAACGTTAATCTCAATATTTATATTAGAAAATTTGGAACTAATTTTTACTAATGAATGCACTGAGAATTCAATGAAACTAAAGTTCTTAGTCATGATAGTCGATTATTAGGAGAGCATAACTGATTATTTGTTACGACTGAGGATTTGATGTTCTTTGTGTTATCAAATAATCGAGATAATCACAATTCACATCTTTTAGAGAGTTTTGTATATATTTTATGGATTTAAGTCTCTCCTGATACTCGAGAAACTGGCTCTATTTAGTTCCTGTTTTTTAAAAATAGTTGTCTAGATTTTAGAAAAAAAAAAATAAAAAAATTCGTTTGGTAAGTCTGTTTTGTAAAAAAAAGTTTTAAAAATGGTAACTATTTTTTTGTTTTTAAAATCAAATTTAGAAAATATGTCTGAGTTATTTTTGTTTTCTGTTTTATTTTTTAACTTTCAAAATAAAAAAATACAGAAAATAAATATTTCCATAATTATTCTACAAAATAATTTTAAGAACAAAAAAATCAAAATACAATCAAACAAGCCCAAATTTATCTCTCCCGCTGAAACAAAAAACAAAATTAAAAATAATAAATGGTTGCTTTTTCGTCCGCCACACCCACAAATATTTTTACATCTTCTAGGATTTGCATGTGAATCATTTCTTTTCTTTTTTCTTTTGTTTTAAGACGAGCCAGCTCCGGTTTGTTGTGTGTGACAAAATCATTCACTTCTTAGATTCGAGGAACCTTTTTATATTTTGAATATATTTTACACAAACAAGAGTTTTTTATGCAATTGTGCACCTCGAGTTTTGGCCTTTTAATTATTTTGGGAAAAGTGTATATTATTTTAAAGGATGTAAAGTTATGTCATTTTAAGTGAGAGGAAGAGATAAATAAAAGAGAAGAGAGAATGAACAAAAAAATATAAAGGTGTGGGTCACACCTCTTTACGAGAGTGAAATGACACAAATTGTGTGGACAAACACTTTTCCCTTTAATTTTAATTTTAATTTAAACAAATTGATATTTAGTTTAAGGGCTTTATTAATTTCATGCAATAGGAGATAAGTTCTCTCATGTTACAGATACAATCATGTGTGGGATTCACCTACTAATAAATAAAGAAAAAAGAAAAAAAAAAGAGTAACACAAAAATCGATGTATATATAGGGAAAAAAATATTCAATAAGAATATATTTGTCCTAAGTTTAATATGTTTAAGGCATAGATTTTATTTAGAATTTAAAATTCGTGATTGATGATTTGATTTGACTAGCGAAAAATAGATAAATACTAATAATAATAATAATAACGGCAACCTATTCAGATATTAAAAAAAGGAAAAAAGTGGAACCACATAAATAAAATCGATAAAAAAAAATATATGGTGGAGAGCAACGTAGAACACTGACATTGCACTTTGTCAATGGCTCAATTTTTGCTTAGTTATTTAGAGCAACAAGAGTAAAGTTACTAAAAGGAGCTACCTCGTTTGTGTGTCTGGTAAAGCTATTATAGGCATTTGAGGAGTTCGGAAATGTCATTATTGCGGCATTCTTTGAGCAAATTCACTTTCAGTCCAAACGAAACACTAACTAGGAGAGGTGTTGCAACACGAAAACAGAAGCAAGTGAGAACATATGAGTGTGTGCTCACACAGGATAACAAGCGCATTGTGGTCAAGAATGGCAATGATTCATTGGATATATGTCGAGTTGTGAATGGGATGTGGCAAACGAGTGGTGGGTGGGGCAGAATTGATAGAGATGATGCTGTTGATGCTATGCTTAAATATGCTGATGCTGGACTCACCACTTTTGACATGGCTGATATATGTATGTATATGCAACTTAATAGAGACTAATACTTTTTGAGTTTGGAATATGATTGTAACAGACCAAAATGATGAATCAAGCTCATCCCATAGTAGGGAAAACAACTTAAGAAAGAGGAATCAGCCTAGAATATTTTGGGCTATAATCCATGAGGCCCAATTACTCGAAGGACTATTACGTCCAGTAGAGAAACGTTATAATATTTAATGTTTTTAATTATGTCTTTATTAAGTAATTGGCCTGATTCATCATTTTGGTCCGTTATAGTGATTGTTTAAGATGTTATGCTTGGTGGGTGTGGAATGACATTGCATAAAGGTTTTGAGATTTGTTTTTTCATTGTTGTGTTCTTTTTTGGGTTTGCAGATGGGCCTGCTGAAGATTTGTATGGTATTTTCATCAATCGAGTTCGTCGTGAGCGTCCACCAGAATTGTTGGAACAGGTCAGAGGGTGAGTTGATTATGTGACTTGATATTTTTATTTTATTTTTTAGTATTATCCATGCATTGACCGGTTACTCGATTAGTCTGTTTCGAGTCTGGTAAGATCACGTTTATTGAGATATATAGTCTCACATTGATTGTATGAGCAACTAATGTGGAGTTTATAAAGCCTTGAGCACTCCCACCCTTTGAGCTAACTTTTGGGGTGGTGTATCCCAAGGTTCTTCACATGGTATCAGAGTCTTAGTGTTCGATTCTCGCCGCCCCCACTTTCTCTTATGGAATTTCTTAGCACAGGTAGATTGGGCCTGTTGCATCATCCACTCTTCAAGCCCAATGGGCTATCGTGTGAGGGGGCGTGTTGAGATATATAGTCCCACTTTGGTTGGATGAACAACTAATGTGGAGTTTATAAGGCCTTGGGCACTCTCACCTTTTGAGCTAGCTTTTGGGGTGGTATATCCCAAGATTCTTCACATGGTATCAAAGCCTTAGTGTTCGATTCTCGCCGCCCCCCACTTTCTCTTGTGGAATTTCTTAGCACAGGTAGATTGGGCCTGTTGCATCATCCGCTCTTCAAGTCCAATGGGCTCTCGTGTGAGGGGGCGTGGGCGTGTTGAGATATATAGTACCACATTGGTTGTATGTGCAACTAATGTGGAGTTTATAAGGCCTCGGGCACAAAGTTCTTCGTACTATGTTTTAATATAACTGCATGTCCAGGGACTCAAACTCAATAGTACTGATTAAGCTGGAACAATCTCTTACCAATTGATCCAATGATTGGTGGTTTAATTGAGTTTGATATGTATTTGGCTGTTATATATCCTACTATATACTTTTAAATTGTGATTAAAAACATAAGGGAAGGTATTGTCTTATCCATTTGTATCATTTGATGCAGTCTCACTAAATGGGTGCCACCGCCAGTTAAAATGACAAGTAGCTATGTAAGAGACAGCATTAATGTTTCAAGGAAGAGAATGGATGTGGATTCCTTGGACATGCTTCAGTTTCATTGGTATTTAATCTCTCTCAATCGTGACTATCAAGGGTCATGTCAACATTTTACAATTCTTAAAAAGTTTTTAGGGAGAATCAAAATCATCAATGTTATCCATGACATGAAAATTCGTCCATTTTGCTTCCTAGTCTATAACTAAAATGAATAATTGGTTTCCATTGTCTAGCTGAAACTACAGTGCAAGATAATTCTAATTCTCTGAAGCTTAAGATTCTTGTGACAATTATCCTCTATTTCTAATGGATTTAGGTGGGATTATTCAAATCCAGGCTATATTGATGCACTAAAACACCTCACGGACTTGAAAGAAGAAGGTTGGTTTTGTTTCTGAAAAAATGGTTAAGAAATTCACATTTTTTTTATTTGATCAAACTACTTCAATTAGCCCTGTGCAGGTAAAATCAAGACTCTGGCTCTGACAAATTTTGATACGGAGAGATTACAAATTATTCTTGAAAATGAAATTCCTGTTGTGAGCAATCAAGTAAGTCCAAGTGCTTAATTTCTCATATCACAATCCTTCTAGTAATAACTGATGGTACATGGTTCTTATTGGTATATATATATCTTCAATCTCAGGTGCAACATTCAATTGTTGATATGCGTCCCCAACAGAGAATGGCAGAGCTTTGTGAGCTTACAGGAGTCAAACTTATAACGTACCCCTCTATATAAAAAATCTATTTCAGCTGTAGAAAATAGTTCTCCCAAATATGAGATGAAAGTGAAGGAAAAGAAAAACTACCAATTTCTTTTCTTTTTTTCTCTGAGTAGATCAGTTTGTGATGCAGATATGGTACGGTAATGGGTGGTCTATTGTCTGAGAAGTTCCTTGATGTCAACTTAGCTATTCCATTTGGTGGTCCTGCAATAAACACTCCCTCACTCCGAAAGTACAAAAGGGTATGATTTCATGACCACCATTAGTTATTTGTAGGTAATTGAAGAAACTTTCCGCACCTTCATTGGTGCTTTATAGACTATAGGCCAACTTTTGAGTGCCGAGCTTCGAGCTCGACGTGCCAACCTGTGAATCGCTTCGGTGTTGATGTTAGGGACCGACGTCCCAACACTGTTTTAAGTAAGAGAAAAAGGTCTATTGATGGGCTATAATAAATAATTCAATCCTATTAGTATCTTAGAATTAGTATATATAGAAATTTAGGGTGATGTTTCTATTATGTATGTATTCAATACTAGTTTATTGGGAAAATTGGGATACCTAGGGAACTCTTGATCCTAGGTATTTGATTTGAGGGGGAGTTTAGACTTTCTAGGTTTATTTTCTGCATTTTGTATTGTATTAGTGTAGGTAAAAAGAGGCTATGCCTCCGTTGTTAATAAATTCAGCATTGTATTTTTCTGGGTTCCATCATCTAGCAGAATGGAAGTTATTAATCATGAATAACTCTTGAATCAATATGTTGTCTACAATTGAAGTTGATATTTGATGCTTTCCCTGCCTGAGAACATGAGGAGTGTGGGATTTGAATTTGTGTCCTTGTCAGTTGTCATGTTAAGGACCAAACTATCCCAAAACTTAAGAATGTATGTGAATAGTTTATATTATATCTAGTAATATAGCCATGGTGAAATCTTTGTCACCGGTTTATATCTCTAACACAGTTATATTCATGTGTTTTGCTATACTTTGCATCACATGGCAGATGGTAGATGCTTGGGGAGGATGGAGTTTGTTCCAGGGACTGCTTCGAACTCTTAAACAAGTAGCTTCTAAACATGGTGTTTCGATCCCCACTGTTGCTGTGAAGTATATATTAGATCAGGTGAAGTTGATATATTTCTCTGCAGGAAATTGCTATTCTAATTAATTTAAAATCTTATAATAAATTGGGCTAGAAGGGCCGGCTTGGCTCAGCGGTAAGCTTGCTTCCCGTGGTGTGTCAGATCGCGGGTTCTGTATCTCTGCAAAAAGCAGAGGAAAGACTGCCTAGAGTATTCCCTTCCCTAGACACTCATGAAGTGGGTATTTGAACTGGGTCGGCCCTTTTGTAATAAATTGGACTAGCACTTTAACTAATTAAGGTTGCCACCATGAACCTCAATAATAGATTAATAATAATAATAATAATGTTGGAATTAATAGTAAGATTAATATACAATGATCCATTGGTTATGAATAAGAAATGGGTTAATAGAGAAAAAGAGAGAAGGGAAGATGAAGAGTTGTGTGGGTTGTTTAACAAGTCCCACATTGGACAATTGGTAGAAAGTGGGAGAGTATATAAACTCCCACCTCCATCTCTTTAATTTGGCCTTGGGTCACTACATATTTTATGTAGGGGAGGAGATAGGTGGGCTTTGGTTCACCACCACACGCGCGCTGCCGTCCGGCTCGGCTCGGTTGTGTGTATTAAAAATAATTTTTTTTATTAAATTATTTTTATTTTTTGGTCCAAACGTTGCTTCCCTCCAAAATTCGAACCCACCGGTTCTTCCTTTTCGCCGCCGGCGACTGTTCATCGTGACCGGTCAGTGTCTATAAATAGACACTGACACATTCAGAAATCTATCCGGTTTTTTCTGCACTTAAACTCTGCCGGAATTTTTGTTCTTCCGGTATTGCATACTATTGTTCATCCTCCGATGTGAATTCTTCTGGCATACTGTTGTGTTCGTTTGGGCTGTTGATTGGTAGTGCCACCATTCTTCAGACGGAATCCGTTCTATCCTGGGAGACAAGTGTCCATCAACCTTAGGCATGGGGAAAATTGTCTTAAGGAGACACGTTCTGTGGGCTCGGATTCAATCCTCTCCTGCATACATTCTTCTAACTAATTCTGTATTCGGATTACAAGTAAGTCTGTTCTTATTTTTTTATTATTACACAGTGATAACTCTGATCATCTACCCCTTCTGTCAAATACATGAGTTCAAGGCTATAGTGATTTGATATCACTCTATGTCTTCTATAACAAATAATAAATAAGAAAAATAATATATTTTGGTTATTGTAAATATGCAGGCTGCTGTAGCAGGATCAATGGTTGGTGTGAGACTTGGCTTGTCAGAACATATTCAAGACTCCAATGCTATATTTTCACTTGTTCTTGATGAAGATGATGTGAACAGCATAAGAGAAGCCTCAGGGAAAGGAAAGAACCTCCTTAAAGTGATTGGTGATTGTGGAGATGAGTACAGAGGTGCATGACTCATGTTGACATATCAACCTGGTCATTATTGTGTTTGAACTATATTTTTGGTGTTTATATAGAAATATATAATACTCATTTTTATTTTTAATAAAACTCATTTTTTATTTAATTTCTATGCAATATGTGTAATTGTGTTCAACCCTCTTTTGTTGTCATTATAACACCATTAGAATTGCATGAAGTTATTTCGAAGTGTAGAAATAAAATTAAAAATATATGTTCAGAATACAACTGCTAAGAATAAAATAGGTCACCTTTATCTATTAAAAAAGAAAAATCTGTCACTTTTTGTTACCAGAAAAAGGCCATTGTTTCTCAGAGAATAAATCATAAAAAAAAAAACCTCATTTCACTTTGTATCCGGTGTTCAAAATAATAAATTAATTACCAACATGATAAGTAAATTATACTCACAAATAAAGGACTGAAATTCAGATTTTAAATAATACAATTCTTGGAAATATTTTCTAGTAGTTGAGAGTTACGTAGCACCGATATTGACACGTGACACGACACGACACTCCGATACGTTAATTCTAAAAAATGTTAGATTTCGACACGTTAGGACACGTTTTGTTATTAAATAGTAATTTTAATTTATGTAGTGTATACTACCTTTAATATTCAATAATTTAACAAAAAAATGAATCTAAACTTATAATATTCATAAATTTAGCAAAGAAACATAAGATATCCCAAATATTTATATTAAACTCAATAAAATGGTAATTGTAATCTAATAAATCTAATAGTTGAAATTAAAAACTCAACGCAACGCAACCTTTGAACCTTTTTCTGAATTTCTATAATGCGTGTTGGAGTGTTGGAGTGTCCGAGAGTGTTGGAAAGTATCGGACACGACATGTCAGGATTTTTGAAGTGTCGGTGCTTCATAGGTTGAGAGAGACTCGAGAGGGATTTGCATCACAAATATCCTTATGAAAAAGCTTTATTTAAAAGCAAAAAGAAAAAGTAATAAATAAAAATAAAAAAAAATGAGAAAAGTATTTGTTATTTTAAATGACACAGATTAATGTTATTTTTAATGAAATTATGTCGTCTGCCATATTTTGTTATTTTTTCTTTTTTATAAAATTCAGAAAAAAAAATGTAGAAGAGAGAGAATGTAAAAACAAATTAAAACAAGTAATTTCCTTAAAAATGACATGACTTTATTTTTAAAAATGATAAACATTTTTCCAAATAAAAAATGCATAACGATTATTAGTTTTTATAATTTAAAAAATAAAAGTGTTATTGTCTTTTAATTTTAAATGAGTTATATTAATTCATTCGGAAATTCATGGGAAAAATATTTATTATTTTAAATGACATAAAATCATGTCATTTAAGATAAATAAACATAAAATAATATTTTTTATTTAAAATTTAAAAAAAATAAATTCACTCATTTTCTCTCCCATGATTTTCATTTCTTATGTCTATCTCTCACCTAAAATGACATAACTTATGTCATTTAAAATAACAAACATTAAATCCAAAATTTATTCCACGAAAAGAGTCGAGGTGGGTTTGAGCCGGTTGGGTCAAGGGTCACGATTTTAGGTATGGGTATGGGTTAGGATTTTTTTTCTCGTTAGCCCCCGAACCGGTCCATTTACGTCACGGGTCGGGTCGGTTCAACCCAGAAGCATTCTTCACTCACCAGTAGCAAGCTACATACATATATGACAGTACTGTAATTTCTACATAATTTCGTTTCAGTAATTGTTGCATTTTTGCGGGAAGGAATATTGGAAAGCAACCATGGATGGTAAGTGATCTCAGTGATGACAATCTATCTATTATTTAAATTCATTTTTGTGTTAAGTTGTTTTTGGTTCTTTACCTTGTAATCAAAATTGAAAGGTTAAATTTTTTTTGGAAATAACATGAGGGAGAGATGAGAATGAATGTTGATAAACTTTTATGTGTGGGTTTCAGTTGATTCACAGCCAACTATGGAAGAAACAATTTTGGTTGGTGATGATCTAATGACGGGTCCTCCATCACCTATAGTACCACCAGAAATTGCCTCCCATGTGCTCCAGGGTGTTGATTTGTGTGATGGAATTCTACGAAATATGTTTTTGTGTAAGTCTTTTCTTTTTTTCCTTTTTTTACTATTAACCAGGTATAGTTGTTCTTTTTGTTAATTCCTTTGGTGCATAAAATTATAATCCTTTCAATTTCTTTGTGATTGGATGCCAGTCTTCACCCAATTTGTCACCAGAATTGGTTTTTTCTTGCTAGGTTTTAGAAAATTGAGAAAGAAGGGCACGGAGAAAACCTAATAATTAGCGTGCTGATACCAACACAATAATTAAAAATGGGAATTTGGCTTTACTGAGGAAGCATGACCTCTTGCTTGGCTTTATTGAGGAAACCTGACCTCTTGCTTGCTCTCTTGTTTGGCTTTATTGAGAAAGCCTGACCTCTTGCTTGCTCACAGTGCCAAGCTAATATTTTCAACTCTTTCGTTTTATTAATCAAAACTCTAATTAAATAGACAATTACACATTAAAGCCATATTGCATGAAAATAGGAACCACCTAAAACTACTTCTACCCACTTTGCTAGGCTCATGGAAACTGCTAAGATTTATTCAAACAAATTCAAATAGTAGTCTAGTAACTAAATAACAATAATAACAAAATAATAAAATAAAATAAAAACTAAAATCGTAACATTCACTCCCCCTAAAAATTACTCTTGTCCCCAAGAGTAAGATCAATTTCAAGTTATTGAATCATCTTCAATATATGTTTCTCCTTCACTTTCATCCATCATCGCCTCGTTGTCACTCCCTTTTGTCACTACTTGGATGGTGAACAATTGTTTGCAGCGATGGCCTAGAGTGAATGTGTCATTACAACGAATGAGAGTCGAGAAGGAGGTGCCACTGCTCGAAGATGTAGCACCGTTGGTGGGAGTGGATAAAGGTGAATCCTTGGTGTTGCTGACTGTTATGGTCCGTCGCATATTCAGAGCAGGAAAGATGATCTTTTGATCGCGGGCATTGTATAGTTTTGCCAGTCTCATAGCAGATGAGAGGGTGTTGGGCCTGTTAGCCACCAAGACGTCCAACCGGTTGGAGAATTGGTTGAACATCTCCTTGAATTGCTTCGACAAAGACTGGACCGCGTCTTCCAATTTCTGCACTCGTTTGTCCATGCCTAAGCTCTGATACCAATTGATACGAACAAAATAATTAAAAATGGGAATTTGGCTTTACTGAGAAAGTCTGACCTCTTGCTTGGCTTTATTGAGGAAGTCTGACCTCTTGCTTGCTCACAGTTCCAAACTAATATTTTCAACTCTTCCGTTTTATTAATCAAAACTCTAATTAAATAGACAATTACACATGAAAGCCATAATGCATGAAAATAGGAACCACCTAAAACTACCTTTACCCACTTTGCTAGGCTCATGGAAACTGCTAAGACTGTAAAGAACCTTGGGATATACCACCCCAAAAACTAGCTCAAAGGGTGGCAGCGGCCAAGGCCTTATAAACTCCACATTAGTTGCACATACAACCAATGTGAGACTATATATCTCAACCCGCCCCCTCATGGGAGACGGTGAGTTTTTAATGATTTATATTATATTCTCTAACACACACCCTTACACGAGAGCCCATTGGGCTTGAAGCGTGGATGATGCAACAGGCCCAGCCTACCTGTGCTAAGAAATTCTACAAAAGAAAGTGGGGGACGGCGAGGCTCTGATACCATGTAAAGAACCTTGGGATACACCACCCCAAAAGCTAGCTCAAAGGGTGGGAGTGCCCAAGGCCTTATAAACTCCACATTAGTTATTCATCCAACCAATGTGAGACTATATATCTCAAGAAAGACTTATTCAAACAAATTCAAATACTAGTCTAGTAACTAAATAACAATAATAACAAAATAATAAAATAAAATAATAACTAAAATCGTAACACGTGCATGAAAAAGTAAGGAAATACAAATATATGAAAATTAGAATTATTTAATGGGATAGGATATTATATCTATCTTTTTTCGTGCCTATACCTACTCATCTCCAACGTCATTGGATCAGAATTTCAAGAGGAAAGAGAAAGAATGAAAGTTTGTTGAGATTCTGATCTAATGGTATTGGAGATAAGTAGGTAAGCCAGGTATGAATAAAAGGTAAGTAGAATATCATATCCCTTATTCAATTATGCTCTTGTTTTTACAGTTTTATTATGTGAAAAATATATTTTATATTATTTTTAATAATTGAACTTGTATCTTATCATTCACGATTCAAAAAATAAGCCTTTGGATTTAGTTTTTATATTTTGGATTTGATAAACATCAATGGCTGTAGTGGTTGCTTTGCTTTGTTGTTTTAGTAATAAGAATTAGGAACTTCAGCTCATGGGATTTTTTATTACTAAAGTTGAATTAATATATGTAAAATAAATTAAGTAACCACATTGGCTCGGAATCAACATTTATTGGGTGACCAGACTGGAGAGGTTAAGTTATTAAACTTCAAGAAGGTTTAATCCACTGATAAATGTGACAAGTCACATGATTTTTGTTGTTTGTTTTAAAGGTTTTTGACATTAGATGTCTGTTACAACTTGATCCTGTCTGAATATCTTATATGCTCCATTTAAATCTTGTAGGCTTGCAAATCAATGACATTGAACCATTCTGTCAAGATGAGATTGCTCTGTATAAACAATGTGCTGAAAGAAGGGTGAGATCATTGTTATCTGTTGCAGATATTCTTTTCTTTGTTCTGTCTTCCTCCTCTCTCCCTCTCCTCCATTTTACTACTTCAACTCATGTCTTACTTTCTTTGAATGATCTTAACATTTGAGATAGAGACTTAGGAAGTGCAACTCAGTTTATTAGATCTAACATCGTTTCTGTTTCATTTTTTTCTTTTTGATAAAAATAAATTGCAGGACAAGGAGATAAGGAAGCGGCTTGAAGATAGTGAATTTAAATTGGGTTCATCAATGCCTTTAAATGAAGCCAAGGATAGGGCTGCCCAGCTTGAGGCAGAAGTTACATCATTGGAGAGGTATATTCAGGTTTTTTCACCCTTTTTCCCCTCATTAATTATTTAATAACTATTTTGCCCCTTATTGCAAACTATCTACCAATCTGCCCCTCTTTAATCGATTAAATTGAATATTTAATCGATTAAATGGTCGAATGAAGTTTTAATCGATTAAATCTTCAACTTAATCGATTAAATCTTCCTCTTTATCAGAAGAACAACCTTATGTATGAGAGATTTAATCGATTAAATATGGAGATTTAATCGACTAAATCTTCAAGTCAACGATTTTTGCCTATTTTGACCATTTAATCGATTAAATTTTTGGCTTAATCGATTAAAGAGTGGCAGATTGGTAGATAGTTCTGAGTAAGGGACAAAATGGTTATTAAATAAAGCAAGCTTATAGTAGATCCCTGAGGGAGGATTTTTCCTAAGATATCAAACCACAATTTCTGGAGAAGACCTTCTGAGAGCACGATTATTTGTTATCATTATCATATTATTTCTCTTATATTGAGGAAGCTGCAGGCTGCAGCAGCATATTGCTCTTCCAAAAGTTTAGTTGGACTTATCCCCAAAACTTGAATTTAAATGCAACCCAGATGTTAGGGAAGAATATTTGTTCTAATTATTTCCCATTTGGAATCCAGGTGAATATTAAAAATAAATAAATAAATAATTCACGATAAAAAATTTTTTTTTTCCAAACTAGTCACCAATCTAAGTACCTTACTTCTTGAGATTTGCAATGAATTTGTACAAAGTATTAATCACTTGAAACTAAATTTTTAAGTACCCTTGGATTGCCTTATGGTATATTTCTATTGGCTGACATTAACTTTCTTTGTGTGTCACTTTGGCATTCACACTAATTATTTGATCTGTGGCTATGTGAATATCAACATCAACAACACCTTTATCCCAAACTAGTGGAGTCGGAGGCTATTAGAAAATTTTCAATCTCTGGATGTCTTATGTATCTTCATTTCAAATGTATAGGCGCCTGATTCTTGCTAGTGGAGTTGAGGGCATGGAAGGTTTCCGCCAAAGATGGAGCTTGCATGGCCGCCTTACTGATTCCAAGTAAGGTTTATCATCCATAATTTTGTTTTGTGAAGCAGGGTTGATTTGAAATATTTTAATCTCTCTCTCTCTTATGGCAATTCATGAAATGTCTTTTGTCATAATAGTTATATCAATCACACAGGCTGGTTTTATTGGCTATATAGTGGTGTGGTCCATGGATCTTGTAATTACATTTGGAATTTCAGTTTCTTAATATCTTTCAACAAATTATTGCTATCAATCATGATTATTGGAGTATCAAATGGTTTGGACCTGGTTTTACCATAGCTTGAGATGTGGAACTAATTGCTGATAGTCAGTCTAATTAGATGGGTTTAATTGTCAGTACATGTTAATGTTCTAGTTTCAACAATTAAGTGTTGGTCGTTTTATTTTCATGTGGTTGATTGCTGGTACTATGTAAATATCCCTTCCTGCTTCTGTTTACTTGTGCAGTTATATTTTGTTATATATGAATTTTATGCAGAAAAAGGTTGCAGTTCTTGAAGCAGGGCATAGATAACAGAAATACAGGATGAGTCAATTGGGGGATCAGCTACGCAAAGTTAGTTCTTGAGGTGCTGGTTGAACCTAAGTCAGGGGTTGCACCTGGTTATGTTCCCCTCCCAATTGTGATAACTTTCTTATAGTGATAACTTTGTTACATTATTTAAAGGGATCTTAGAATAGTATTATGAATATTCGTTGGGTTTAGAAATGAATTGTTTTAGTTTTTAGTTCATTTATGTTGGAGATAAGAACTTCAAGTCTCCCAATTTCAAAATTTCCTTCATTTGAAATTGTTCTTGCCTGATGGGGATGATGAAAAATTTTGCATAGCTTTGAGAATTATATAGTTGCAAATTTTTGTGTATACATGTCAAGCCAGTTATTTCTCATGTCTTGCCAACTTTCATTTTTTTGTTGGATTGTTATCTAAAAGGTTATCAGTCATAAATTAATTAACGCATCAACTTATGCTTCGCAAAGAGGAGATTTACCCAACACTCTCGACATCATTAAAGAGGGTTATATTTTTTTCTTTTTTTGCATTACATGGGAATTGAACACAAACCACTATACTACATACACCTAACACACACACCCCACACCACTAGGCTAATCCTAGTGGATAGAGGGTTATATTTTAAATTCTTGGGAAACTGATATTGGAAAACTTATTTACCCACGTTTGGTATAAGGATTGTGTAAATTTTCTTAGGGGGCGTTTGGTAGGAGTTTTCCTTTCAGATAGCTAGGCAACTTCCACTGGTATTTCTACTTAGCCATGTTTGGTACAAGAGTTCAATAAATTTTACCATCAAAACCGTTTGCCTATCCATTGTGTTTCTTTTGTAAAATTTGATGAAAAGCACTCTTGTAAAAACCCACATCGAAGGTGGTATTTGGAGTTTTGCTATGAAAGGAAAGGAGCAGCACAATTTTGGAGACGAAAATGACCCTCGTTGTTGAAGTGAAGTGGAGTCTCTTCGGTCTGTTTCCGCTACAGAAGTCGTACTTCTGCAACAAAGATAATTTTCAGTAGGATGCACTAGTTCTCTCTCGTTTGATTCAGTAGGAAGCCCTAAAAAGAAACCCAATGGGGCATCGAAGTGATTTTGCATGTGCTTAGCATAGTGTTGCTGTCTCTCGTTTGAAACCCATTCCAAGCATCAGTTAACAAAATCGTTGGTTATTGTGGGAGTTCAGGTAATGAAACACATTACTTCGTTGTGAATCAAAATGTTGATTAGTTTATGTTATTCATTTCGCAAAATCCATGGTTGAAAGATAACGCTTCTTTATTACCCTTTCAGAAATGACCCTGAAATTCGTAGCATCGTTCGTCCGAACCTGTTGTTGCTCGAATTGAGGGCATTGAATAGAACCAACGACAATGTTTTGGTAGACCACATTTAGTGCATCGGTTTTACAAAGAGGTTATTTTCATCATTTCAACCTATTTCTCCATCTATATTTTACCTCAAACCAAACATAGATTTTATAAATCTTACCCAATTTGCTCGGTAAGATTTTTTCTAACCAAACAATTTTTTTTACATTTTCCTACCAAACTCATTTTCCAACCATTTCCCTATCAATTGCATTTCTCTAGTATTCAAAAATTTTATCCTCAACCAAAAGCTCCTTACATTTTATTTTATGAAGCGAAATCCCAATTTAAAATACTACCTAGCAGGTAGTATCGATTTCCACCTGATGGGAAATATTTTTAAAATTTTCTCGGACAAAATTACCCTTACAGAGATTGATGCTTTCGTTATTGATTCTTTCTGCAAAACCTAGAAATGATCAAAAGGATACTTGATTCTTTCATCAGTCATCAACTCCAGCACCTCAATGGCCTTACCCATGTTAACTAACCAATGAGCTCAGTTTTGTGAATAGTTGTGTGAGCAAAGGATGTCATCGGAACCAAAATCAAACCCGTTGGGGCTAAGTGACTGTTCAGATGCCATTGCCAAAGCTTGAGCTTGAAGATGATGCAGAGGCAAAGAAAAGTTAAGGGAAAGATATAGTGATTTATGGGGTGGAGTTGCATGAATGTGGCTTTGTCAGACAAAAAAAAAAAAAAACACGAAGTCTAGTTCGTATCTTCGATGTCAAGAGAAAAATAAAACGTTTTAAAAATCAGGTTATTCAGTGATTGTGTTGGGTTTGTAGTGAAATATATGGATGAGATCAACCGACCATGCTTTTTATAAGCTTCAGCTAACTCAATCTCTAATTTTTATTATATTATGTTACCGCTTGCAATCTCTGGTTTATGGATAGTGGCGGAGCCAGAAATTTTAATGAGGGGGGCGAAATAATAAATATTATATCTTAAATAAAAGTATTTAAAATACAATACAAATGTAATATACAAAAATTAAAAGAAATCTATTATAGAAATTAAGATTAATTCACTTGACTTTTACTTTACGTGTTTTCATATTGTTAAACTCGTCTATAATTGAATCCGTACTAAAACTCAAAATAATTTCTTTTTCAATGTATGAAATCAAAGAATCATCAAGAAATTGGTCTTCCATTCTATTTCGGAGCCTAGTCTTGATTATCTTCATAGCTGAGAAAGATCTTTCAGTAGTTGCTGTAGAAACTGGAAGAGTGAGTACAAGTCTAATCACTCTGTCAATAAGAGGGTAAATGATGGACTTTCCGGTTCTTGCTAGCCCTTGACATAATTCAGATGTAGTTGATAAATTAATTATATCTGGATGTTTAGGAATATCAAGCTCAAAATGTTGTAACTCCATCTTCAAATGCAATTTTTCTTGTTCTGTGAAATCTCTAGAATAAATTTTATTGACAAGTTTGCAAATATCATCACTATTAAATGACTTGTACCTGTTTCTTGGATCTAAAGCCATGCTCAAAGTAAGTAATTCAACAGTATTATCATTGAACTTGCTATTTAATTCTTGCAATTGATAATCAATTGTAGCACAAAAGATATTTACTCTATAAAACTTTTCAGTAGAAAAATCACCTTGTTCATTTCGAGCACGACCTCTTATTCCAATATATTTTGCACTCATATCTGGAATGTCAATGTCATGTTTTATGCAAAAATCTTGAGCATGAACCAAAAAAGCATCACAACCTGTCTCTCTTAATTTCTGAAGTAACTCTTTTGTAGTTGAAACCAGATGTAAAGCATTTGAAATATCTTGAGACTCTTGTTGCAAAGCTTGAAAAAGGACTTCAGTAATACCCATAATTTCCTTCATAAGGTGCAATATGATGACAAAATCAAAAAGATGTCAACGATGAGTATGCATTATCGACATCTCCACGATGTGATGCTATTTTTCCTTCATTAGAAATATTGGCAAGAACTTCACATGTGCTTTTGAACATTTTAAACAAACTGCATATGGAATTATAATGAGAACTCCAACGAGTAGCTCCAGCTCGATGGAAAGTACCAATCTGATTAAGACCAACTCCTGATTCGAGTTCATCAATAGCAATCATTCTTGCAATTTTAATTTTTTGGGCAACCTTTAACTCATCATTACGCTTACAAGAGGAAGTAACAATATTAATTATGAAGTTCAATTTTTCAAAAAACTGATGAACATGTTTTACCTCATGAGATGCAGCAGCCAAGGCAAGTTGAAGCCGATGAGCTAAGCAATGAACATAATAAGCATATGGACACTCAACGCAAATTAAAGCCTGCAGTCTATTCCATTCACCTCGCATATTGCTAGCTCCATCATAGCCTTGTCCTCGAATATTTTGAACGTCAAGATTATGGTGACGAAGAGTGTTGAGTATTCCTTGTTTCAAAGTCTTAGCACTTGTATCTTGCACATGGACAAGACCAAAAAATCTTTCCCGTATAAAACCATCTTTATCTACGAATCTCAAAACAATAGCCATATGCTCCTTTTTAGATACATCACTAGCTTCATCAACAATAAGACAAAACTTGGCATTGGAAATTTCTTCTCGTATTGTTTTCTTTACCTTTTCAGAGAAAACATGAAGAATTTCCTTTTGAATTTGAGGGGAACTATATGATGCATTTTGAGGAGCTTTTTCTAAAACAACTGCTGCAACTTCTTGATTATAGGAAGCTAAAAACTTCATCATCTGAAGTAAATTACCCCGATTAATTGAATCTAAGCTTTCATCATGACCTCTAAAAGCACATCCTTGAAAAGCAAGCCATCTTGTCACGTCCACAGAAATTTGTAATCTCAAACGATTAGTTGCAATCTCCTGAGTAGTAAGTTTTTCAACCAATATCTCAATATGTTGAGATTGGTTCATAAGATCACAACTTGAACTCACAGCATTTTTATGCATTGAGATAGCATTTTTCCCAACATGGCGTAGAAAAGCATAACTTTCTCCTTCATTAACATTTTTCCAATTTCTAAATCCCTCAACAACAAATGTATTAAGTCCAACACGACCACCACCACCTGGTTTACTAAATAAATAACAAGGCAAACAATATGCAGCATATTTACTTGGAGAATACTCTAACCAAGATGGAAACAAATCAAACCAAGAAGAGCAAAAATGACGTCGATTCCTCTCTGGCCCAGAAAAAGGATAATTTTGAAGCTTGCATTGAAATGGACCAAGTTTAAGATAAGCACGACGAATTTCATCTTGTTGATTTATAGGATATTTCCATATTGGAGGGCGTAGTGCAGGATCTCTTTCCAGTGAAGCAAAATTAACTTTAACTACCTCTTTATTTTCAATTCTAGGAAACTTTGAAGAAGGAGTTTCAATATTTGACAATGCAACATTAGGAGTAGATGAGGGCAAAGATTCACTATTCTTTCTCTTAAAATAAACATCAATAGTAGCACTCTTTCCCATAATAAATACCTACAATCTTTTACCAAAAAAAAAAAAAATACCTACAATCTTTCACGTATAAAATATAAAATAAAATCGTAGTCAGCAAACAAGCTACAAACAAGCAAATAAAATATAAATACCTACGATTCACATAAAGGATGAAATAGAAAAAATCCTAAAATTCCTAAAGTTGGATGATATGCACAGGTTTCAAACTATAAAAAATAAAATAAAAAAATTGTGTTCCACCTCTTAATTCCATCGACATGTATTACTATCTGGATGCAAGATTGTGGTCCACCTCTTAATTTCTGTTTTCTTGTATAAAGAATCATAATAATAAAATAGTTTTGTTGTCAGATAAAAAAAACTATTCTTGACCACCTCCATAGATCGTTGAATGCTGATGCATAATGACTTATTATTACTGGAAAAAATAGTAAAATTATTATGCTTTCCTATGTCAAAAAAAATGCAAAGAAACAAAAAAATTACAACCAGCGTAGGTCCATCGTCCATGGAGTTTCCCAGTTAGCAAAATTTGGAGTGGCATAAAAAGTGATACAATTACAAATACAGATAGAGAATTTCATAAATAAACAAAAAAGTAGAGATAGAAAAAAAAACTCTAAGGAGATTTAGGCATGGGGTTTGCAAATACAGATAGTGTCGCTGTCGTTGGGTTGGGTCCATGGGGCTTGCACTTTGCATATGGGTAATTTTTGTTAAAGTTGAGAGAGAGAAAAGAGGGTTAGGGAATAAAAATAGGAATAAAAAAAGGTTGAGTGTAGTGTGATATTGATGATTAATGGAGAGTAATTTTATATTATAAAGTTTTTAAAACAAATAATTTAATCATATTATTTAAATTTTATTTTATATATATATATATATATATATATATATATATATATAAAATTGAAATTTGGGGGAGGGGGGGGGGGTGGCCCCCCTGATTCCACCATTGTTTATGGAGTTCTGAGTGCGAGTGCAACCACATTTGAGTAAGCTTTGGAAGGAGAAATTTTGTGAAAAGCTGCGAGAAGAAGAAGAAGAAAAGAACGTAAAGGATAGTTTTGTAAAATCATTTTACATTTATAATAATATTTGACAATTAGGGGATGCAAATGGGCTAGGTCCGCCTATGACTTAATTTATATTAAGTCAGATTTGGTCTATTACAAATAACAAAATAGAACAGACCTAGATTTTTTAAAAAAATTATTTAGAAACAAGTCATAGGCTATTTTGTATATATCGGGCCTATAAGCCTACAGGTTGGCATTTATCATATTATTTATTTTAAATAAAATAAATAAAATAATTATTTTAATAATCTTGAATAATAAAGTAATTATTTTAATTATTCTTTTAATTGTTGAATGTTTAATAGTCTTAAACAGGCTAACAGGTCTAGGCCAAGGCTTTTAATTTTTAAATATAAGTCAGGGCAAACTTGTAATTTAGGGCCTATACAGGCTAACAGGCCAGACCAGACCCAATATTTTTTATACAGGCTAACTTGCATCCTTATTGACAATCAACAAAACATAAAATCAGGAAACTTGAGTTAACTTTCCTAGAAATATTTTGGTCTACCAAACAATTTTTTGGTAACATTATCGAAAAATTCACTTTCTCAACATATTCCTAGGAATCATGATTCTCGGGAATAAAAAAATTTTCTCCTTTACCAAACACTTCCTAAAAGTTACTTTAAACCTAAACTCCTCATACTAAAAAATATAAAACTGGAGGTCGCCATTCTATTAAAATTTCACAAATTTTATTCCTCTCATTTTAATTGTCAGGCAATGCTTTGTCAATCCCTAATAAAAACAAGGGTTTAAATTATCATACGTCACATAAGAGAATTCTCTCATGTGTGTGAAACATTAAAAGCCGTGCCATTACTTTTTTTTTTTGTAAAATGGTGGGACCCACGCATATTGTATCTATGGCATATGATAAGTTATCTTCTGCTAGAGTAGGTTAGCAAATCCCTAAAAACAATAGTAAAAGATATTTAAACTTTAGCCAACAAGCAACTGCAATCCATACACATATATATGTTAACAACCAAATGATGGTAGCTTAGTTGGTGCAAGGGAACTGGGCACGTGGGGGATAAGAGCATATGTTCGATCTTCCCCAATATGATCTTTGGGAGGGGATTAAAGACTTAATCTCGGGACCCGCCCCGAATCGAATTAATCGCGAAGCGATTAACCGATTGAAATATCTAGAAAAAAGAAAGATATATGTTAACATTTACTAGCCATCTTGTATTAGTAAACAATTTATAAATATAGTCTATGTTGCACTAATACCGACACATGACATGACACTCCGACACCTTAATTCTAAAAAATATTAGATTTTGATATGTTAGGACACATTTTGATATTAAATAATATTTTTAATTTATGTAGTGTATATTATATTTAATATTCAATAATTTAACAAAAAAAATGAAGCTAAATTTATATTATCCCTCAATTTTTCAAAGAAAGATAAGATATCACAAATATTTATATTAAATTCAATAAAATGATAATCGTAATACAACTAATCTAATAGTTAGAATTAAAAATGCAATGCAACATTTGAACCCTTTTTTGAGTCTTTGTGTAACACCTCATGTATATCCGGATTGTTATCATATTACAGTATTAAGCGCAGCTCAATTAAATGTGGAAGCTGACTTTTTCTTTTCAATTATGACGTAATTATTATTAATCAAGTTGATTACTTAATACTTTTACAAAAAACATTGCTTGTATGTAAATTGCAATAAATAACTAACTGAAATACCTCATAGCATATATAGATTTTAAGTCACGGAATTACAACACGTAGACCGGACCAAATCCAAATACATCAGTACAACACAAAATAAACCATAATTCTGGAGTCAATGTGGTATGGACAACCCCCATGCTCACCAAATAAACAACATAATCATCAAGTCTCAATACAAGAGTCATAGCAAGAAAATCAGGCATAATCATGTAAAATAACTAAATCATCAAGCATGCATCAGTCAGCTCGGCTCCGGCCTCCTGCCGCCCGAGGTGTGAACCCCCGAGGTACCTGAACCTGAAAATGTGCCCCAACATGGGGTGAGGTCTCAAAAAGAAATCTCAGTAAGACAAGGGGTCCTCAAAAATCTCTCCACCACAAGCTCACTTACATTTGCAATATAAGTTCTAAAACAGTAAAACATTATGAGTTCCAAAATCTGTACAATGCAACATATAATCATGTCATATGTGTCAGAATCCTACTAGCCAGAGAATAAACATGTAGGAATTACATACGTCTACAACCTACAATGCAAGACGCTACTTGCACCTTACCCACAGAATCACCGACATGTATGACGCTACATACTCAGGCTTACCGCCTAAGTGGAACACCACATACATATCATAAGTAACTTGCACTTAGCGGCTCAATAGCATTTCATAAAATACATCATGCATATAACCTTCCCTCCATGATGTATGGTGGAAACAACAATGGGCAAAACTGAGGACACGAAAGCTTACCTCGCAAGCAATCAATCCCAAGTAAAAGGTCCACACCAGCCCAAAGTCCACAAACAACTCAATCACAATCTGTTTAGACCAGTAATCATATCAACATTCATAATCTAAAAGTTCATGACATAACGACACGTTTTCTTTTTCGTTTCATGTCATTGGGCTTCTCCCAAAGCCATAAGCCCTTAATCTAAGTGATTCTGACTTAGTTCAATTATTATAGAGATTCAACTTAACCAACATAGGGTCCAGAAACCCAAACAACAATTATGTATGAATAGAACAATGTCCAACTCGAAATTCCCAGAATATCCGAATATATGTCGGGGCGATATCCAGATATCACCAAGCCCATATCCGGATATCCATATCTGGATAACATATCTGGATATTTCGCAACAGAATGCAACATGAAACCGAAGTATTTATGTGGCACCCATGAGGATGGTTTCCCATGTAGGGTTAGGGCAATGAAACCGAAGTATCGTGAAATGTGGGTAGTTACAAAACGCGATCGAGATCACAATTGCTTGAATGACCATATTTCCCAAGATCACATACAACTTGATTCTGATGTTATTGTTTCACTTATACTAGGTATGCTCTTATAGATTTTTCTTATACATTAAAAGTGTGGCATTAGTGTTTGTCTTGACGTATACTTGAAATTTTGATTGATATGGATGATAAAGGAGGAACCATATGTGTCACTTACACTAATTCAAGAGAGGATCACCAATCATTATGGGTTTAAAGTCTCTTATAGAAAGGCATAGTATGTGATGCAAAAACCAATCACAACAACCTATGGTGATTGGGAACAATATTATGCATTTAAATAGTGTTGCGAGACGTTCAATTTTTGCAAACTAGTAATCCAAATTTATGGCAAGTACAAAGAAAAATTGTTGATTACAACAACTAAGGATGGAAATAATGAAATATTGCCATTGCGTTTGTCGCTGTTAAGGGCGAGAGACCTTGGAAGCTTGGTCATATTTTCTCGCTAATATTTGTATGCATATCACCCAGAAGTCAAATTTATGTCTCATTTCTGACCAACATCGAAGCATATTATCTACAATGGATAATGTCCATCTTGGTTGGCAACTACATTGGTTTCTAATCGAAGCTTGTAGGTCCAGTATCTACTTGCCCTTCAGTAGGCAATGCCAAACTAGACGTTGTATCCTGCAAAGTGATAGTCATCTCGCCCTGCGACATATGAAAAGTGTGTCTCTGGTCTCCACCTCTTAACCAGAGCACTAGTGAGGCTAGCATCAATCTGAAAAACATGAAAACTTTGTCAAATTATAGTTTCAAATTCAGCAATTTATAATGACTAAATTACAACACAATATATATATATATATATATATATATATATATATATATATATATAATTTAATAGACATACATGCAGATGTCGCATGCACATGACATGTATAAATCCAGTATGGGTAAGTCCCATCATCCCATATTGCCTATGCAACATGTCAGCATTGTGTGCGTTACCTTAGTACGTTCCAGAAGTGAGGTCCATGAAGAACATGTGTGCGAGGATCACTTGTCTCCGCATCAGATCCACGATGTGCAAAAGATCGAGGAGACTTAGACAATGAAGAGTTAGCCATAACCCTAATATAAATTATTATTATTATTATTATTATTATTATTATTATTATAATGTTTGTACTCTAAAAATTTACTAACATACAGTTACAATTTATTTAATCAAATATATTTAAAATCTCTAATACAAAATATATTGAACATTGTAGAAGTCATCATACAGTAAAATATAAAATATATTAAATTAAATATTCAAAAAATCATCATTTTAAGGCAAAATTACCAAGCATAATAAAATTTATTAAATATGTCAAGACACTAGGCATTACAAAATTCACATACAAAGAACAAAATCAATAGGCATATCATAAGTCACTAGGCATAATAAAAATTATTAAGTACGAATAAAATCACTAAGCATATTATAAGTCACTAAAAATATCTTAAGTCACTAATCATGACCTAAGTCACTAACTATTTTTCAAGCCACTTAACATGTTACAAGTAGGGGTGTCAAAACAGGTTATGACATGCGGGTCGACCCGCGACATAACATGAAAATTTATGTTCGGGTTGACCTGCAAAAAAATCATGTCGTGTTCGTGTTGGAAAAAATGACTCGCAAAAAATTTGTGCATTGTCGTGTCAAATTCGTGTCGACATGCATTTTTTTAATTATTCCTTATTATTATTTTTAAATTTTGACCCTTTTTTTTGTAAATTACCTTTTTAGCCCAGAGTTTGCTTGTCATTCGTGTCGTGTCAATCTGCAAAAAAATTGTATCGTGTTCGTATTGAAGATTTTGACGCGAATAAATATTTGTGTCATGTTCGTGTTGCGTGTATTATGTCGTGTCAAGTTGACCCGTTTTGATACCCCTATAAGGGAAATATTTTTTATGTTCCAGGACCACCCAATAATCTGGTGCTCCCTCTCATAACATCAATCTTTTCTTTCCATTTTTGTCCCTGTTATTTTTTCTCTTTTCCAACTTTACCCTTTCATTTACACTAAGGAACCGCGTAAAAAATGATGGTCCCAGACCTCAATAAATAATCTCCCCTGTAAGTCACTAACTATATCCTATGTCACTATTCAAAAATAAGTCACTAACAACATCCTAGGTCATTATTCCTAAAATAAGTTATTAATCATATCCTAAGTCACTATTATAACATTTTCTATTGATGTAATTTAAAATATAGAAAACAAATATTAAGATTTACTTGAATAATAGAGCTTCGACCCACAAAAAACTTAGAGAGAAGTTAGAGCAAAATACTAAAGGAAGGTTAGAGAGATGAACTAAAATGAGAAAGTGAAGTAGGGCTATAGAGAATAGAGCAAAATCCTGCTTTTGGGTGCAATCCGCTCCCCAAATGCGCCTAAATTTGGGCCCGACCTAGCCTCATACGCACCTGCTTTTAGGCGCGACCAGTGGCGCCCAAAATAGGGTGCAACTGGTCCCCATTTGCGCTTATTTTTTTGGCCTGATCGGTTGCGTCCATTTTGGGCGTAATCGGTTACTACACATTCTTAAATAAGTTTCAAATTGTTACAATTTTGTATTTATTTATTTAAAATGCAATATTTTAATATAATTTTTTTGCCTATTATATCATATAATGAGAAGAAAAAAATTATTTACCGGAATTTGATGCATCCCTTATGCAACTTTATACTCAAAATATTTGCTCTCACTACCAGCAATGAAATAAACACGATGGGGGGTATTATTGGAAATCCGAAAAGATGAAGTACCAACTGCTGAAAACCCTAGTTATATCATATAGTACCCATTCTCTGCGGAAACCCTAATAACAAAATCAAAATTAAAATCGCTGTCCTTTTTCACATCCAGCAAGTACGCTTTCATTCTCTCACAACTAATTTCATTTTCACGTGTTGTTGATTTGTGTTACTAACTATTGTTGTTAGCTGATTTTGGAGTCAGATATGAAGGTCATAGCTGCTTATTTGTTGGCAGTATTGGGAGGGAATTCATCTCCTTCAGCGGATGATCTCAAAAACATCCTGGGATCGAGTGAGTAATCCCAATTTCTGCTTAACTTTCTTGTTATTTCTAACCTGGTAGAGGTTTTCTTTTTTTCCTTTTCTTTTTTTTCCTTTTTTTTTTGTGTGTGTATTTTTATTAATCACTTCTGTTTTCTGGGTGAATCGTTGAGGTATTAGTAGTTTTCAACATTAGATTTCTGAGCTGGCTTCTTAATACTCAGCTGTTATAGCACCTTCTTTGCATTATATCCTAGAATGTAAGGACAAAGTATCTGTTTTTTTTTTTTAATGTTAATATAAGTTTGGGATATGTGAATTGATGATCAGATAAATAAAAATCAATAATTTAAAATATGAGATGTAGTTAAATATGTATTTTGTCTATGTAGCTTGGAAATATTGAAACTGAATTTTTCCTGGACCATAATTGAATTAAGGTTTGGTTGCATTTTTATCCTGTAAATTACGCATGGATTTTCTCCTTTATCTGTTGTTGTGTAGCTTTTTAGGAGGAAATATGGTCTTCTTTTTTTTTTTTTAGGGAGAGTTAATATTTACAACTTTTTATAACCACTTCGTTACCTTTGGATCAAGGTCAAATTAACTGCTCTTACTTGCCATTTTACCGTTCAATGATAACAAAAAGGGTTTTATGTTTATCTTGTTACATAACATAATTTCATTTTCCTACACAAAAGGGTTCACATGTTTTTTCTTTCTCTTTCATCATTCCATTTTCTCTCTCCCCTTTATTGTGAGTGTTGGAAGCTAAACTTATGTTATGTAACATAACATTAATAAAACCCTAACAAAAATGGTTGTAATACAAAAATATAACCTCCCTTTTTCTTTAAGGGAAATCATTATCTCATTTTACATGAGATAACTCTCATGTTGTCTCATATAAAAAATTGTGCCACCATTTTTTTTTTCCTTTTTTTAATAAATGATGGACCCCACCACATTATGTGTCTATAGTAGGAGATAACTATCTCCTACAACATAAGAAAATAGAATCCCTTTCTTAAATATAATTTTATGATTATTTTTTTGGTTCCTGAGTATAGGAAACACTCCATCATGAAGAGAGTGCAACATTGAATTTTGAATTGTCTGGAGTGAATTCTTTTTTGTTTATGATTAATAGTTGGAGCTGATGCTGAGGATGAGAAGATTGAGTTTCTCTTAACTGAAGCCAAGGACAAAGATATTGCTGAGCTAATTGCTAGCGGAAGAGAGAAGTTGGCTTCAGTACCTTCCGGTGGTGGCGGCGCAGTTGCCGTTGCTGCTGCTCCTGTGGGAGGTGCTGCAGCTGGTGGCGCTGCACCTGCTGCTGAAGCAAAGGAGGAAAAGAAGGTAGAAGAGAAGGAAGAGTCTGATGATGTAAGTTTCAAAATTGAAGCACTATTGATTGTTACTTAGTAAATTCACACGACTCTTTGCTAATAATTGTATATCTCATCTTTGTTCTACAGGATATGGGTTTCAGTTTATTCGACTAAAAGGTCTGAAGTGTTTCGTGTCAGAAATTCGCAGTTCCAGTTAGAGTTTTAGATAGCCGAATCACAAGGTTTTTGTTACTTGAGCTACATATTGTATTAGGTTTTATGGGTTTTGCTTTTTCAATTGAGAATGTAATGGCATCAAACTGTGATATAATTTAATGATGGTTTGAATTTAATTTGCTTGTCCTATTGGTTGTTTAATTTTATACATTTCAGTCTTACTGTTACAAGACTAGTGGCTGTTATCCCTTATCCATTGGTTCTCTTGATAACTACGAAATATATTCATTAATAGGTTCTACCGAGAAGATTAACACGTCTTTGGTAGTTATTCGTCGGAATTATGGGTCAAATAGTTATTCCTTTCATTATCATGGAGGTATTTTGAATGAAAAGTTTAGGTTTGTTATCTTGGATAAGGTGAAGTATCTCAATGTAATAGTGTTCTTAGATGCTTTGGTATGGACCAAAGCTCTATGGAGGAGTCACTGTGAATATCCAAGCAAAGGCTAGGAGAGGGTGATGGTGAAAGGGCATTGTGGCCCTTGAATTTTCCAAAGTAACTGCTCATGAAATTGTAAATGCAAGATGTCTCTTCAATGGCTGAAGAGGGGGTATTTATAGGAGAGAAAATATTTCCTAATCATGAAAGAAAGCTATAACTGTTTTGTTTAGTGGGTCTCTTTGTTGAGCGTGAAGCAAGCACACCTCCAAGACATGTATTGAGATGAGCTGGTGCAAAGAATAAGAGATTTTCTATTATGAAAGTTTAAAAATCTCATTTTAGAGAGAGAGAGGAGAATGATCCTTCAAAATAAGGCTACTAAGTCTTTTGCAATTTGTTTTGACTGCCAGATGAGCGGCTACATATCAAAATGCTCCTTTTTTACTCCCCCGTTTGCATTATAGTAGTTCAAACTTGAGGTAAAAAAAATTTGGTACGAACTGAAGGTGACTTTTCAATGGTTCTAATTTTCCTCGTCTAATTACCGATTTTTGGTTTGGGAGTTGCGGTTTCCAGACGTGTATTAGTATGAGAGGACGCAACTCGGATGGCTTTAGGCGTCTGGTCCTGGATTGATCCTTAAATTTATTTGGAATAGAAAAAAAATCATTTAAAGAAAAATACATAAAAGAAATATTTACTTTAGACGTGTGACTGCATTCCTAGAAATAGAATACTTTGGGAAACCCATGAACCTACGAAGTCCATATGCTTTCATTTGGAAATTACCCTAAACCCCAAAAAACCTACCAAACATATACGTCCATTTGCTCTTTGGTATCAATCTTTGGCGGAATGACTAAAAACTGCAATGAAATTATAGTATAATTATTATATAGACGTCAAATTAGAACAGTGTAGTTAAACATATAGACGTCGACGGAGAAGCTGGGTTAGCAGGTAGATTCTAAAATATAAATCAAGAAATTTAAACCATAAAAGCCTTAAAAAAAAGGCCCGCATACAAACACATAATACATGAAGGTTTCAGAAACCTACCTTTCAACAAAACAATTTAAACCGCATTCTAAAAAATAATAAACCAAGAATATCATACTTCACGTATAGTGTCAGAAAATTATACGTCCAAAAGTGACATTGCCTAACTGCAATCCTTTGCAAAGCACATTACAATGGCAAAGATAAATACAGAAGACAGCATCGGTGAGCTTGGACCATGAGTCAGATAGAGGAAGAGAGAACCTGCGAAGAAAGAGTTTACTCATGAATAACTACAGCCATCTATAAGTAGCGTTGTACGTGAACAATGATTGCCACTGTTCATATGAAACCTATGAAGCTCAAGGTTGACTAATTACCCTTTTAAAATTCTTCAGCCAACTATCACCAGTATTGATGAGTGACTGCATCAGTCATGCAGACCAATGACATTCAGGACTTGGGTACAGTGACATTTAGAATTTTAACATCTTGATATGGCTTATCTGTCTTGTCTGTCTTCACTTTTTCTATAGCCTGCGGAAATCAAAGTTCTAGATTAGTTTTCTAATATAGAAAGTTCACAGACATTAATCAACAAGACCTAAAAAAAATGTCAATATGAATATATCATAGATGAAAACTTATAATATAAGACGTGATCTAGGAAAGGACCAATTTGAAAAAGACATGTGATCAGGTGATACAACAGCTCACATGGAATGATCGAAATTAGTTGGCAAGTGAATATGCAAGAGCACATGCAAGCAATTCCGAAAGATACAATGGGACTTCGGATATATGTACTAAATGATAATGGTGAGCCCTTTAAATGGGTGTACAACAGAAGAAAGACAAAGGGAAGAGCTGAGGCAGTTAGAAGGTAAAGGAGTAAGAAGATCAAGCTAGGGGAGAGTTAGGTAGCAAAGGAGACATGTGGCAGGTTAGGAGTAAGGAGGGGGGAAAAGGTGCATAACAGATTGGGTGAGGAATAAAAAGAAGAGGAGGGAGAGAGGGGGATATGTAGATCAGAGTGACGTTGTAAATGGGAAATTGAGATTCTGGAGGTCTACATCTCCCGGGAAATCTGTGTTTCTTTCTGTCAATGTTGTTAGATACAAATTTCTTTAATTTGTGTTGGTTGAATTGAACTTTGAATTCTGGAGATATGTAAGGAGCTTGGCCTCCATACCATTAATTCAATACATTCTGTTTTTCTAGGTTCATCAGATAATGATTATGCAATAATAATTTACCTGTACAACATCCATTCCCTTCACAACTCTACCAAATACAGTATGCTTGTTGTCTAACCATGGAGTAGCCACTGTGGTGATAAAGAACTGAGAACCATTTGTATTTGGGCCCGCATTTGCCATTGACACTGTGAAAGGCCTATCGTGCCTTAAGCTGCAAGAGAAAAATGATTTGCACTAAGTTCCATCCGAGGTAAACCATGCCAGGAAGTTCCCCATATGCCATCGGCACACAGACACATAGACACATAGGCTAACCCAAAGGAAATCATTACTCCCGAGTCTGAAATCATGATTATATTTCATGCATATTATAAGATAGAACTTTTATTAACAAATTGATTACCTTTTGTGAAATTCATCCTCAAATTCCCTCCCCCAAATAGATTGCCCGCCAGTGCCATCTCCTAAAGGATCTCCTGTTTGTACCATGAAGCCTTTGATGACCCGATGAAAAATAAGATTGTCAAAATAGCCATTTCGGCAGTGAGTTGTGAAGTTCTCCACAGTTTTTGGACATTCCTCTGGGTATAATTTCATGTGAATATCACCCATAGTTGTGTGTAGAATCTGCAAAAGAAGAATTGAATTGCAAAGCTATTTTTTGGGGGAGCAAGAGGTAAGGATGTGATTTGAAAACAATATTAATATATAGAGAAGACCTAATCTCATGTAAATTCCTCTCTGTTATTGGATAATTACTTAAATAGTAGAACATAGAGGTGATACAAGGATATTTCTACATTTACGAGGTAAGTTATTTCTAGACAGCTTTTTTTGCGTGAGACACATTAATTAAAGTGAAAGCTCCCCTGAATTTAATTGCAAGTCAGGATAACCTACTTTAAAGGCTAACAAAGATAACTCACCACATTGTCAGGAAGAGATGTGGTAACTGCCTTTCCAATATCTGAAACTGCCAAAAGTTCATCAGCAGGAGGCTTTTCATTGAACACATCTCTCCCCTTAGTTGCATCTTCTGGCTCTTCTGGCTCTCTCCGACTGATACATGACAAACTCCAAGACTTAAATACTTCATACAATGAAAATTTATATTTTCATGTCAGAAATGACATGCAATTAAACAAAATGGTACAACGTCAATGACTGAGGAAGAATGCTATGGATCAAATTACCCACATATTATATTATTATATAACAAGAATACGTAACTTTGGAGTTTGAGACAGTGGTAAAATGATCAGTAGAGTTTTTACTTTCATACCTGAATAAATATATCCTGTGCTTTTTGAAAGCACAACACAGGAGAGTGGGATCAGTCAAAGGCTCCTTGCTCTCGTTGGCATTTGCAGCTGCTGAAGGAATCTTTCTTACTTTTTTGCTACTCCGATCACCTCGATACAAAGCTAATCTTAAGAATCTATCATTATTCTCCACCTTTCCAAGTATTCGAGCAACTTTGTTGGTGTGCAAATTAACAATCTGTAAGCATACAAATGTAAACACATTAGGGAATGAAGTTCTATCCAGTCGTCACCTCCTTGCACTAGTAAGCAATGAACGAAAAGTTATAAACATGGAGGTGAAGTGATTATAACCCAGTTAATTAAGAAAAAATTCTCACTTTAATCCCAAGCAAGGTTGCATATATAAGAAAATTCGAACTTTCATCAAAAACTGCATTCGGAGGTGGAGCACTTTCGGTCTTCTCTATTTCCTTCTCGACAGCCATTCTTCGACCAAAGTCAATGGCTTCCAACCGGTATAACGGAGCATCACTTCTTTGGAGATCTTGAGCAACCTAGCAATAAAGCAGTTCATTTACCATTAAATGTCCAAAAAGCAACAAGGGTGAAATTATGGTAAAACTGTTACCTCCAGGGATTCATCATAAACTCGCCTTAGTTTACCCGTTCTGAACCAAAAAACACGTATCCTACGGTCAGGTGATGTAATAGAAAATTGGTTACCATCTGGGCTGACCTAAAACACAATGCAATACATTATACACTTAATAAATACCATCGAAGTCAAACCACAGGATCTAGCTTTCATAAACCACCTAAATAATATAATATAATATTAAGTAATCAACTTTAAGTTGGGAAGTGTGTATAGAAAAGTGAGGCACCTCAATAGCTGAAACAGAAGTCTTGCATTTTACTATTTCAAAGAGGTTTGTATCACTTTTCAGTTTAAAACTAACCCTACAAGCACAAAAAGGAAAAGGATTAAAGTGCATTCATGACTACAAAAAATTCAGATGTCTAAAACTCGTGCAACTAGGAATTTCCAGAACGGTTTTATACAATCAAAAAATTACTAATACAGCAAAAATGTATAACAACAGCACAATGTTAAAAATATTTTGGCACTTCATGGCTTGCTGATTATAATATTGATTCAAGTTGAACATGCTATATCTAATAGCAGTTTGTTGCTGGCCCAATCCAAAAGCCTTAGATCAGTAGCCAAGTTACCAATGGTGCCTGCCTGCAAGTAGGCCATAGTTACTAATCCTGGATCGCGACGGATGACTGCCATACCATAGATATATTCATAATAGACACAAGATAAAAAAATTATACTATACATATATAAATACTTAAAAATAAAAAATTACTCAAAATTAAAGACATATTCATAATTAATAGGAATGAAGTCAACAGAGATGGAACTAATTCGCAAAAACAGAAAACATTAGATACGTGAACGGAGACCAAAGGAGTTGGAAATAAAAAAGATCAGAGACAAATTAGGGGAATATGAACTGTGAAATATGAAGGACAATACACAGAAAAAAAAATAAAAAAACAGAGACCTGCAAGCTATGGACGTAAATAGAGTCAGAGACCAAAGGAAGTGTGCTGTGATACTTGAACAGAGACCAAAAGAAAAACATAAGAGTTGTGTGAACAGAGATCTGGACATCAAAGGGCAGTGGGTCTGTCAGGAAACACTGGGGTTGGCTGGACATGATGCCATCGAGTGGGGTCATGATCTGGAAACAAAACAGAGGTCACACCTCATTTTTTTTGTTGGAACAGAGGTCACGATTCATGTGCTTTGCATTGCAAAAGAAACCCTATATGTTTCTAATTTAAAGAGGGTAAATCACAAAAATACCCAAAACAAATGGATTCAATAACTCAGAAGTATGGGTGTTTTCCCCTGTAAAGGATGGACGAGATTTGCTGAAAGAGCAGCCGCAACTGAAAAACTTGATGTGATGGAAGTCATGTAGGGGCCTGAGGCTGCTACAACGCTATACCGCACTACTGATAACCAAGCAGGAGGCTATAACACGACATAAGACAGAAGTAGAACAGCAAATGAGTTTGGTCTGACAGTATTCAAGTCAAACATCCTATATTGGAACATTTGGAATCAAATTCTAATTTCCTAAATTAAACATACAATTCCAATTTAAATTGACCAGATCCACATCTACCTCCAGAGGTCCTGTCAATAGCACTCAAATAAGAATGCTATACAATATTTATAGTAATCTTTTTCGAACCCACCTAAAATTATTAAGGGTTTTATAAGAGTTATGTTGTAGGAAAAGTGATTGTGTTATGTTATAGAGATTAGTTTTGCGTGCCGGAATTTTTTTTTTTTTTGCTGCGGGCCCCACAAAATGTTGTGTGTGTAGGAAATTTTTTATGGTCATGTTAAATGATAGATGATAAACCCAATTATTAATAGTTTATATTAGATAATCCTGATCATAATATTGGCAATTGCACCTCGTGTTTAGATAGATTCAGTGAGAATTGAGGAGAAATTTTTTTTATATGAAAACAAATTAAAATGCTAAATGCAGACTTCATAATTATCTGGTTTTAAATTATCTTAATTCATTTAGCATAACAATAAAGAAGTGGAGCACCAACAAGTGTTTTGGCTACCCAAGATTTTTAATTTGTACATATTTTGACATATTTGTGTGTGTAAGCAAGGGACAAGGAACTATGTGGACAGGCAGCCATAAGTATTTGAACCCTGATAAGTCAGTTATATAAAATGGTTGAGGCAGAATTATAAAGGACAAATCCCAACGCACAAGGCTTCCCGATTTTGCGAGAGTAGAGATGAGGGTCGTTGTACACAGTCTTATTCTTACATTTTTGCAAGAAGTATATTTCTTAGACTCAAATCCATAACCTTCCGGTCACAAATGAGCAACCTTACCGCTAATCCAAGGCTAGCCTTGAATTAGACAGAATTATAAACCACTCCTCATTGAACCCCGACTAACAAGAATAAGGGAAAAGCAATCCTTGTACTCAACCTTACCCTTGCATATTTACAAAGAAGTTGTATTCCGGATTCGAACTCGTGACCTTTTGGTCGTAAAGGAGCAACTTTACCACTATTCCATGTTCGCCCCCTTTGACAATAAGATAGAATTATAATATGACAAAAATAAGAACATACTCATTCTCCGGAAATTGAAGTGTCGTAGGGCTCCAGTATTCAACAATCCCCTTTGTATCTGCCGAAATTACAGAATCATATACAGGATTGTACTTCATAACTTTAATAGGACCCATATGTATCTGAACAAAAGGAGCAAGGAATGATACAATTATGTAACAGAGTTGTGGAAATACCACATGAAAAAAAATATATACATTTTGAAGTCAGTTATATTAGAGTTTAGTTTAGAAATGGCACCTCTTTGGAGATGATAGGATCATTTGAACCAGCTCGTGCATCATATATGTGCACAAAAGATGAGTTCCTATCACTAATGGCGACCCTAGCTTTGACATCCCCTTGATTGTAAACCCATTCAACGGCACCAGGAACGTATGGCAAGCGAATCATGACCATCATGTCATAGTTGACTACGTCATATACTTTCACAGAACGGTCATTTGATATTGTACAGCAAAGCAGGCCATCAATACTAACCTGCATAGCTGAAATAAGTCATGGTTGATGACCAGTATAACAAAATGATTTTAAAAACTTAAAATACATAATACATCAAGGGGAAATTTTCAGTATATATAAACATATCACTAGAATTCTTTCCATGCCCAGCAAATAAGACTATACAGAGTCATAATATCACATGAGAGAATTGAAGCAAGAAAGAACCATTCAAATTACATAAGATTTTATATGTAAAATGGTTATGCCAGGTTAATGAACTTACGGATAGACCTTCAATTGGACCAAGATGAGATCTGAAGTGTTTCGCAAACTCAATACCAATAGGCTTTTTCTTCCAAAACTTCAAATGCCCTGACAACAAGTAAGCCACCCACATGGACATAAGCCATATTATCATTCCAAAGACTTAGCTAATTTTATATTATTAAATATAATCCAGATGCTACCCAAAAAAAAAAAACAAAAAACAAAAATTAATATGGCACCTGTGTTGGTGCTTTACATAAGCTACATCGCATGGAAGATTTTACACACAAGACAAAAAATACAAACAAAAGTAAAGGTAACAGCTAATAGGAATGACCACTACATTCAAATTTGTTGCTTAAAGTTCTCTGCAGTAGACTTACAACTAGCAAAAAATTTCATAAATAAGAACTAATTTTAGTTAGTTGTAATTTATAAAGCAAACGATGACTAAAGAAATCGCAATCAGAACTTGTTTTTACCATCAGCACTTCCAGTAATGAAAAATTCTGCAGCCGAAACAGCGACATGTGTAACAACATCACGATGCATATAACTCTTCTCGTACCTGTAAAAGGAAAACCAACAATAAGAAACTGACCATTATAATGTCTTTCATATTTCATACACATTCGCCAATATTATGATTCAGCTTTAGAGAGAGCTTCTGATAGAAATGAAACCCTAATTCCAAAACTATTCTCTCTCTCTGAAAGAGGTTAGGCGCAGTAACTGACATGTTAGCGGAGGGTAAGGCGTCGAGGTAGGCCTTCTCGAACTGGAGAGGTCGCTTGCGTCGAGCGCGTGGTGCAGGACCCGGTCCTATCACCGCCTCGTCTTCGGATGCATTTGTGCCATTTTCGTGTTCCTCCATCTTCAACCACAGAAGATAGCTCCAACAACAACCTTAATATCTTTCTCGGTTGAATTAGGTCAAAGTGATGCCATGGAAATGGTGGAAGCAGGAGCTTCTTCCTGAGGAGCACGAGTGTGAAGGAGAAGTGTCGTGAACCTAAACCCTTAAACGGTACGTCGTTTTGATAACTCTTCATAAATAATTGGCTAAATTACAATTTACCCTCTTATGCTTTAGTTGTGTTTTAAAATATCTCGTTGTTATAAAAAAAATAAAAAATACCCTCTTGTACTTTCAATTAAATTAAGAGCGAGGATATTCTAACTACCAAAAATTCTTACTACCTATCATATCACCATTGGATCAAAGAGATAGAATGTTAAAAAGTTTTTGAATAGAGAGAAGATGTAATCTAATGGTGATTAGATAGGTAGTAAGTTAGTAGTGAAAATTTTTAGTAATGAGAATATTCCTCCTTATTTAAACTAATTTACCTACTTGTACTTTCAACAATTAACTACATCGGTTAAAATTTCATCCACTCCTGTTAACATATCACGTGACCTAATCCATCCTTCACACCTTATCCTCAATCCATTTCTCCCAATATGATGATGTGGGTTTTCGAAGAACACAATAAGCAAGACAATGTCTCTAAACTTATCAATCTTCAATAGCATCATTGCTTTCTTAGTTTTCAACTCAAACCATAAAATACTTTTCTCTTCTACGTGCCTCTGAGAAATTTTTGAATAAGACATTTGTGTGTGGGTACTCTTAATGTAAGACTTCCAATTCCAACTCAAACCATAAAATACTTTTCTCTTCTACGTGCACTTCCAATTTCGCATATATGTGGTAATGATTTTCTATTGTGCAATAAATGGTCCTTTGTATACTAAGAGAACTTATTCACAGTTCTTATAGCAACAGTGGCTGGCCTATGGCAAGAGAGACCTTAAAAGGTTTAAGGTTTAAGATGACTACAATTAGTGAAGAAAGATTTCAAATTGTATCTCTTTATTTTGTATACGAAAAATTTGTAGTTTATATTAGTTTGATACTCATTTGTTCAACCCAGAAAATTGTCTTGGAAGTGTTTTATGCAATTTCTAGTATACGAAAACTTTGTAGAAGTTGTCCAAATTTACTAGTATCTAGCTCAATTACTTCCATATTGGTTGCTCTGTAATGTGGGGAATCAACAGATCTTATATTTAATGCAGCACAAGGATTGGTAACAATTGATTTCCTAGAAGTTGCTTGAAGGCTTCTACTCAACCCCACAAGGTAAACAGAATCCCCTAGATGTAATGCTGGCTTTGGACAAGAAAATGTACTAAATATGAGTCTTTCCTCAATATAGATAAATGATAGTGGAAGTGCATGTGCTCTCAAAACCTCTGCTTTCTCATATCATATAAATTTATAATGTATTTTTTTTTTTTTTTGAAAATCTTATTTTACCTTTAAAATGTTCCCTTATCTCTTGCTAGAGTTATTTGAGCATTTATCAAAATCAATTAACTTCCACACAAAAAAGTAAAACTATCAAATATCAATACAAAAATTAATCACGTCCATAGTTATCACGCTACCCTCACTGGTATGATAAGTGTTCCTTGAGAAAAAAAGACCTAAGAAATTGGACTTTAGAGCAACAACAAATAAAAAAAATCCCAAATTCTTTTTTCTTTTCGGTCCCTATGGGTAGCCAGTTAGTTTTTCTCCATTCAGCCAAGGTATGGATAGTAGTCTTTATGGGTCCATTAGAATGCAACACGCTCTTCATTCCTAAATCTGGATCTGATGAAGATGCAGTCACATTAAAGCAGTAGAAATTGACAATTGTCTTTTTTATCATCCCTTTGTGTGATGTCTAATCCTTTTAACATGTGCAAAGTGCATAACTGCATATTATTATATTTACTCATGGAAAGAAAGAATAAAGCACCATGCTCTTTTAAAATGTACTAATACTATAGTATGAGAATTACCAAGAAAGGCAGCTCCAGGTTATAGAAGAATTTACCATGACAGAAAAGCATCAATAACATAATATGCAAAAAAAAATCTTAAGAACCTATGCAAATGAAAACCCTTTAATAGTATCTCATTTCCTCCAATTGATTGTTCGACCATTACAGAATATGCAAAAAAATGTCTTCAGAGAACTTCATTTGTGCATTGGCTTCCATTTGTCACATTCACCTAAGATAATTTATAAAAATTAGAAAATAAGTGGAATGCAAGCAAACAAATTAATAGTTGTAAAAATATATGAGAATAGAATTGTATAACCTGTGTACTTGGTCCACTAGTTCCCCTACCTCTTCTTTGAGGTTGTTTTTTATTCCTTATTCTTCGGTCAGAATTTAGCGTGCCTTTACAACTGCGAGCATTATGGCCCCATGCACCACAATTACCACACTTAAGAGATTGACCTTTTTTCTGCTAACTCGATAAGGGTTTATTGGCTCCTTTTTCCTAGCTTTCTTTGGTTTCCCAGGCGCATTCTTATATTTTGGTGGAAATAGTGGTGTTTGGTTTGTTTCGGGCCAATGTTCTTCACTTGGTATGGGGTGAATAATATGAGCATAAGCCCCTTCGAACATATCCTTAAAGTAACAAGGATCCACAAAGTCTTCTGGAATCAAATGCATCCTATATATACTTGCCACAGCATGTGCACAAGGTATTCCAGTAAGATCCCATTGTTTACAATAACATTTTTCTCACTAAGATGAACTACTCTTCGAGTTTGCCATGCATTCTCTACCTCGAATCTGTCATCTTCAGTCCAATAAACGATCCACTCTGTTGACTGCTTTTTGGTCTTTTCTAAATTTGTTTGTATACGCGGACAAATTGGACCTATATATTGTCTCATCCCTTCCTTCTTTGCAATGAATCTTTTCATTAGCATTCTTGTTATGGTTTCACACATTGTGAGGATTGGTTTATCTCTTGCCTCCAAGACAAACGAATTAAATGTTTCAACAATGTTATTTTGCAATATATCACACCTAGTTCGTGGATTAAATGCATGCTTGCTCAATGATGATGCTTCAATATCTCTTAACCATTTTTCAGCAGACGAGTCAATAGTCTTAATATTTCTCGTATGCTTCTCAAACTCGTGTATAGTAGTGGATCGTGCAGCATTCCATAACTCATCTTTGAGACTTTTTCCTTTGTATTGCAATTTGAAATTGCTATATAAATGTCGAACACAGAACCTATGTTCACAATTGTATGCCTTAAGCACGTCATTCAATCCCTACAATATCAATGTAATATAGTAAAGGTTAGTGTGTTATACACATAAGCTTAAATAACAAAAAAATCAAATGTTAAAAACTTACTTTTTGCCTATCAGACATTATCACCCAACCCTTTTCTTCAAAACTGCCAATATCATTCAAGAGAAGTTGCATGAACCATTGCCAACTATCTCTTGTTTCAGCTTCGACAACTGCAAATGCAATAGGGTACATATTCTCATTTCCATCTTTCCCAACTGCACATAATAATTGGCCCCCAAAACGACTTTTTAAGAAGCAACCATCCACACACACAATTGGCCTACATGCATCTATAAAACCCTTCTTGCACGCATCAAGGCTGATATACATCCTTTGGAAGACCACGTGCTCTGATTGGACAATAATTGTACTACCAGGACTAAATTGTCTAATTGCAGCACAATATTTCCATACTTTGGAAATTGCTCCAAATTAGTACCCTCGATACGATCAATGGCCATTCTTTTGGCTCTATAAGCTTTGGACTTTGACACATGCACATTATGATCTCTATGAACCTGATTGATAAAAGCGGTGTTTTTCCAATCTGGTTGATCACGAATGTTGTCCATGTACTTACTAGACAGCCATGATGCACTTACTTTAGTGTTGCTTCTAACCCAACCACAATTGTGATCTTTTTGATAGAATGTCTTGATTTGGGATGCAACTCTCTCTTGTGTAGGTGAAGCATGTATCTTCCATCCACATTTATTCTTACACTCGATCTCATTTTCAATACAATACTCTTGCAATGCTTTTTATAAACCTTAAAATTTGCAAACTTCATCCCAACCTCCAAATGAATTTTTCTTTGCATGTCAGTTTTCTCATTAAACTCTGGCCATTTCGGTTTACCCATTTCATCTTCAAAACTATCTACGCTATTCAATTCATCACTATCTACATAATTAACACCAATATTCTCCTCAACATCAATATATTTAATACCAGTCTCACAAGACAAGTCAGCCAACTCAACATCACTATCAGGGAAGTCATATCCATCTAAACAAATTGTGGGGGACTCTTCAGGTTCACCATCAACCAGAGCACCTTCAATTTCAATTGGAATTTCTGTAATCATTGACGATTCTCCCACTATAGTGCTCATACTTGACATCTATGTAAATAATTAACAAATTTAGAAATGTAACAAGATTATGCTTCATTTGTATGTATATTAGAGGCATTCAAAACTTAAAAAGGTAGAGGCAAATTAAAACAAAGATACATATCTTCATTTAAATACTAATGCTGCTAAACTACTTCACTATAGTTGTGTGATGTATATCATTTATTAAGTAAATAACGATTATAAGGAAGCCTTTTTTACTGAAGAAGAATCTATAACTCAATGTTAAAACAGTATCAACAAAACTATAGCTGTCTTATGCATTGGTCTCATGGTATAAATCCATACGTCCAGTGCCATTCACAAGGCACTTTATCAACATAGCCGAAATGATTTTAGCTAATGGCATAGCTTTAAAACTAAATATAAAATTAATCAACATAACAAAATCCAACAAAAAAATGTAACACCCCATGTATACCCGGAATATTAAAATTACATCGTATTAAGCGGTGCTTAATTAAAAATGCGGAATATTCTTTTTTTTCCGATTATGACGTCATTATCAATTACCAATTTGATTACTTAATCAATTTCATAAAACCAATGCCTGTATGAAGATTGCAAGACAACTAACTGAGATATCTCATAACTTATAGATAAGTGTGTATCTAAAATCACGGATTTACATCACGTAGTCCGGACAATATCCTGATACATTATTACAACATCAAATAAAATTAGACATAACAAGTCCACGTGACATGGACAAACCCCATGCTCACCAAATAAACAACATCAGAACACAGAGTCTCAACAAGATAATCCATGACATATAATGAAACTAAGCATAAAAGCAGCATACATATCCAACATCCAACAGTCAACATATACAATATCTAACTCAACTCCGACCTCCTGCCGCCTGAGGTCTCAACATTACCTGAACCTGAAATAAGCGTCCCCAAACGTGGGGTGAGATCTCTAATCAAAGAAACATCAGGAAGACAAGGGGTCTTCAAGGATCTTCCACCCCAAGCTCACTTACATGTGCAATATAAGTTCTAAAAACAGTAATTCAATATAAGTTCCAAAACTATGCAGTGCAACAGATATATATGACATGTGTGTTTATCGCTATCTACTGGCCAGAGAAATGCAGGAATATGTCTATACCCACATGAGTACAAGGAACACCGCTTGCACCTCACCCATAGCCTCATCATCTTGTATGCACTACATACTCAGGCTTACCGTATAGATGGACATCACATGCATATCATAAAAGCACATTGCATATAATAGCTCAACAGCATTTCCAAAACAACAAAGCACGTAACACAGCATGCATATAACCATATCCCCATGGGACATGGTGGAACCACAACATGGCTAAATCGAGGATACGAAAGCTTACCTCTCAAACTAGCTATCCAAGCCACAAGCTCAAAGTCCAAACACAGCAGTATCAAAATCCGTTATGAACCATCAACATATCAATAAACATGCATCTCAAGCATACAATATAAACACAACGCCTTTCCTTTACGTTTAACGTCTTAAGGCTTCTAACAAAGCCACAAGCCCTTAAACACATGATTTTGACTTAGTCCATTAATTACAGAAGTTCAACTCCCTTAATCTAGGGTCCACAAACCCCCAATAGCCTACTGTATGAACAGTAAAGCTACTATTCTTCGAAATCCCAGAATATCCAGATATTCCTCGGGGCATATCCGGATAAGCAATATTCGGATATCTCACTGACCATATCCGGATATATAATATTCGGATATCCAGATCCCATATCCGGATATCAATATCTGGATATCTGTTCGACCAATATTCGGATATTTCACGACAGAATGCAGTTCTGCATTTTCGTGAAGATATCCTTCCAAGGTTGGGTTTTTACCGATTAAAGACCCTAAAGCATGCATTTCTAGGTGTGCTTGACATTACACAACGTTAAGTTAACATCTTTTAGCCTTTACATGCATCAAGGTTCCATTTTTAACTAAGAAAACTCAAGTTCAAATGTGGTGATCATACCACAAGCCAAAACAGATGTGGATGATGCTCTTGGAGCTCTCACAACAACTCCAAGGTGCTGACTTCAACAATGAACGAAAATGAAGGTTGAAGGTTGGTCCTTTCCCACCAAAAGAAGCTTCTTGAAGCACCAAGTGTCAAGAATATGACTCCAACCCCTCAAACACAAAACTCAGCAGCCCAACCTCCCTCAAACAGGTTCACAAACTCAGAAAAAGGGGACCTCTCTCTGCACACCAAGCTCACACACTCAAGACCAAGGTGTTTAGATGAAGAAATCATGAAGAAATGTGGTATCTTTGGAGGTCTCTAAGCAAAAACGAAAATGAGCAAGTGAGGGAAGGTGACAGCAGCCAAAAGACCAGAAACTCACGTAGCATGGCCTAGGGTTATGTGTAAATGGAGTATAAATAGCCACATGACCGCTTAACGCGCAATATTAGTCTTAATAGCTACGCAAAAGATCTTGATCACAAACTTTGGAATCTTAACCTACTCAATTTTCTAAGATTTATCACATTTTTATTTTATTTTTCGGAGCATATTTCCGGTACGCGCTTTTCCATAGCCAGTATCAGTTCTGGCATCAGATCTCATTATTTTGACTTGAAACTTATTTTACAAGTCCTACATATTATTCTAGTAATTATCATGCACTTATTATAATTCTCTGGGATACTTTTTCGGTACGCAGTTATACTGACTAGCAGAACCGGTATCTGCACTTTTCTTCCAAAAAGCGACTTTCAGCATTCTTACCCACTTACTATAATTATTTAAGCCACATAATAATTATTTGGGTCAATTATGGAATTATTTCCTAATTTATCATAATTAATCAATTAATTTCCTTAATTAGCGGTACGGGTTATTACACGCTGTGATACGAGTTGTACGACTTCTAATGGGAGACCTTGCAGGATTAAGGGCTTTCCTTCTTGGGCCATTGACCATGTACAATAATTGTTGTAGCCCAATGTGAATATAGATAGTTAGCCCATTGTGAATATAGATAGTTAGTTACTATTCTTTTAGGCTTATTGGTATACAAGTGGCCATGTAACCATCTGTATTAAGGAGACGTAAGGGGCAAGGTGTCTTTATGATATAAAGACACCAGTTAGTTACTGTATCAGTTACTTTTGCAAATATTGAATCATTGATTTCTCTCTTTCATTCCATACAAGTTTGCGTCTTGTATCAACTGGTGCTCTCATTCTGGTGAATTCTTTGTAATCGCCATGCGTGTGCAGGATTTAGCCGAGAAATTCTCACAGCACCGTGAGAAAAGTGACAAGCGGTTCGAGCAGATCTTGGAAACGATGGGTTCGCGATTTCAGGAGATGGAATCTCGTTTTCAGTCGTTGGAGTCTTGCTTGCGGGAAGCTCTTGCTCAGGGATCTAGGTCACAGACGGCGACCCACTCATCGGACTCTACTGTTCATCCACACAAGGGTGTTCATCATTCGGGTTCAGGCATGGAGGATTCTAGGGCAGTCCTCAAATATGTGAAGACGGAAATACCCAAATTCGAAGGTAAAGAACCAAACACATGGATCTTTAAAGTGGATTTATTTTTTTGAATTCAGCAAGTTCCTGATCATTTGAAGGTGGAATTGGCTGGTTTATGTATGGAGGGAGTAGCAGCTGATTGGTATCAGTGTGTTTTTCGAAGTGGAAAAATAAATTCTTGGGAGGAATTTGTTCGTGCTCTTCGGGAACGGTTCAGACCATCCAATTATAAGGATGTGCGTGGAATATTGTCTAAGCTTGTTCAGACAGGCTCTTTACAAGATTATATGGCGGAATTTCAGAAATTGATGAATCAAGTTTCTGACATCAGCGATGAGATGTTGATGGTTTTCTTTATATCTGGCTTGCAAGCAGATCTTCAGGGAGCTATTCAATTGCGTTGGCCAAATTCTTTGCATCAAGCTATGCAATTGGCTATAGCTTTTGATCATCACCATGGGGAACTGCGTTCTTCTTTTATGGGGCATCCGAAGAAAATTTTTGGTTATTCCAAATCAGTGGGAACAGCAGCTGAAAAGGCCACATTTGACAAGTCTATTCAGCCTTCTGTCTCATCAGCATCAACATCTAACTCCAATTCTTTACCTATGAAGAAGTTGTCAACCGAGTATATACAGAAGAGAAGGGATTTGGGGTTGTGTTATACTTGTGATGAGAAGTGGAATTCTAAACACCGTTGTCCAGCCAAAATGTTAATAATGATAGCTGATCCAGAGGATTCCGAAGAGGAGCTCGAGGAGGAAATCATTTGGCGGAAGGAGGAGTCTAGTGCTGCAAAAGGGGATGCTACATTACATTCTTTGTCAGGTAATTTGGATGCTAAGTCTTTGGATCTGTTGGCTATGGTTCGTGAGAGGGAGATTTAGGTGTTGGTGGATTCAGGAAGCTCTCACAGTTTCATCAGAAGAAGCTTGGTGGAGGAATTAGATTTACCTATGGTCCGAGCAACAAGGATGCGGGTCTTTATGGGTAATGGGGAATTTTTACTGTGTGAAAAAAAATGTGTGCAAGTTCCATTACTGATTCAGGGTCATCAGTTTCTAACTGACTTGTATGTAGTGGAATTATGTGACTTGAGCATTATTCTCGGGATGCAGTGGCTGGTCTCTTTGGGTCGTGTGACTCACAACTATGCAGAGCTTTCAATGGAATTTAGTTGGAAAGGTGCAGTGATAAGGTTGCAAGGAGTTTTGCCTTCACACAAACTTGACTTGGAGAAATCCAAAGCAAACTGTAACACACTTGCTGTCCAAACTTGTGCAGCACAATCAACTGAGGTGCATTCTGAACTTTTACTTTTTTAAGATAAAGTTCCTGTAATTTTGTGGGATGTGTTAATCTGTTATCAATAAGTTTTTGCACTGCCTCAATCCTTACCTCCATTTCGTGGAAGACCACATGCTATTCAGTTGGTGGATGAATCAAAACCTGTTAAGATGAAACCTTATAGGTATCCACACCATCAAAAGACTGAAATTGAGAGGCAGGTTTCAGAGTTGTTAGAAGCTGGTTGGATTCAGCACAGTCACAGTGCTTTTTCTTCCCCAGTTTTGTTGGTTAAAAAGCATGATAACACATGGAGAATGTGTGTGGATTACAGAGCCTTGAATGCTTTAACCATCAAGGATGCTTTCCCCATTCCTACTATCGATGAACTGCTGGATGAATTGTTTGGAGCTAGGATTTTCAGCAAGCTGGATTTGAGATCCGGTTACCATCAGATAAGAATGAAGCCAGAAGACATTCACAAGACTGCATTCCGGACGCATGAAGGCCAATATGAGTTCAAAGTCATGCCCTTTGGGTTGACAAATGCACCTGCCACATTCCAATCGGCTATGAATGGGATTTTTCATCCATTTCTTAGAAAGTTTATTGTTGTTTTTTTGATGATGTGCTCATCTACAGCCCTTCGTTGGAAACTCATGTTTTACATCTGGCAACAGCTCTAAAATGTTTACTGGACAATTCTTTTTTTGTCAAATCAAGCAAATGTGAATTTGGTGTCAATGAGATTTCTTACTTAGGTCATGTGGTTACTGCTGCAGGTGTTAAGGCTGATTACAAAAAAATTTCAGCAATGTTAGATTGGCCTATTCCTCGGTCCCTTAAACAACTTCGTGCCTTTTTGGGTCTTACGGGCTATTATAGGCATTTTGTTCAAGGGTATGCTTCATTGGCTCATCCATTGACAGAGTTATTAAAAAAAGACAAGTTCCATTGGTGCCCAGAGGCAACAGCTGCGTTTCAGTCACTTAAGGTTGCCATGTCTTCCACACCAATCTTGTGTTTACCAGATTTTACTTCTCCTTTTATAGTTGAGTCTGATGCTTCTAATGTGGGTGTGGGTGCTGTTTTATTGCAAGGGGGCAAACCAGTATCTTTTTTTAGCAAGAAACTGGGTCCCAGAATGGCTGCATCTTCAGCTTATGTTAGGGAGCTCTATGCCATCACTGAAGCTATCAAGAGGTGGAGGCACTATTTGTTGGGGTCTCATTTTGTCATTAAAACAGATCATCAGAGCCTGAGGGAATTGTTGAAGCAAAATATTCAGACAGCGGATCAGCAAAAATATGTGTACAAATTGATGGGGTATAATTTTACCATTGAGTACAAATCTGGGGCATCCAATGTGGTAGCAGATGCACTATCTAGACAATTTCCAGATGAAGAAGTGGTTGTTTGTTGTGCTCTGCGTTCTGAACCTACACTGGATATTTGGCTTCAAATTAAATCAGAAAATCTAACTGATCCAGAATTATTGGAAATTCACCAAGGCTTAGATGCTGGGTCCAGTTCTGATCCAGCAGTGTTTCGGAAAGATGGAATGTTATTCCATAAAAATAGATGCATGTTGGGATCCAAATCAGCTTTAAAGGAAGTATTGTTGACTGAAGTTCATTGCACTCCTCTTGGAGGACATGCTGGAATTCAGCGTACGTTTCTCCGTTTGTCAACGTCTTTCACTTGGAAATCTATGCGCAAAGATGTGGAAAAATTTATTAAAGAGTGCATGATCTGCCAACAGATTAAACACACTACTCAGTAGAGGTGGCAATTTGGGTTGACCCACCCCGACCCGCCCCGCCCCGCCACCAACCCGCCAAAAACGGGGCGGGGCGGGTTGACCCGCCAAAAAATATGGGTTGGAAAAATGAACCCACCCCGTTTTATGGTGGGTTGGCGGGTCAACCCACCAACCCGCCAATTAAAAAAAATTAAAATTCAAAAAATAAATTATATTTTATGAATTTTACTAATATTATTTTATTTTATTTCACACTTCTCTATATTTTTTTAGTCTCAATCTTAAATGTATACTAGTATTTGTCAAACATTATTTAGGAACTTATATATAGATAACATTTGTCATGAATAAAATTATTATTCTTTAATTTTTCTAAGAAGTACTAAGATAAAAAAAAATTGGATATCAAAAAAATTAAGGAATAATGAAACACTACCTAATTGTAAAAAAAATAAAAAATTATAACCCGGCGGGTCAACCCGCCCCGCAGCGGGTTGAACCCATTTCGACCCACTTCTAGGCGGGGCGGGTTGAGGTGGGTTGGTGGGTTGAAAATCTCAACCCAACCCGCCCCGTTTTGGCGGGTTGGCGGGTTGACCTGCCGGGCTCAACCCATATTGACACCTCTACTACTCAGGTTCCTTTTGGTTTATTACAACCATTACCTATTCCCAATGCTATATTTGATGATTTAACTTTAGATTTCTTCACTGCTCTACCATTGTCCCATGGCTATTCTACTATATTAGTTGTAGGGATCGTTTGTCCAAGTATGCTCATTTTGGACCATTACATTCACATTATACAGCAGCAATTGTGGCTCGTTTATTTTGTGACATGGTAGTTAAATTGCATGGGTTTCCTAAGTCCTTGGTATCGGATAGAGATCCAGTGTTTATGAGCAAGTTTTGGCGACAACTTTTTCAATTAAGTGGTACCAAATTACATGCTACTTCTTCATATCATCCGCAGTCCGACGGCCAATCGGAGGTGACTAATAGATATCTTGAGCAGTATTTATGATATGCGATCAGCATATAAGGAATTCTAAGATAAAAAGAGGAAGAATGTTACTTAATCTGATGCAAGAAAAGGGCAAAATCAATGTTAATTTGTCAAATATCTTAATCTGAGGTTATATACTGATTTTATGTTGATTTCATAGGAGAAATGCACAAATTGGAGCTGAAAAGGACAAAGTGAAATTAAAGGCCCACGCTACGAGCGTGGGAATGGCGCTTGCAGCACCAGAGGATCGCGCCACTATTCAGATTTTAAATTCGAAATTTGAATTCAAATTTATTTTAATTAAATCTTTCCGTTAAACGTTTCTGTAATAAATTTACACTTTAATATTTCCGTTATAACGTTTATGTAATAAATTGTAAGGTTTCCGTTATACGGGCAATATTGGAATTTCACGCTCACAGCGCGGGAATGGCGCTCAGAGCGTGGGAAGAAGAAAATTGGCAGAAGGTCCCGCGCTGAGAGCGCGAGATCCGCGCCATCAGCGTGGGAGGCGCGAAAAGATGGAAATTCAAATTTCACATTTTAGGTCAAAGTCTCTTATAAAAAGAGACTCAACCCTTGAAGGAAAGATATCTCTGAATACACATCACAAGACCTAGAGGAGACGTTCTTCGTGTTCATCACTCTGTTCTTGTATTCTTCTTTATTTTCTTTCTTTAGTTTATGTTGAAATCAGATCAGCGATCATGTTGTTGATTGGCTAGATCTATTTCTGTAGTCAGGGGCATGATCCTTTTGTAAACAATTGCTACAAGGATTGATCCATTTTATGTATTGAATTAATATATTTCATCTTTTATCTTGAGCGTATTGATATTGTTTCTGTTAGATCTGATCAACCTAATAGGAAATGATATTCTGGGGATCAGGATTCACAATAGGGATGTTGGAATACTTGATCCTGAAAGGAGATAAAGATGACTCTCCATGCATGTTCTAGGGATAGACTTGTATGGATTGCAGTCGTGGGATTTATCTACGTAATGCTTATTTTCAGGCGGAACTACTAAGGGATTAGGGTTCCAATTGAAGTAAAGGGTTAGATCGCCAAGGGATTGGGATCTAACTAATTATTCTAAAAGATGATAATTTGTCTGAGTTGTTAATGTCAATAGGTTTTATGAATCAATCCAAAGTAAAATTGGGAACAATCGGTGAATGTACCCTGGCTACAGTCTTTTTCATCACTTTTTCTACAAAAGTATTTCTTCATCTATTTTAAGTCTTTTCCAGAAAAATACAAAAACAATTCTTTTACTTTTATTGTCATTTAATTTAAGTTACAATTCTTTGTCAACAATTAATCGATCTGTCTAAATTAAGAGGACTGGTTATAGTAGTACTTGTTCATCAATCCCTGTGGAGACGATACTTTCTTATCACTTTATTACTTGAAACGATCGGTATACTTGCCGAGATCGCAACAAGTTTTTGGCGCCGTTGCCGGGGATTGTATTTACAATATTACCAATAACCTTAGATTCTTGAGATTAGATTTTTATTTTTCTTTTCTCTTAATTGTGTTGTGCAGGTATTACTAATAATTTTCCCTGAATTTTTATGCGAGGTAGACTTCCACCTAAAGACTTTGTAATAGATTCTGAAATTACAAAGACAGAAAAACAACTACGGAAGGCTGCTAGACAGATCATTTGGGAAGATTTGAAGCACACATCTTTACATCCAATTCAAGAAATGGCTGAAAACAACAATGTTGGTCATGGGCGAGGAGGAAATGCCAACAATCAACCTCCAAGACTGTTGAATACAATTCTGACTCCAGTATTCAACAGGGCCAATTCCAGCATAGTCAGGCCAAACGTGGAGGCTAATAATTTTGAACTCAAACCATCATTAATCTCTTTGGTGGAGAGAGTTCAATTTTCTGGAGCTGATGATGAAGATCCACATGAGTTTATAGACCGATTCTTGATGGTCTGTGATACCACCAAACACAATGGGGTATCTACAGATGCTATCAGGCTTCGGTTGTTCCCTTTTGCTGTTAAGGGAAAAGCATTGAGGTGGATCGAAAGACAACCAGCAAACAGCATTCTGACATGGGAAGATCTATCCAGTAAATTCTTTGATCATTTCTTTTCCATGGAGAAATATAATCAGCTGGTGAATGAAATAACAAACTTTCGCCAGTTGGAAGGAGAATCACTATGTGCAACTTGGAACAGATTCCAAGAATTAAACAGGAAATGTGCACATTATGAAGGAGATGATGATAGAAAAGTGGTGATATTTTTCAATGGAATCACCCCCGAAACAAGGATGATAATAAATAGTGCCGCTGGAGGTTCTATTCGGGAAAGCACATCTGAGCAGGCTATTGAGTTGATCAAAAAGCTTGCAAGAAATGAAAATGAAAGTGTGCTAGTTCCCACACAAAGAGCAGTAATAAAACCAGCAGATAGTGATGTAATATCATTATCTAAAAAGTTTGACAGCTTAAGTGAAAAATTTGACAAGTTTCTAGTGTCAAAGGTTCAAACAACTCCACTGATTTGTGACCAATGCCAAGAAAGTCATGAATCCAGTGAGTGTCCAAATCCATCATCCGAAGATTCACTTCAACAATTACAGGTGAATGGGATCTGGTATGATCAGCGTCCTCAACAACAAAATTTCCAGCGAAATCAAAATTTCCCTGGTAGTAACAACAATTTTCAACGGAGGACTCAAGGATCAGGTATGGATTTTAAAGCTAACAATAATTATGCTCAATCTTCACAGAATCAACAAAGTGAGCCTGCTGAGTGGGAAAAAGCTTTTGCTCAGATGGCTAAGGCTTCTAATGAGATGGCTCAACACACTAATGCTTTTATGGAGGAGACTCGAGCCAACAACAAGAACACAAATGCTTCTATTAGGAACCTGGAGAATCAGATAGGCCAGCTGGCAAAGCAATTTTCAGAAAGAATTCCAGGTACATTTCCAAGTAATACAATTATCAATCCAAAAGAGGATTGCATGTATATTACAACTAGAAGCGGGAAAGTAGTGGCAACCCCAGAAAAGCCGAACACAAAGATGGAAGCTAAGAAGAAGCTTAAGGAGGTTAAGGAGCCAGAAAATGAAATTGAAAAACCTGTGGAAGAAGAAAAACCAGTTGAGAAGAAGAAGTTTGAGCTGAGCCATGAATATGTGATGTCTCAAGCACCTTATCCAGCAAGGTTCAAGAAAGAGGCTTATAACAAGCATTATGACAGGTTTTTAGACATCTTCAAGAAGCTACACATAAACATACCTTTTGCTGAAGCTTTGTCTAGCATGCCAAATTATGCAAAGTTTATGAAGGACTTGTTGTCAAGGAAGCACAAACTGCAGGAATGCCAAACGGTGACACTCACTGAGGAGTGTAGTGCTATTATTACCAAGAAGGTCCCGCCTAAGCGTAATGATCCAGGGAGCTTCAATATCCCTATTGAAATTGGGAACACAAAAATCAGTCGGGCATTGTGTGATCTTGGGGCTAGCATTAATCTGATGCCCCTTTCTGTTTGCAATTCCTTGGGAATTACCGAGTTGAAGCCTACTCAAGCATCTTTACAACTTGCTGATAAGTCCTCAAGGAAGCCGAGTGGAATAATAGAAGATGTTCTTGTGAAGGTGGATAAGTTCATTTTTCCTGCTGATTTTGTGGTGTTGGATATGGAAGGAGGAGCTGCAATGCCTCTTTTGTTGGGTAGACCTTTCTTAGCTACATCCCGTGCATTGATTGATGTTGAAAACGGAAAGCTTGAGCTAAGGATGAATGATGAGACCGTTACCATCAATGTCTTTAATTCTTTAAAACAGTCTTCTCACAAAGATGATTGTTTTAAAGTTTCAAAGGAAAAACAAAGTGTGGCGGTTAAGGTTCCTAAAAAAACAAATGATGCCAAGAAAGATGGTGTCATGAAGGTGGAATCGAAGGAGTCTCCTAAAACTCTAAAAGAAATCTTCTTTTGTAACAAAGTAGTGGCTGAAGTATTAAAGGAACAGGAGACTGATTCAAAAGATAAAGACCCATCTTCCCATACCAACAAAATTCTAAATGAGGATGATGACAAACATGAGAAGAAACCCCAAGGGAGGAGTCATCCTACAATGAAGAAGGTACTGAGAAAGGAGGTGATCAAACTCTTTGATAAGAGTTGGAAGAGACACCGGAAGCTAAAGTTTGACAAGAGACATAGAGATTCTATCTCTAAGAAGAATCAAAGCTTCAAAGAGTTTCTAACATGGCTCCATGGTTTGGGCCAAATCTGGGAATGGTGGCTCCAAACACCAAGGCAGCCAATACCACCAGATCCTCCATTTGCTGAGTCATCCCACACTGCTGAGTGGGATGACATGGAGGTTTGACTTTATCTCCTTGCTGACGGAGATTTTGTACATTAGTTTATTTTCCTGTTTTGTATTTTAGTTAGTATATTTTTCTCTGATGTTTTAGTGTGCGCATTATAGTATCTTCTATATGCCACTGCTTGTTCCATTGTGCAGATTTTCCTTCTTGTGGTTTAATTATTGCTGAGGACAGCAATGCTCTAAATCTGGGAATGGTGGGCTTGCGCCTTAGAACTGCAATTCTTCTATCAGGGGAGATATCCTAACTCTTTTCATTTTCTTAGTTATTTTTTATAGTTATTTGGTGTGCCATTAAAAAAAAAAAATTAAAAAAAAATGTGTGTTTTGAACAAATCCCAGGTTTAAATGTGCTCATCTTGTTAATGTACATGATTAAATTCTTGGAATATATTGTATGACTTTCTGACATAACATTGCATAGGCATAATTAGATTGCATGATTGCTCGTTTGTCTGAATTAATATTGTGAAATTCTGATAATGTCTGAGGTCAATTTTCTTGAGTCTGCATTGATACCATAGCTGTGAGGTTTTGAGCCTAAACACTGAAATTTTTGTTGAGAGGTCTCATTGTTGTAATACTCTAGAACTTGATTTGTTTCTCTATTATGCATGCATTGATTGATATGATAAAGGCATTTTGTTCTTACTTGCTATTGGCCAAAATAACTCACCTGTATGAGATTTTCCCTTGCTAGCCCTTTGAGCCTGAACTTAATTCTTGATAAATGACCTGTGGCCTGATTGATGGCTTAGCCTACATCCATTTTCGTGACTTACCTTGATTGAGATTGAATCATTGAATGTGTTGAAAATAAAATAAAGAAATTGAGGTAAGCTCCACAAAGGTCAAGTGATTAAGGGATAAAAATAAAAAAAAAAATAAAAAAAATCATCTATGCCCTTATAAAAAAAAAAGGAAAGAGTAAAAGGTGGGCTGGAAGGAATTAATTCCCGAAATTCTGTGGGAATGTTAGTGGAGCAAAAATCATTGAATTGAATGTGTTAAAGTGAAATCATATCATTTTTTCAATCTCATTGTTGTTTGAGCTACTATCCATATATTCCTACCCTGTTACCCCGGCCAAGTTACAACCTGTGAAGTCCTTTTGATCAATTAATGCATGTGTGTGATTCTTCATTTTTAAGAATTTTTGAGAATATGATCAAGCCTATGGTAAGTGTTATATCTTTGAGTGATTGAATGCTCATTATACCCTTAAACACTGAGTGTTGAGTGAATATTATTTATCTGTGTGAGGGATAACCAATGTAGACTTGTATCTCTAAGAAGCTGATGACATTATTGGGAGTTTATGATGTTGAGTCAGGCATGCATGGCATATTGTGTCTGAGAGTGTCTCTGGAATGTTATGTTGGATTAATTGATTATTTCCTGGATTGAGTCTTGTACATTGCTGGGGACAGCAACGTTTAAATCTGGGAATTATTTGATATGCGATCAGCATATAAGGAATTCTAAGATAAAAAGAGGAAGAATGTTACTTAATCTGATGCAAGAAAAGGGCAAAATCAATGTTAATTTGTCAAATATCTTAATCTGAGGTTATATACTGATTTTATGTTGATTTCATAGGAGAAATGCACAAATTGGAGCTGAAAAGGACAAAGTGAAATTAAAGGCCCACGCTACGAGCGTGGGAATGGCGCTTGCAGCACCAGAGGATCGCGCCACTATTCAGATTTTAAATTCGAAATTTGAATTCAAATTTATTTTAATTAAATCTTTCCGTTAAACGTTTCTGTAATAAATTTACACTTTAATATTTCCGTTATAACGTTTATGTAATAAATTGTAAGGTTTCCGTTATACGGGCAATATTGGAATTTCACGCTCACAGCGCGGGAATGGCGCTCAGAGCGTGGGAAGAAGAAAATTGGCAGAAGGTCCCGCGCTGAGAGCGCGAGATCCGCGCCATCAGCGTGGGAGGCGCGAAAAGATGGAAATTCAAATTTCACATTTTAGGTCAAAGTCTCTTATAAAAAGAGACTCAACCCTTGAAGGAAAGATATCTCTGAATACACATCACAAGACCTAGAGGAGACGTTCTTCGTGTTCATCACTCTGTTCTTGTATTCTTCTTTATTTTCTTTCTTTAGTTTATGTTGAAATCAGATCAGCGATCATGTTGTTGATTGGCTAGATCTATTTCTGTAGTCAGGGGCATGATCCTTTTGTAAACAATTGCTACAAGGATTGATCCATTTTATGTATTGAATTAATATATTTCATCTTTTATCTTGAGCGTATTGATATTGTTTCTGTTAGATCTGATCAACCTAATAGGAAATGATATTCTGGGGATCAGGATTCACAATAGGGATGTTGGAATACTTGATCCTGAAAGGAGATAAAGATGACTCTCCATGCATGTTCTAGGGATAGACTTGTATGGATTGCAGTCGTGGGATTTATCTACGTAATGCTTATTTTCAGGCGGAACTACTAAGGGATTAGGGTTCCAATTGAAGTAAAGGGTTAGATCACCAAGGGATTGGGATCTAACTAATTATTCTAAAAGATGATAATTTGTCTGAGTTGTTAATGTCAATAGGTTTTATGAATCAATCCAAAGTAAAATTGGGAACAATCGGTGAATGTACCCTGGCTACAGTCTTTTTCATCACTTTTTCTACAAAAGTATTTCTTCATCTATTTTAAGTCTTTTCCAGAAAAATACAAAAACAATTCTTTTACTTTTATTGTCATTTAATTTAAGTTACAATTCTTTGTCAACAATTAATCGATCTGTCTAAATTAAGAGGACTGGTTATAGTAGTACTTGTTCATCAATCCCTGTGGAGACGATACTTTCTTATCACTTTATTACTTGAAACGATCGGTATACTTGCCGAGATCGCAACAATTTACGTGCTTTTTGCCATGATCAAAACAGCCGCTGGTTTCATTTTTTGGGATGGGCTGAACTCCATTATAACACTTCCATCCATTCTTCTATAAATATGTCTCCTTTTCAGGCTGTATATGGGACGTGTCCCACATTAATTCCCCAATATAATAAGGAGAATGTGAAGTTGGAAGCTGTTGACACCATGTTGCATGACAGAGAACAAGTTATAAATCAACTTAAAATGTATTTGCAACGAGCACAACAACGGATGAAAGATAAGGCTGATCGTCATCGTCAAGAAAGGGTGTTTAATGTTGGTGATAAGGTTCTCATTAAACTGCAACCTTATCGGCAGATTTCTGTTGCTAGAAGAGCCAATCATAAGTTGGCAAAAAGATATTTTGGCCCTTTTATTGTGGAACAAGTGATTAGTTCGGTAGCCTACAAAGTTACATTACCAGAGGGGAGTTTAATACATCCTGTATTTCATGTTTCGTTATTAAAACCATTCCATGGTTCTTCAGATATCAGTCATGAACCTCTACCAGAGGGGAGTGTGGACAGTAAACCTTTACAGGTACCGGTTGCTATTTTGGCATCCAGATAGCATACATCACGTGGGGAAGTAGAACTCCAATATTTGGTGCAATGGTCTGCTTCAGTACCGGAAGATGCTTCTTGGGAAAATGCTAAGGAATTATGTCAAATTTATCCACACCTTGAGGACAAGGTGGCTGTTGAAGAGAGGGCTGTTGATACGAGTTGTACGACTTCTAATGGGAGACCTTGCAGGATTAAGGGCTTTCCTTCTTAGGCCATTGACCATGTACAATAATTGTTATAGCCCAATGTGAATATAGATAGTTAGCCCATTGTGAATATAGATAGTTAGTTACTATTCTTTTAGGCTTATTGGTATACAAGTGGCCATGTAACCATCTGTAATAAGGAGACGTAAGGGGCAAGGTGTCTTTATGATATAAAGACACCAGTTAGTTACTGTATCAGTTACTTTTGCAAATATTGAATCATTGATTTCTCTCTTTCATTCCATACAAGTCCGCGTCTTGTATCACGCTGCGTCCAATTCCGACCAGGAAGAGCGGAAGACTGAAGAGGCGTACTCATTTGGTAGTGACTTAATGAATCACCGATTCAACCGTTGAATTATTGAAATAATATATAATAAGTGAAATAAAATAAGCAAAATATCTAACATGATGAAGTGACCTAGTGTTTATCATCTCATAATTTGTTCTATAGTGTTTCAACTCCTATGATTGTGGCGATAGTTGAATTGGCCGCGGTTGGTGATAATAGTCGTGGTAGGGTTGACTTTCATTTTTTTTAAATAAAATTTATGAGCCTCATATTAATAACAAATATACCAACCATTTTTAAAGAAGAATCTCCTTGCATACAGCATTGAAATTATTCATTTGTATGTGCAAAAGAGTTTGAGCAAACATTTACACTTATTGAATCGGTTCATCCCATTCCAAATTAGAAAGCACCGTGAGTGATGAAACTAAGGGACTATGGGTAAAAAATTACAATGGCAAAACATATCAAATAAGAACACAACGACAAAACGAAAAAAAATGGACCTAATCAACGAAGAATAGGTTTTACGGAACGAAGAAGGACCCTAAATAGATCGTGATGTCATGAACACAAAATAAAAAACACGAAAACTTGCCTTCTTTATTTATTAGAGTCAACGCCTAATGATAATCCGAATTTGATACAAAATATGAATATGAAGCGGGTTTATAGTTCGTGAGTCATAAACATTATATTTTGTGTCGTATCTCTGTCCCGTGTCGGTGTCAATACAACATAGATGTTGAGAGTTGAGTTCAGGCCATGCTACAATTGAAGTTTTGCACGACTTATTTTTTTCAATTTTTCTCATCATAACTTATCCTGATATATATATATAGAGAGAAAAAATGTTTATCCTTTTAAATGACATAATTTATATCCTTTCACTCTCACAAAGAGGTGAGATCCACGCCTTTATTTTTTTTGCCATCTCTCTCCTCCTTTATCTATCTCTTTCTCTCTCTTAAAATGTCACAACTTTACATCCTTTAAAATGACACACACTTTTTTTTCCATATATATATATATATATATATATATATATATATATATATAGGGATATAGGGGCAGGATATATTTACCACCTTTACAACCAATCTAATCTACGTTGATTTCCATCAATCTAACGGTTATAATTTATTAGATTTATTGAGAATTATTAACTAATTAATTAATAAATGTGACACAATAATTTCTAATAAATTATATCCGTTGGATTGACGGAAATCAATTGTGATTAGGTTGGTTGTAAAGGTGATAAATTTTTTTGGTGGTAAGTATATCCTTCCTCATATATATATATATATATATATATATATATATATATATATATAGGTAGGATATTCTTACACCTATATAAGAGTCAGAAGTCTTACATCAATCTTGACCATTGATCCACTTGTATCCAATGACTCACATTCCTAAAAAATTTGAGCCATTAGATATAAATGGGATCAACATATATGATTGAGAGTGTAACTTACACCGGTGTAAAATGATCTGACCCATATATATATATTACTATGGTCATATTTATAATCTCTTATAATTATTTTCCTTATTCTTATATCAAAATAAAAAATATAATAAAATAAGCATAATAATTTAATAAAATATAATTATGTTTGGATAAAAACAAGAATGTTAATTATTTTTTTATAAATTTTGTTTGGATATAATTTAATAATGATTTTTTTGGTAAAAGATATTTTAAAAATAATAATCATTTTAAAACTAAAGAAACAATTCAAAATGTAGCTGAAAAAAAAGAGAGAGGAAAAACCTAAGCTACAATAGTCCTTAATTATTAGGATTTTATTAGTGTTAAGTAACATAATGTAAGTGTTGTTTTCAACTCTAAATTAAAAGAAGGAGAAAGTGGAATGATGAAAGGGAAAGAAAAATATGTAGATCCCACTTTTTTAATATTTGTGTAGAAAAAATGAAGTTATATTATGTTAAATGATAAATATAAAATCGTAATTATTAAGTATTAGAATCATTGGATTAAAAATAATAATTAATGGATGTGTAAATAAGACGGTAAATTTGCTTTGTATTACTGTTTACTTCTCTGGTTAGACGTTAGAGTGTTTGTTCCTCTTTTACTTTTCCCCATCTTCTCACTCTCTCTCTCTCGCTCCCTCTCTGTTTCTCTCTCTCTTCTCTCTCTTTCCCAATCGCTATCCCACCGATCACCGATCAGGGAAGAAGATAGAGAAAGAGAGCTTCCATAGTCCATGTTAGACCAAGCAAATCAGAAATTGTTGGTCCAAAGTTTCGTTCTTTGGTACAATTCTCTCCCTCTCCTTTTTCATTGGAATCCAATTCCGTGTTTTCTTTTTTCTTTTTTTTCTTTTCAATACGAGATCTAATTCTTGGTTATTTGGGTCTGTCTTCATTCATATGCAATGTGCTTCAAATCTCGTTAATGGGGTTTTGTTTGGGTACATGTTAACGGATTCTTTCTTAGTGCTAGCTTGTTAGTTCTTTAAACCTGTGTTTTTTATGGGGGCGAAAAATTTTCACTTTAATATAAAAGGGTTAATATTTCATCGTTTTGAATTTGATATCCTAGGTTTTACTACAATATAAAAGAAGGGTTAGCGATATATAAACTTTTTGCTTGTGATTCTTCCATTTCTATTTTTTTTTAATGGGTTATTTGATTTATGTGGTAGAATTGTTTACAAGTTGAGTTCTTTTGGGTTTTTTTTTGATTGTTTGAATTTTTTTTCCTTTTGTTGTGTATTAGCTGAAGCATAAAAATGGGCGATGTTTTGGGTACTGACTTAATCAGTGACCTTCCTCAAAGCATTATAGAGAGCATTCTGAATCAACTTCCAATAAGAGATGCTGTGAAAACTAGCATTTTATCAAGAAAATGGAGGTACAAATGGGCTTCCATCACTCAACTTGTGTTTGATGAAAAATGTGTCCCTTTGTGTAATGACCGAGATGTTGTTGAGAAAAGTATTGTGAAGTTTATCACCAGGCTGCTATTTCTTCACCAAGGACCAATTCATAAGTTCCAAATTAAGAATTTGGACTTGCAGAGCTGCCCTGAAATAGATCAGTGGATTCTTTTCCTTTCAAGGAATGATCTTAAAGAATTGGTTCTTGAATTAGGAGAAGGTGAATTTTTTAGAATACCTTCATGCTTTTTCAGTTGTAAGAAACTGACTCGCATGGAGCTTTCCCGCTGCGAGTTGGATCCGCCTTTTGATTTTAAGGGATTTGGGTGTCTGAAGAGCCTCAACCTTCATCAAGTTTTGATATTTCCTGATGCATTAGAGAGCCTCATTTCCAGTTGCCCTCTCTTGGAGAGTTTATCACTCTCATACTTCGATAGTTTAGCTCTTAAAATCCGTGCTCCAAACCTCAAGTACTTGTATCTTGAAGGTGAATTCAAGGATATATATCTTGGAGATTCTCCACTTCTGGTTCAAATATCCATTTCTATGTATATGCCTGATGACATTTCTGAACTCTTTGAGCACTTTGAGCAAAGCTCAAATTGCAATTTTGTCAAGTTTCTTGGTGGTGTGCCTAATCTTGAGAGCCTTGTTGGACGTATCTACTTCACAAAGGTAACATTCTGTTATTATCTATTTATTTAGTTCATCCTCCATTTGCAAATAGTTTCATGAATCATCATTGTTAGCAACAAAGGAATGGTTTTTTGTTATTATATATATATAGCCAAACTCTTTCTTATTCATTTCTGTTCATTCTTGAAGTATTTGAGCATAGGTAATGATCCATGGCATCTTCCATTAATGTACAACAATTTGAAGACCGTTGAATTACATGAAGTAAATTTTGAGGATATGAAAGAGATACTGGTTGTCCTTCGCTTGATTACAAGCTCTCCCAATTTAAAGGAACTTCAAATTTCAGTAAGTCCTTACTTCAAATGGTTCTGTTATTAATTTTTACAGATCAGGCCTGTAATTAAATATTTAAGATTGATTTCTGCATATTTTATGAAATTGATTTTGGCAGGCTTCATCAAACACAACAACTGCTACTGATACCCCAGATTTTGATTTTTGGGAAAAAGAATGTCCTTCAGATCCTACACTTAGCCATCTTAAGTTTGTGAAGTTGACAGAAATGACTGGTGTGCCTCCTGAGTTGGCATTTGTCAAATTTTTGCTTGGCTGTTCACCAGTGCTTGAGACATTGAGTTTCTCTCCTTGTATATTTGATCCGGAAAATGAATTGAAAATGTTGCTCGAATTGGTCAAATTTCGAAGAGCTTCTACTAGGGCAGAAATTGCTTTCGCCGACGACTAAAAGTGTGGACTATGTTATCAAATGCACATTCTTTTCTATCATTTCCGATGTTCCTTCTGTTTTGGTTACCAGTATCGTACGGTTATGAACCTTCTTTTGAAATACATGTATTACCTATATGAGAAAACTTGTAAATTCTCAAGAAAAATTGGAAGACATATATGTTGCATAACAAGTGCGCTTGCTTGGTAAAAATTCCTGTTATATTTGATAATATGGGAATCTTTTCTATGAATTAATCCATGCTCTCACTACTAAAAATTTACTGTGAAAGTTCTCCATTACTTCTGTAACAACATAATAGCTCTCTGAAGAAAAGAATCTTTTTCCTCTGCTTCAATTCTCTCCGAGGCTTCCCTTTTCTCGGCAATCCCATTTGCTTCAGTTCCAATAAAACATTGTGTGGTTTGTTCAAGAAAATTCATTTATATATTTATCTAAACAAATATTATGAATTTCTGCGCAGACCAAGGACATATATGTTTTAAGGGTTAAGTGTGTGTCATTTTAAAGATGTAAGGTTGTATCATTTTAAGAGAGAGAAAGAGATAAATAAAGGAGGAGAGAGAGTTGATAAAAAAATAAAGGTGTGGGTCTCACTTCTTTGTGAGAGTGAAAGTATATAAATTGTGTCATTTAAAAGGATAAACATTTTTCCCATGTTTTAAATGATTGAACATTTGATAATTTTTTTTGTCTCTATGCCTTGCCATATACTGAAAATGTGTTAGAATTTAATGTAGAAAAGAAAAGTAAATTAAGCAATTAATTACTGATGAAACTCTCGAGGCCCAAAATACTATTAACAGCTTTCGGTACAATCTAGTTTATGAACTTTATTCTAACAAGTTCTTCGCCCCATGAATGGAGAAAAACATATAACACTCATATATATATGTCAGTGGATCAATCAGATTGTTTACAGTAAGAAACTAGCATAACTCTGTGATGCTAATGTACAGCAAATTCACTTTGAACTCAAGTAATTGCATTTGAAGTTACTTTGTTCCACTCTATACCAACTTTCAATATCATCTTGGTCCAGAAAGTTCCATTGCTTGGGCAAGTAATGAAGAGTCATCAGTAAGATCAGAATAGCGCTCTGAAGAGGAAAGTTCATTCCCTCTACTTCTTGTTGATTCAGCTCTCTGTGAGGCTTCCCATTTCTCTGCAAGCCCATCTCCTTCAAGCATCCTAACTACTTCAGACATCTTGGGTCTGTGGCTTGGAAGGTATTGAGTACATAAGAGAGCTACTTGAACAATCTCATCAAGCTCAATACTATCATAGTTGTTTTTCAGGTCTTTATCTACTAACAAGTCAATTTTCTTCTCTAGATGGATTTTCTTCACCTGCAATTACAGTGATAGTGAATACATTTAGTTTTGTGATAAAGATGATGTTGATGTTGATAAGGAACCTATTCTATTATGTTTAGCTCACCCAATCAAGCATGGCTCCTTTCTGGTTTGCTGCTTTCCCAAATTCAAGAGCTCTTTGGCCAGATATCAATTCAAGTAGAAGAATTCCAAACCCAAATACATCTGTTTTCTCAGAAGATTGGCCTGTTGAGAGATACTCTGGGGCTATATGCCCTACAGTGCCTCTCACTGCTGTTGTCACATGTGAATCCCGGTGATCCAACAGCTTTGCCAACCCAAAATCTCCTACCACAGCCTCACAATAATCATCAAGCAAGATATTTGCAGCCTTAACATCCCTATGAATAATCTTGGGGTCACACTGCTCATGCAAATATAGCAAGCCTCTTCCTGCTCCTAGAGCTATCCTCTTCCTTGTAGCCCAGTCCAAAGCTGGCTTGGCTGTATAATCAAAAAGTAAATGAGTACTCGTACTCCATACAAGCATAAACCAAAACTTATATTTGGACACTCAATAAAGTTAGTTAGTTATATATACTTGTATGCAGTTTGGAATGAGGGAAATACTAGGACACCGTCTTTTTAACTTACATATTTGCAAATAGACTATTTCCTAGATTTGAACCTTTGATCTCTCAATAAAGTTATTGAGAGATTGCCATTACCTTTCAAACGGGAAGCTACACTACCATTTGACATGTAGGGATAAACCAAGAGCCTCTCTGAAGCTGTCATGCAAAATCCATAGAGCCGAAGAAGATTCCTATGGACAGCTAAGCTGATCATTTCAACTTCAGTCTGGAATTGGGTATCACCTCCAATGGCATTACCATCTTTAAGCCTTTTTACTGCTATAACCGTACCATCTGGGAGATAACCTTTGTAGACATTTCCAAAACCACCTTTGCCAATTAAGTTCTTGCTGCTGAAGTTATTTGTAGCAAGCTGAAGCTCTCTGAAATGGAACTTCTTCAGGTTTCCAAGGCAAACCTCTTCACGGTGTTGTTCTGAAAGTTTTGGAAAAGGGAGTTAGAGACAGGAGATTAAAATTATATGCCTACACATTTGGCCTATGCTTGTGTTTATGATTGACTTTGACTAACCATTAACGTCAAAGAATATTTGCTTGTTATATCTTTGTCTCCACCAGAGGAGGAAGCCAAACCCCAGAATTAGTAAGCAGATGCAGCTTAGGCTTGAAGCAAACGCTAAGGAAACTTTGTGGCTCTTTGGTCTATTGGAGGATTGTGAATCTTGAGAAGCATTTAAGGCAACTGTGTTAGGGTATAGAGGTAATTGCAAACAAACAAATAGATACAATGATTGAAGTAATGATTATAAATATGTTAAGACAACTTAGAAATTCATGGTTTTGAACAGTGATTTAAAAAATATATTTGCACCCAAAAACAGTAGTATTGAACTAAAAAGTTTAGACATAGTCAATAATGAACTTGTAGTCAAAATGAAATCATTGTGTGACAGTTAAGATGCAAAACTTTAGATGCAAACATCATGAGGTTCGAGAAGCATACACCAATCTGCAACATGTTAGAACTATGATTACCTTGAGAATTATTCACGGCAGAAGAAATAAGTGTTGTTCTAAAGCAGTTTTGATCAACTCCTGTGGCACATATCTGGGGATTTCCTACAATACTGTTTCAAGAGAAGGAAACCATACAACTATTTAATAACATATGAACAGAATTTAGATTTTTTAACTTACATGAGGAAAACACAGAAAATATTGAAGAAAAAAATAATAAAACAAAAGACCAAACACCTTACTTGAATGTTTTTGCATTTAATCTAGGTACAGGTCCACTCAAGTTATTATAAGAGATATCCCTAAGCAAAATTCAGAAAAAGACAAATTATTGATCAGAAATCAAATAGATGAGGAAGAAAAGAAGCAGAAAAAAAATAATAATAAAAGGCCTGGAGAGACTTACAGAAAGGCAAGTTGAGTCATGTTAGCTAAAGAGGAAGGAATTACTCCAGAGAGACTGTTATTGTTTAGCCGCCTGATTGCAATTCAAATTCCTATTATCAGATCTTGAAGCTTTTGGAATATTTTATATTGGCTTATATGTTATTTATCCCTTCAAACTGGCTAATTAACACATGTTTTTCTATAAAGCCAATAGAGGAATGTATAGATAGCATTGAAGGCTTACAAATAATGTAGACCCTTCATATGGGAGAGGGAATCTGGAAGCTGACCAATGAAGAAATTGTCAGAAAGATCAAGAGTTTGAAGCTTTTGGAGCCTCCCAATCTCAGAAGGGATTGGTCCTGATATATTATTATCCTGCAGGAGCCTGTAAAATTCCTAATAAGATAACCATTAGAAAAATTATATACCATGCTTTCTTTTACCATAGCTGGTTACTCACACAGTCTGGAGGTTTGCTAAGTTGCCTATGCTTGATGAGAGAGTACCAGACATATTCTGGCTAGGAATCCCACTGAAAAGAAGAAGAAGAAGAAAAAAAAAGGAATGGCTGAAATAGGAATTAAGAAGTAGAATCTTAACAAAAAGAACAAGAACTAAGACAAATAAATACTTGTTGGTATATTTTAGTTTGTTCCAATTTGACTTACAGGGCAATAACAAAATGATCAGGAGAACAAGTGACCATAGTCCAGCTGCAGGGATCCACAGCATCAGGATCCCAGTTACTTAAGACAGAATGAGGATCCACCAGAGAATACTTAATGCCCATCAGAGCTTGAACTGCATGCAGAACATGGATATATATATCAGCTTTACATTTATTAGGAGTGGTGACCTTAAATCCATGTGCTCTAAAATATGATGAAAATGCTCCTAATCACCTTCATAATTGACACCTTTTGGAGAAAGCAAACCAGCTACAGAAGTCCACAAGAAGAACAAAGCAAAACAAAAGAAAACAACATCTCCTCTCCTCTCCATTGGTTTGAAGGATCAGTAGAAACTTGTTAGTGGAACAAGCTGGATCAAGTTCTATCTTAAGGGGGCAAGTAAAGAGTAGGTATAGAAATATTCAGCACCAACAAGTTCAACTTGGTTTGTTTGTGTTACATGTCATGTTTACATCAGAAGAGGAACCAGTACCATTCCCTCCTTTCAAGCTAGAATTGCACTCACTCCCACCCTTGTGTCAGACTTGAATCAGAGCTAGTAGTAAAAAGACTTAAAAGAGAGTCAGCATGCCTGCTAATGGTTCAACAATGAAAGCAAAGCAAAGCAAATCAAATAATATATAATAAAAACCAAGGGTCACCCCCCCATTAGCCTCTTTCTAGATAAATGCAAAAGACAATTGAAAAAGAAAATTCCTTCAATCATACATTGGTCTAAAGAATAAGAGTTTTATTCTATTCCTTCAATATTAAAAAATAAATAAGAGCAAGTGAAGTATTGTCTGTTTAGCACTGTAAAAGTTTGGTTTAATGGAGCTTAATCAGAAAATCAACTAAGTGGGTCAGATAGTTTAGCTGCTAGTAATAAGGAGAGAGAAATAACAAAAGTGGATCACTTTTATTTGTTAAGCTCTCATTGTCCTATAGAAATTAGAATCCAAACATTCCCTGTCCCTGAGTTATGCCATTATCTTTTAAGCACCAAACTCCACTTTCTTTGGTTTTATTCAATTATAATGATAAAAAAAGAGAGAGAATCCCAAGGGATTGAGATTGAGATTGATGATGCAATGGCTCCTTGTAAGATCTTTGTTGTGGCAATAATGTCTCCCATCTTCTCACTGTTCCTTTTATTTTCTTTGGTCATATTAATCCTAGTTGGGTTTGCTTTATTGATTCTCAATCACTCATTTTGTCTCCAAATAATCACATTCCACAGACAGTTCCTCTAATAAACAAGCCAAAAGCAACCAACTTTTTAAAGCAAAAGCTGTTCTCACACTATTTTGAATTCTTCCCCACTTGAGAAAACCCCCAAAGTGCCCTTGATAAACAAGCCAAGCTGTGTGCTTTTTTAGTTTTTGCTATCATTGCTGTATCATGAAGGACATAGGCTATGTATTGTCTATTTCCCTCCCGTTTTTATAGGAAAAAATAGATGGTTTTTCTTATCAAAATTTGATTGACATATCTATTAGAGCTGATATGCAGTTAATATAAATTTTGTTTTTCTACTGAGATTATTTCAAGTCTTAAACTTAGAATGACTAGATTTAATTGTCTCACGCAGTAAAGAAGCTTGGGATACACCACTCCAAAAGCTAGCTCAAAGGGTGGGAGTGCCCAATGCCTTATAAACTCCACATTAGTTGTTTATTCAACCAATGTGAGACTATATATCTCAACACGCTCCCTCACACGAGAGCTCATTGGGCTTGAAAAGTGGATAATGCAATAGGCCCAGCCTACCTGTGCTAAGAAATTCCACAAGAGAAAGTGGGGGATGACGAGGTTTGAACCCAGGACACAAGCTCTGATACCATGTAAATTGGTTGGATAAACAACTAATGTGGAGTTTATATCTCAACACATGCAACACACAAAAAAGTGGGTGAGACCCACTAAGAAAGAGACGGGAAAAGGAAAAAAGTGAGTCCCATTCATTTTTATGTGTTACATGAGATAATTATCTCATGCAACACATTTCCCTTTAATTAATCACCAAAATGGGAATATAATGCTATCTACAATTGCAACTTTTCAGTCAAAGCTGAGCAGTGTGCACATAGTTCAATTTGAATTAAAGGAACTTTATTTAACTTTTTTAAACTTATATGAAACTACAATTAACTAATTATATGCACAATTTCATAAAGAAGATGAAGCTAACTAGGTAAAGTTGTAAGGTGTACCTTCAACAATAATGGTAAAAAAAAAAAATATAATTATCGTTATCCTTCAAATATAGGTTATTAAAATAGTAATAATGCAGTACTGGTGTGAGACCTCTTTCTCCACCAACGTTTCTTTTTTCATATTTTGGTGAAAGGGTGTTCAAAGTTCAAACCCCTTTTCCTTTATGGGTGAAACGGGTCCCAGTGTTTCCATCTGATATAGAAGCAGTGACTACTTGATTGCATGGCATGGCTCACTATGGCACCTTGGTGCACGTGCAATGGAGACCCCACAAGTAATATGACTTGACCTTCAAAGACCCCTTTGGACTGATTATCATAGCTGATGAAAAAGGTTATATATAAGGTGAAGGATAAAGAAAACAAAACAAAATATGAACAACAATCTAAGATTTGCATTAGATTAATCAAGTTTCTTTAATTTTTAATTAAGTAGTTCATGAATATGTCAACGTTCATTCTTTGGAATTGTATTTATAGATAATGATTAGTCCAACATATATACAAGCATTATGATTCTAATTTCTGTAAAATTTCAATGTAAAAAATAATACATATGATGTAAGTTATGTCATTTAAAAATATAAACACTTTTCCCTTTTTATATTGGTGCAAATTGCTCTCCTCATATTACTTTAATTTTCTCACCATTTCTTGTTTTTTTTTTATAAGATGAGCTCCATCATTTTTTTTTTCTCTCGGCTGCAAAATCAACTTTTTCTGTGAAAAGAGAAGTTGAAACCCCTATTTTTATTAATTTCAAATGAAAACACTATCTTGCCAATTTAAAAACATTTTCAGAATGTTCTGTTTGTATCACTATCCATTCTGGAAACTTGTTGTGGCATAAAAAGAGCTTTATTAGCACTTACACCTGCACAGCTTACACCATCTGGCATGTGCAATAACCATTTGATACTTTCCATTTAGGTTTGCTTTGGGACTTTTGCTTTTTGTGTGGATAGAAGTTCTACTAACACAACATTAGACTTGTACTTATGTCTTAAAGATAAGTGAATTTAAGTTGCACTGTAGGAGTTTAAAATTTAATCTTAATTGTACTTTTAGTTTTTTATAATGCAGATAAGTTATCTGCATTGAGCACAAAATAACGTCGTTTTGGGACGAAAATTAAGGTGTTTTTGTAATTTTAATTTATTTCAGGGTTATAATAGTCTTTGTAATTATAATTTTTTAATATTTCAATATTAAAATGACGTCGTTTTAGGAATAAAAGCATATAACTTATCTGCATTAACTGCAGAATTATTTTTTTGTTTATATTATGGTTAAAATAAATATTTTGTCCTATAATAATTATTTGTTTGAATTTAATTTCTTTCTATTTAACTCAATTTTTACAAACTGAACTAATTAAATCACTTTAAATCCTCTTCCGCTCAAAATCCACCATTCAAGACATGTATTTCACCTAAAATCAAAAAAAAAAAAAAAAAAACCCAAATTTTTATCCATTTCTAATCTCATTCTTATAAAATCCTTTATCTTCATTAAGTTTCTATAGAATTTAAACAGTTTAATCATTTTCTATTTCAAATCCATTTTAAATCCTGATTATTTAAGTAGAAAAATAAACGTTTGACTGTTTTAAGTAGGGCTGACAATTTTTAACCCAACCCATTAACGTGACAAGACAGGAGCATAATATGAAACATTTGTATTCAGATCAATATATTTTCAAATTAAACTCATGTTCGTATTTGTTTAAGCAAAATCTAATCCGAAAAAATATGTCGTATTGTGTGTTAATCGCCAAAAATGAAATTAACCAACATTAATATTACAGGTTATTTGTGTCGCGTCGTGTCGTATACTAGTATTTTGTGTCTTATTAATAAGTAGGGGTAGGATATTCTTACACCGATATAAGAGTTAGAAGTTTTACACTCAATTTTGACCATTGATCCACTTGTATCCAATGGCTCACTTTACTAAAAAATTAATACCTTTAGATATAAGTGGGATCAATGATCAAGATTAAGAGTGTAACTTACACTGGTATAAAATGCTCCCAACCTTAATAAGTGATATACTTTGAGATTGAGAATTATTTGTGTCGTATTGTGTCAACCTATAAAATAAGTAGGTTGTGTTTGTGTTATATTCATGTTAAGATTTTAACTTATTTCCAAATTTGTGTTGTATACGTGTTAACTGTATTCATATTTGTGTAGTATGGTATTTGTCAACTTGAATTACCACCTCTAATTTTATGCATAAGGAAACAAGAAAAAAGACTTGATCATAACAATTTAAAAAAATGCTTTATTAATCTCATATTAAAAGAGATAAGTTATCTCATGTCATAGACTCATAGAGATAAATTTGTGGGCTCCACCATCTGAAAAAAAAGAAAAAAAGTGGCATAGTTATCGAAGGGTGTGTAGGAGAGAAAGTTACCACATGTAACATAAGAGTAATTTTTCACTTTAAAAATTTGAGGTATAAATTCGAGAAAAAATTATTGGGAGATTAAAATCGCTATAACAAAAGGGTTAAAAATAAATTAAACTAAAAAAATCTTGTAATTAGGTTAAGCTGACAATCAAATAAAATTAGTCAAAATACCTCCTAGTTTTTTCGAATTAAAAATCTTGCTTATATATAACAATGAGGGAAATGGTACTAAAATGAATCATTCACAAAGAGGGTTTGTGAAAACAATGTTATAAAAATTGGATCGTCCAATCGGGTCGACCCGGAAACCGGTGAATTGATCATATAATTTGTCCGATTTTTATATTGGATATGCCATGTAATAAAATCGGTGCGATCCAGTTGATTTTTGTGAAAACCAGTGACCCGACCTGGTTCTTAAAAAAAAATGGTTTATTTTCATCAATTGATGTCTTTCTTTTTTCACTCTCACACACAAATGATATGTTTTCTTTTGAAATATTTGAATGATTTGTTATTTATTGACTTACATATGTTATATACCTACAACACTAATATTATCTTAGGTATGCTATATGCAGCAAATCTTGATTTAATTTATAGTTAGAGATGTCGTCTAGTGAACCTGAAGCACCAGTATCACAAGTATTATATGTTTGATTGATCTTTTGTGGGCTAATGATGTATATTAAAATATTTGAAACCAATATAATTTCTTTATAGGTATTTGAGAGTATTTATAATTTTTCTAATATAAATTATAGATTTACATATATTTACTTGGTCATATAATTGAACTAATGACCTATTACCCACCAACCAGATCAATAATCAAGCCGGGTTTAATAACGGCGCAATTAGCATTCATTTTAGGAATAATCGTGCATATAATTTTATTCATTTATAAAAGATTTAATGACAGTTACAGTGTTACACAGTGATTTTAAAAAAATTGAATATTCATGTTTTGTAAATTAGGCAAAGATTTTAGTGCTAAAACTAAACTAATACGTATCTTAAATGGGTTTTATCATTATGTTTATTATGTTGTAGAAAAAGTGATTGTGTAATGTTATAGAGATTCGTTTTGCGTGCCATATTTTTTTTCTTTTTTTTTGTTTTAAAATATGTGGACCCCACAAAATGTTGTGTGTGTAGGAAAGTTTGTTGTGTTATGTTAAAGGATAAAATAAAAACTCATCTTAAATATATTGAGGGGTTTATTATATTTTATTAAAATAATATAAAACACTGTACTTTTGTGGTAAAACACTATATACTTAGGTGTGTAGGAGAAACACCTTCCCCTTTTCATTAATACAAAATTACGAATACAAGATGGGTTAATCTTTTCTCATTTTACATGAGAGAAGATTCTCATGTTACACATACAATCAAAAGGTAGGTCCCATTTTTATTCTTTTGTCTTTTCACTTTTTTGTGGACCTCACCTATGCATTGAGTATGTGACAAGAGAAAATTAATCCTCATACAAGATATGGCCTTAATCTAACAATCATATTATAAATATAGTAGGAGTAGTAAGGACATCTTTTAATGGGTTATGACATGAGTAATGCTACTTATCATAGAGTGCTCACTCACGTACTGAGAATAGACCATATATAACGGTTCAAATGCAAATGCAACGATTTTTATTGATCAAACCAAGAGCAGAGATAAGCTGCTCAAATTACACTAGAATATAAAAATTAATCATAAATAATGAATCACAAACGCATTAACTTTAAAAATGGATAAATTTAAGTTTACCATTTTTTTATAAATAGAGTTGTTTGTGTAATTATTGGGACGATTATAACTCGTCACTCATGCAATTATGTACACAAATGATCACATTATTAATTTAAACAAGAACATCATCTAATACCCATTTTGGGTAGTAGAGATTGTAGACTTGCTATTATCATATACAACCACTTGCATGTTCCCACATCCTAATCATTTGATTTCTTGACAAAGATAGAGGGTCTTTTAAGTACTCCAACACACTTTGTAGGCGGGTTGTGTTCAAGAAACGAATTAATGTGATTGAAAAGTCTCTAATTTGATTTTTAAGCGGAGAAATTTGAGATTAATGACAAAAAGTTTCGAACTCCGGGGATTTGTCTCATCCAAATGGATTGGGATAATCATATAAAAAAATAGAAGATTTTTTGTGTTTACAAGCTTGACTCCTTTGCAATTGTTAGATAAACTTTAATTATAGTGATTTTAGTTATGAAGAGTTGTGTCTTTTTTATTTGGTGAAAAGAGTTGTGTCTTTTTAGTTATGAAGAATTGTGTCTTTGTAGTTATGAAGAGTTGTGTCGTTTGACTCTTTAGTTATGAAGAGTTGTGTTGTTTGGAGTCTTTAAGTTTTTGTATTTTGGCCTATAAATAGGTCCTTTGTATTTCATATCAGTAAAGCCTGTGAAAGAGATAATAAGAAATAGAGTTTTTCAGCTCCTTTATCAGTGAGTTATTCATTTATTTTGCTTCTAATATAGAAATCGATCCAACAAATTGGTATCAGAGCTATGGAGAGTGTGACCACTACCAGTATGCCGTTGCCCCGCCTGATAAAGCAGAATTATGTGAATTGGAACATTCAGATGAAGGTTCTGCTCGGATCCCCAGATGCTTGGGAGGTTATCCAGGAAGGTTTTGCTGAACCTGCATCTACTGCAGGTTCCAGCAGCTCAAAACAAGGCGTTGAAAGAGACGCGTGCGAAGGACAAGGCGGCCTTATACATGTTATTCTGAGCTGTAGACGAGTCCAGATTTGAGAAGATAGCAAGTGCAACGACATCTAAGGAAGCGTGGGACATTTTGGAGAATGTCTATAAAGGAGCTGATCGAGTCAAGCAGGTCTGACTTCAAACTATGCGTGGCGAGTTGGAAGGAATGAAGATAAAAGATTCAGAGGGCGTATCCGATTTCATCACCCGAGTTCAAGCAGTGGTGAATCAGTTAAAACAGAATGGAGAGGAATTATCTAAGACTAGAGTGGTGGAGAAGATATTGAGGTCGTTAACCGACAACTTCGAGAACGTCATATATGTCATTGATGAATCAAAGGATCTAGCTACGCTCTCTGTTGACGAGCTCGCTGGTTCCCTTGAGGCACATGAACAACGAAAAAAGAAGAAGAAGGAGGAGACACTTGAGCAGGCGCTTCAAACCAAGGCAACAATCAAGGAGGAGAAGGTCCTCTATTCTCAAAATTTTCGAGGCCGAGGTCGTGGACGTGGAAATGGCCGTGGTGGTAGAGGTCGTGGTCAATAAGGTCAGAGAGGAGAAAGAACAGTCAAGCCAACAGAACTGGCGTGGAAGAGGAGGTTGGTCGTATTACTCCAACATTGAGTGCTACAAGTGTGGCAAGTATGGTCACTATGCAAAAGATTGCTACTCGGATAAATGTTACAATTGTGGCAAGATCGGACATTTCGCAAGAGATTGCCGAGATGAGAAAGAGGTGGAAGAGACAACCAACCTAGCCACAGAAGATGAGGCGAAAGAAGGTATTCTCATGATGGCACACAATGAAGGCAACACCGACAATGACATGGTGTGGTACCTCGACACGGGTGCAAGTAACCATATGTGCGAGCATGAGCACTTATTCGAAGATATGCGAAAGGTGGAAACTGGACATGTGTCGTTTGGAGATGCGTCGAAGGTTGAGGTCAAAGGTCAAGGTACGATTTGTTTCTTACAAAAGGAAGACTTAGTTGGGTCAATCCAAGATGTGTATTACGTACCAGACCTCAAGAGCAACATTTTGAGTATAGGGCAACTCATGGAGAAAGGTTATTCGGTACTTATGAAAGACCAGATTTTATACTTGAAAGATAAGTAAGGGCGTTTGATTGCTCGAGTTGAAATGGGGAGAAATCGCATGTATAAGCTGAATTTGAGAAGCATGAAAGAAAAATGTTTGCAGGCAGACGTAGAAGACAAGGCGTCGCTGTGTTTGCAGGTAGACGTAGAAGAGAAGGCGTCGCTGTGGCAAACTGCCATGGTCGAGGAGATTAAAGCAATTGACCGCAGCAACACATGGGAGTTAGCGGAATTGCCGAAAGGAAGTCAGCCCATTGGTGTGAAGTGGGTGTTCAAGAGAAAGATGAATGCTCAAGGTGAGATAGAACAGTACAAGGCGCGACTTGTTGCAAAAGGATACAAGCAAAAGACGGGAAGTCTTGATGTTTCAACTCCGATAGAACCTGGTGCAAAACTCTCGAAGTTTGATGGAGGAGAACGAGTCGATGCAAGGAAATGTGGAGTTATTACATGTGGCAAGTCAAGACCAAGTCAGACGTATTTTCACAAAACCACTATCGACGTTACTGCTGGAAAATTGCAAAAGAATGATTGGCATGAAATATGGAAGGAATATTTAAGTTTGTGGAGGAGATTTGTTAGATAAACTTTAATTATAGTGTTTTTTTTTTTTTTTGATAACATAATTATAGTGTTTTTAGTTTTGAAGAGTTGTGTTTTTTTAGTTATGAAGAGTTGTGTCTTTTTAGTTATGAAGAGTTATGTCGTTTGGCTCTTTAGTTATGAAGAGTTGTGTTGTTTGGAGTCTTTAAGCTTTTACATTTTAACCTATAAATAGGTCCTTTGTATTTCATATCAGTAAAGCATGTGAAAAAAGATAATAAAAAATAGAGTTTTTCAGCTCCTTTTATCAGTGAATTATTCATTTGTTTTGCTGCTATTATAGAAATCGATCCAACAGCAATCTCCTTGTTCAAAGCTTTGAACCTTTCTCTTCCTCTTGATTAACAAACCCTACTGCCAAACCGAAAAAAAACTGCATAGAAAGTTCTTTGACGCCCAAAAAAGAGAGTCGAAGAAATGGATTAAAGAGAAGTTGACCATGACCCTAATGAAGATATACAACATGGGGTTATCCCAAATGAGTAGGAAATCATTGTTCTTTTTACTCACCAAGAATGTTTCAATGAAGGGGTAGGAGCCCCTATCATTGTACCAACCTACCACATAATTATTATGCCTTTGGCCTAGTTCTTTAGGAAAAGAAGACAATTATAAAGCTTCCAAGATTGTTGACAATTGACACCCTGTTGTTCGCTTCAGTGTACCCAATTCTCATTTCACCTATTCACTACATCCTACCTTTGAACTTCTTCCCTACAAACAATTTTGTACTAAATACATATATGTTGGTCATGATATCGTGATGTCAAGTCTCATAGAAAACTGCAACTATTTGCCTTTATTATACAGTGTAACTTGTGAATATTAGCTGTATCATTTAAGTAAATATGCTCATAATAAAATAGTTGTTGGATTAACATAAGATATTAAGGCATCTCAAACTGAAATTAAATTGATTGGAGAAGTAAATATGTGGCAGCATAGTGATCACCAAGGAAAAAAAATCTTGCAAGTTCAATGTTGATCCAAGGAATATTACACTAAAAGATGTCTAGAAAGAACCCACTATAGATTATAATAAGCCTTATTTCATTGGTTATTAACACAGAGCCAGTGCATGTCAAAGATAAAGTTTCTCACTAGCTTTAAATTCACGTGAACCAGCCAATGAAGGGTTAAAGATAGAATAAATTCTTAACCAAGAGGTACCCCCTTTAAAGCTTTGGATACTACACACGCTACCACCCCAACTTTTTCCTTTTCCATTAGTAGTGGTTACAAGAGATTGACATGCCCCTATAAAATTCCTGATACCACTACAAAAAGCAAGACTCTATTCTTGTCTTTTCCTCACCTTACCCAAACCCCACATAGGCACATATGCACAAGCTATTAGAAATTGTCAGTAATTCTAAACTGAGAAAGAGAGCAGAAATTCAAACGTACAACACAGGAAATCAATATAAAAGTGAAAGAAACCAATATGAAAATGAAGTTGTAACTCAACTTAGTATAGGATTTGAACTTGACACATCAAGTTTGAGCAACTCGTGAGTTAAAGGGTAAGATGAGCTTGAGCTTAGAAAATTATCTCACTTTCTTAACTAGCCAAACTTATTATTATGACCTGAACAATGGTAAGAATCTTGGCATTGGCGGAACTTTGGGGAATCCTAATCGGGTGGTTAACAATTGCTTAGGACCATAACTTTAGCAAAATTCAGCTTGACAGTGACTCGAAAGTGGCCTTAGAGTTCATTGAAAAAGGCAGCAACCCAAACCACTCTCTAGCTTTCCTAATTTTGAGGATACAGGAGCTTCTGATTAGGAGTTGGGAGATCAAGATCTCACACACATATAGAGAAGGCAACAATTTTGCAGGTTGGCTTGCATTTGATGCTCATAAACAAGGCTGGGAAATCAGAATATTTAGGGACATTCCAAATGACTGTAAAGATAGATTACTTAATGACTGTAGGGGCACTGTTTGGCCCAGGGCTGTAATGCTGGATAACTGACCAAAATGTCACTGTTCACCAACTTTTTTACCTAAATGTCACGCGAACAGTCTTATTTCCAAATCTGCCACGGGGCAAGTTCGTTTCTGACACAGTCGAACTCGGTTTGCTGACGTGTCACATTTTTAGTGGATAACAAGTATTAAATTTAAAAAAAAAATTAAAAATAAAAAAAGTAGAGTTCTCCTGTATCAGAAGCGAACTCTGACACCACCAGTTTCCTGACACCACCAGTTTCCTGACACATCATCATGCATAGTTCGCCTGTGTCAGAAGCGACTTTGCCTGCATGACAGTTTGGAAAAATAGTTCACATTTAGGTAAATTTGTGTAGGAACAGTGGCACAATGGTCAGTTCCTGTAATGCTCTAACTGCTTTTATATCTTTATTTTCTCTGAATCCAAAAAAAAAAAAAAAGAATTCTATCCTGTCAAGAGTCACGACTTCAATAAAATAATATTGAAAAAAAAAAGGAAAATTCTTATTACCAAAATTTTCTACTATTAACTTATTACCTATCTAATCATCAATGAATCAAAAAGAGAGAATGCTAAAAAGTTTTTGAAAAAAGAGAAAATGTTGATCCAATGGTGATTAGATAGATAATGAGTTGGTAGTGGAAGATTTTGGTAGTAAAAATATCCCTCTTCTTGTAAAAAATAAGGGTTTTGTTTTTGTAATGTTACATAATAATAGATCATTTTCCTACACACTCATAATATATGTGGGATCCGTTAAATAGTGAAGTGAGAAAAAAATAAAAGATGGGACTCAGCTTGAATTGTGTGTGTAGGAAGATTGATTTCTTATCATATGTAACGACAAACCATTTCCCCACAAAATAAACCCTATATCATGAAAATTTTGAACTTGTACCAAAGTGGTAATTTAAACACCAATTTGCATCACAATAGTAAAAGTCTCAGCTACTCAATTAAGGTTAGCTACTTGCATCTGTACATCAGAAATTTCAAAAGCCAATTTAGCTCAGATAACAGGATTAAGCCAGAAACTTGTAACTTAAATTCTCGAAGAAAATGGAAAATTGAAAAAAATATTGTGGCTGCTGGGATTCGAGCCCAGGTCTCCACGGCCACAACGTGGAATTCTTACCACTAAACTACAGCCACATTTGTGTCTACTAGCTTATAAAATAATTTTTAAAAACATTTAAATTTCTGATTTTTCTCATCTTCTAATTAAAATTCTATGTAAAATCCATTATTAATGAAAATATTGCATGATAATATTTTGTATCTGTTACAATATTGATTTTTAAAATTGCATTTTCTGGTAAAATATATCAATTTTATGATTGCAATATTTTATGGAACTTTGTAAATTATCCATTGTATAGTACTAGAATAAATTGAAATCAAGAAAAAGTTATATATTATCAAAGTTGGAATTTTGACAGGAAAAAGTTGAATAAAGGTTTTCCTTTGACATATAATAAGAATATTTTTTAAAACAATTTGATGTAAAAAAAAAATTAAACTAAAAAACACATCATTCTTTATACTTTTCTGATATTGAATTTAAAGAAAAACTTTCTTATAAATTGTGTAGCAATTAATAAAACCTCCTAAAGAGTGTTTGAGCCCCAAATCAAAATGGAACCTTCATCGATTTTGTGCAAACAAAATTCAACTTCATTCCTTTGGGTTACCGAGAAGCCACAATTAACAAAGACTGCTAGTGAGGAGTGTTTATGGCTGCTCCTCATTTCAATGCAAATGGAATTTACTGTTTAGGTAACTCTGGTTGGAGCCAATTACAAAGGACAAAACATGTACATGAACCAATGTCATGATTCATGAAAAAGTTAACATTGGAGTAACTTATGCCCCACCAAATCTGATTTACGATATCACTTTACATGCTACACCATTTTCTGAATGACTTTGCTTTCTCACCATTCCACTTAGAAGTGTTAAAAAAAGCGTTAAGGCATGAAAAAATAAAATATTAATTGTTGATATGAAACGAACATTTTGATCAATTGGATGGACTCTTAACAACACCGTAACTTTGGACTATCTTACTGAATCCTGAACAGATGAAAAATAACAAAGAAATTATATAAAAGGAATTAATCTAAAATTATATTACCAAACTGCTGTTATTACATCTGAAATACCAACACCTGTTACAAAAGGAAATACTAGGAAGTCTTTTATAGGTAATGTTCAGTTACAAGACATAAAAATCAGGGTCCAATTGCGTCGTGGACCGTGGTCTCTTCTTTCACCAGATACATAAAGAACGTTTCCTTTGTGTAATAAGCAAACATGTAATTTTCAGTATCATGTATTGTTAAACATGTACTAAATACAGATAAATAAATAAAAAGCATGTGCTTAATGTTAGACAAGAAAATCAATGGTGTCATGTGCCTACAAACCAGAGCTGTTGATCTTATTAAAAGACCCTTCATTAAATCACCTAAAATTACATAAACACCCTTCATTAATCAAAATGACGTAATTTTAGGAATAGATATAGATAACCCTTCATTAAGGGTTCGCTTTTTCTACCGTCAATGTAGATAACTTGAAAATCAAGATATTTTTATAATTATAATTTCTTTTTGTGAACGTAGATAACTTATCTAGATTCACCTTAGAAAGATTCAAGTCATGTATTAATTTCTCCTCCGATTCATCTACTTGTACGGTTGAGCTGCAGAGACTCGAACTCGAGAATCAAGAAAGGAACAAGCCAAGTTAAGTTAATGACAAAGTATATGTGATCTGCTAACTACTAGGGAGATAAACAAACTCTCTCTTATTGAACAATCTAGATTCTAGCATCAACTATTATATAAAGAGTTTATCATCTATAATTTAATAGACTTACAATATTTTGTGGGATCCGCAACAAAAAAAAAAAATTCCAACACGTAAAACGAATCTCTGTAACATAACTAACACAAATATTTTTCTTACAATAACACTTAAAAAACCCTTATATAAATGAGACGTGACACGATCAAACAGGCTCTGTCTCACTTTTTCTTTTTCTCACACTACACTGCTAGTTCTAATTTAAAAAAGCTTAAAATGAAAGCTACTTTCAGGTACAATAATTTAAGCTATTGAAATGGAAGGAAAGGGATTGAAGCTTTGTTATTATTGTGGTCGAAAGAAACAAGTTTAGATATTAGCATGCATTATCAGATCTACTATTGAACAAGGATGATGATAATTTATTTCCAAAACGGCAGAAATTAAATTTGAATACGTCAATCTTGAGTACCTCAAGCAACAACATGGAAATGTAAGGGAGTTTTCAATAAAACGACTCTCATTTTCCCAAGAAAATAAAAACGTCTATCTCAACTTCATACCCAATGAAGTAGCTAAGTCAATAGCAAGAAATGGGAAACTAGTTAGCAATTTAATGTTTTCCCCCATCCACCCTTCAAACGGCTCTCAAGTGAGGAAAAAATCATTAATGTTACATCACCCAATAGCTTTTAATTTTTTTTTTTTTTGATAACAATTAACTTAAGCTCCTCTTAAGGACTAGAGATTTAGTTAACACGGGCCTAAAATTTGCACGGCATGAAACTTCAACAATCCAATGAATTAAAACAGTTTTCAAGATAAGCAAAACACAATAACCTTTATTCCATTCAACATTCAAAGGAAAAGAACACAATAACAAGGAAAAATCCTTCAAACAAAAACGAGAAACAGACACAAACCAAGGTGCATATAGAATTGCACCGAGTAAAAAAGACAACAAATGAAAAACGCAGGGACATGCCTTGAAGGCAAGTCTTATTTTATTTAAAAGACACAACCATAAAACACTAAACTACTCTTCTTCATCTTCATCTTTCCAGCACTTCAGAGTTGATCTAGGTGAGCCACATTCAGAAGTCTTCACGAACTTTTGGTAGACAACAGAACCACCCATTCCAAGCCCCTCATGGCTCCTCTCTTCGCGACAGTATCCTTTAACATCCAGCAAACAGCTCTGCTCAAATGACTTGCTTGCACTGTCCGCATGAACAGCTACCGAAAACTCGGTTGGTTGGAAACACGCCAATACTCTCACCACCAATTTGTTCAGATTCACCGCTTTCAAATCGTAGCCCACTGTTTCAAAGCTAGCATAACTAAAACCATCTTCTGGAGTAACATGAATGGTAGAAACAGCAGCCCCTTCAACAGAATTCATCGAATAACCACACGGTTCAAAGTCAAAATCACATATCTGAGACTCTGGAAGAATATTTCTAATGCCAGAATTGACAGTCATCGAGGCTGCAGAACCAGATTGTTCTTTGTAGAAAACCAATGACTTCTCTCTGTCTAAGCCAGTCATGCACATTTCAAGTGTGTAAACATTGTCAGATGTGCTCACAGAATCAGCATAGGCGGAGTAAATATGCCATTTCTGTGTTTTGTCCGAGCCACCCATAATATAAGCCATACTGCCTCCCCCAAGCTTAGCAAAGTATTCATCCAGGATGGCTACTTCCTCAGAAAAGTGGCGATGGGGATAATGCTGAGCACCAGGAAAAATGAAACTTCCTCGGGTGTATCTTACAGTTCTAACCTTGAGGGAAAGGAGCTCAGCCAACTTCAATATTGGTGGGATTGAAAGCAGTAACTTCGTAGTACCGCAGGTTTTAATGATGATCTTGTAGGAATAAACAAAAAGGCTGGACTCAGACAGAACATACGAGTCAACTTCATCATTTGCCAGCGAAGAAACAATGGTGCACTCAGCTGGTGCAAGAATCTCATCCAACTGGGATTTGGTAAGAGACCTTAGACCCCTTCCATCAGGGTCAGAAAAGAGTCCTGGCTGGAAAAAGGTTATCTCCAGCCTCTTCTCGTAACCTTCAAAACCAATAGCAGAAACTGCCATTGCCGTGTTTCAGAAATGAACACAGTCGGGAACGAAAGAACAGTTGCAAAAGAGTACGATCGCAAAGAGAGGGATTGGAAAGATGTCGTTTGAAGGAGAGCAGTGAACACGCCTAAAAGAAAACAAAAAGAAAAGCTAATAAAACGCTGGTTGCATGCAAGGGATATCAGGATGGCTTGCGAGCGCACTGCACAAGAAACGTAATAAAAGGTATTAGAACAGATCAATAATCCAAATACATTATTATTATCATCTAATGAAAGACAACGTACGTTAGAGTATGCAGCAGATCTGAATTTCTTGACTCCACCGTTGGGACGAACGTCTTCGATGCTGTAGCCGAGAGGAGCTTCGTAGAACAATGATTTATTACTACTACTACTACTAGACTTCTTCTTCCCACCTTTGGATTCCATTAGTTCATTCAGACCTGCTTCAACACAATCGAAAGACAGATTAGCAATTGTCCAAACACCCCGATAAATTCAAAGTACTATTTGGAGACAGAAGCACAAGAAAAAAAATCCCTAGCAACCAAACGGCATGAAACAACAATTTGAAAGATTTAGCATACACGAATCGTGATTTGAAAACCTTGAAATCGATGATGAATAATGAAAAATTATCATGCAACAGAAACATAAGAAGATTCTTAACTTTTAGACCCAAAGAAAAAACCCCAAAACCAGAATATCAAAAGAATAAAATAGACATACAAACTCAACCAATTAATCCAACAGTAGGTCCCAGCTACTCAATTAGACATAGACGTGACAATCTCGAAGAAAAAACAGTACCCACCAACAGACACCAAATTCTATTAGACAAAAGGAAATGATAATCATAAAAAAATCATTGAACCAAAGAAACGCAAAAAAAAAAATAGAAACAGAAAAGAAAACATATCCATGTACGACGAAGCATGCCCATAAGATCAAGAATTACATCATCTAAACAATATCAAAATCAGCACTTAAAACGAACGGTCAAAATCAATAAATCATCATCAGATCTAAAAATTACGCTATGATAACAAAAAAGTGAAAACAAAATGGAATCTAAAAAAAAGAGAAACATATACCTGAATTGATGAAATCAGATGAATATGCCACAACAAACCACGTTTTCAACACCTTCAACCTAACAAGAACGAATCTCACCAAATCTGGAAGAAAAAAATAAATAAATCAGAACCGATAATCGGAAACGAGAAGGGCTCAAATAAATTGAACGAGGCAAAACCGACTCGAAGATCGGAAAAAGAAGAAGAAAAGAAAAACCTTAAAAAGATGCGATGCGAAAGAGGAAGGGAAGCGGCGGAAGAGAGAAAATGAGAGGAAAACCCTAAAAATCGAAACGACAGGGAATAAGAAAGGTTTGGGAGTTTCGTTGTATCTTGAATTGAGGGGGTGAGGCATTTATTTATAGGTGGCGTGCGTGATGAGGTGGAGGTGTTTGTTTTGTTTTCGCGTTTAGGGTTGTCCATGACTCATGAGAGGACATGAAAATACGGTCTTGCCCTTGCCCATCTTCCGGGACCGTTTCATCATTTTTCTAGCGATTGGCGGTGTCTTTTACTATAATATCCTTCCATAATTTCGGGTGGACCCGGTGGCTGGCTGGCTAATTATAACGCACCTAGCTGATTAATTTGGATTGAGTTTTTTAACCGTTCATTTCATAATTTAGGATTTTTCAATAATTGGTAATTATTTTTCTTTTTATTATTTTTAAATTATATTTGAGGGTGTGTTGGTTGTGTGTTCTTTACTTTTTTTTATTACTTTTATTTTGCCTATTTATCACGCACTCAGCTGTAATTTAAAAATAATAAAAAGGAAAATAATTAACAATTATTGTAAAGCCCTAAATTATGGAATAAAAGTCAATCAGTAGGGTTCGACTTTTCATAAAATAAAAATGGGTAATAATTTTCTCATGTAATAGGAAATAATTATTATCTTCTACGGGCTCATTTATGTAGATGGGGTCTATTTTTAGGGAAGAGAGAAAAAGTAGAGTCAGACCGATCTTGAATGTGTGTGTAGGAAATAAATTATTTCTTATGTAACATAAAAATAATAAATCCCAATAAAAAATGAATATTTCTTGTATTTGTTTGTTTTATTTATCTGTTAGTTTGATTTTCAGTTTCTCTTCTTTATCTTCGGGAAAATTTATTTATAATTTATCTCGTGCAATACTTAAAAATGGATGAATTTCACTAAAGAGAAGATAAATAAAATAATTGAATTTTATCTTGTGGTCGAATAAAAAATTCTTATTATCTTCTTTGGGGATTTTAATTAGCGTTTTCTTGTAGAATGTCTTCACTGGCATTTGAAAAGCTAAAATATTTTGTTGCGTTTATAAAATTGGTATTAATAACAATAACAAAATGCAAAAGAAGCCTAAAACACTTGTGAGTTAAGACATGTTAATTACAAATATATAAAAAATGAAGAAATTAGAGAAAAAGAAAATAAAAAAATATTGCGTGTAGAATCTGATCATTGCCCGTGTCACGTAATTCATATAAATTTAGACACTGGTAACTTTATTCTCAATCTATCTGAAAAGTCGATACAACCATATATTCCCATCTCTACTTTTTAGATTCTCAGACATTCATGATTATGATCATCTTTCGAGTTTTTTCAATTATTAGTCAAACTATTTTTCTCTTCCAATTATTAGGATCATCATCGTGATCAACTTCACTATTTTTCCTAACATTTTTATCGTTTTTCCATTTGCCATTCATATTCTCTCGTATCTTATTCTGGCCTTTGTTCTAATATTTTGTACGAAACTAAAAGCATGATTTTCTAATGTTCTACCACAAACAAAGCTATGATAAGATTAAAATACTAAAGACTGAATTCGGAAAACATGTATCTTTCAAAATAAAAAAATTCATATCTTAATTATTATATTAATTTTTAATTAAACATTGGCATGATCATGGTTTAATATGCTAGTGATATTTGTCAATAAAAACAGTTTATAATGGTCCGCGTGTTGAGATATTTATTTATCAGTATTTTATTTTCTTTTTTCTTCAACTTTTTAATTTTTAAACACTACTATAACTTGTTTACCAAAAAAAAAAAAACACTACTTTAACAACGAGAGTATTCTGGATCCATTTCATACGTTCATATCTTAACAACCTAACATTGGCTAAAGGACAAGCCATTTATCCTATTCTCCCCTTCCCACTATCAAAAGAAATCTACACCAATAACCCACGTATAAAAAGTATTGTCTATTATATACATATTTTTTTGAAAGCTTTTTCTGCCACTATGTACACACATATTTGGCTATGCCATTATATATATTTTATGAACAATGATCTGCGACCCGTTATAGTATTTCTCTCATAAATATTTACAAGCATATTGATTCAATATAAAAATGGAAAAAATATTTCTGTAATTACTGCAGATAAATTATCTGTATTTATACCCATAATAACTTCGTTTTGGTATTGAAATCTTAAAAAATTATAAATATAATGACTATTATAACCCTGAAATAAATTATAATTATAAAAATATCATGATTTCTATCCCAAAATGATATCATATTAGAATTACTGCAGATAACTTGTGTGCAGTAACTGCAGAAAAAATGAACTTATAATCTATACATAATTATATAGTGCAATACAATTTCATAAATCATAATATAAAACATGAGGTTGAAAACTTGAAATCATTATGTCAAAGGTGACTTATAGTTTATACATAATTACATAGCAAAAACATTTTCTCATGTTACATGGGAATTTAATTCTCAAGTTTGTGATCCTTCGATTTACGTGTAAAATTTTTCTTTTCTTTTTTATTTTTTAATAAATGTGAGACCCCACTAGTTGAGTCACAACATGAGAATTAAATTCTTATGCAAGATGAGAAAATCAAATCCCAATTACATAGTGCAATACAATTTCATAAATCAATATAAAACATGAGGTTGAAAACGTGAAATCATTATGTCAAAGGTGCCATTGATTTTTCCAAAAAGAAAAAAAAAAAAGATGCTATTGATGACGTCTTAATTTAAAATATATATGTATTTGAGGAGGAATCAGATCCGAGTGTACAAGATAGCGACGGGTGACATTAGAAGGACAACATTGTATATGGTAGGTGATGGTGGATAGGACTGAAGCCTACTCATAAAAAGATTCCATCTCACGTGACACGCAACTCATCTTACTAAAACATATCTTGCCTTTGTTTCTTTCACTACTTAGTGCTTTGCTGTGCATGCCTCGTTCACTAGCTAATATTTGGCCTCTCTTTGTTAATGTAATTATCTTTAAAAAAAATTAGCTAAAGGTTTTATGACTTCGTAATGAAATACTATTTTCATTCCAGTGTTTTTTTTTTTTTTAAATTTCAGCGGTGATTAATTAAAATTAATTTTTGCATATTGAGAAAGTCTTCAAGTGTGATTAAAATTAATATTTTTATCCAAGAGTTATTCGTCTAGTAAAACTGAACTAAACTTCAGAATTTGATCTACTCAAAACATAATAAATTTAATTTTTAAGAGTTGTAATTTTAAAGGGGATAAAATACTCGAACTCAAAATGGGATTAGGCTGATCAGTTAAAACTTTGGACGCTGATATTTATAAAAAAGAAGAAAAAAAATTAACTCCAACTGTAGGATAAGAAACTAAGTCATTTAAAACCAACAAAGGTGGGCGCAGTTGGCTAAGAGTTTGGTCCATACCCCTCAAGGGCGTGGGTTCAAACCCCGTTGGCCGATGTGAGGACTTTGTTGGTGGATGATATGTAATCCCTCCCAGAAATCCTATGTGGGATACCGATGTCTAACCCCACTTAAACTTTTCTGTTTCCAAAAAAAAAAAAAAAGAAACTAAGTCATTTAACAAGGAAAATTTGAGAAGGATAGTTACAAAATGACAGCAATGCAGTCTTATTTATATCTTATACTTAAAATTCAACTAGAATGAAACCAAGGGCCTTTACATGCGAGAAAAAGATATGCCTTAGTGTATGTTAAAAAAACAACTATTTTCATTCGAAAAGTGAAAACGACTTGCTGTCTTTTTTCAAAACTTAAATTCCAAAGTAGGATTTAAAAACGGTGCAAAATGAACAAAGTAATTCAAGTTTAAAAAGAGAAATATCGTGCATGAAATTATTGGAATTTTTTAATAATAAAATTAATGCTGTGGAATTACACTACCTTGGGAATTATTCTTTGTTCTTTCTGGAAACGTTATCTGTGCCTCACATTTGGTAGGCTAAAGAAGACTTTCCCATCTAGGCACGGACCAAATGGATGACAGCCACACATTTTATGAGAAGTAAAATAGAGATTTGCTCCTAAACAAAGAAAAGAAAAAGATAAAGATAAAGAAGATGTTATCTTGTTTGGCATGTGCATTATTGACCTCTGGCAAGTGCCAACTGTTTTTGGAATAATGAATACATGGTCCAGATTTTTCCATACTCAGTTCATGGTCTAGGCTTACCAATTATCAGGAACATCGGCCAAAATATTAATGTTTGGCAAAAAATTTATTAAAATACCAACCGAACAGGATTTTTTTTATCAAATAACTTGTGACATAATCTACTATTACTGATAATGAAGCATGTTCACCAATAATTTTGCGACACATGGTATATTTTTGCAAAAAAAAATTGACTAGATAAAATTCATTATTAATAATATCGATTTTGATATACAATATGACCACATATCATGAAATTATAAACGAACGTAATTTATTAGTATGATTTGGATAAAAAATTTCTCAAATGATAATACTTTGGGCAGTGTTACCAATTATCTGTCATGAACACTTGTACAAAAACTCAAGGACCGAAGAAAACCGATACTACAGCTGTATTGCATTACAAATATTTTCACACACGTCATAATTTATTTTTATCTTTTTAAAAAATTTTGGTGTTTATTATTTTAAATGACATAATATATATCTTTTTAGGAGAGAGATAGACACAAAAAATGAAAATCATAGGAGAGAGAAAGTTGATAATTTTTTAATTTAAAATTTAAATAATTTTTGTGTGTCTCTCTTTTAAAATGACATAAGTACATAATTTTACGTCATCTAAAATAACTAACACTTTTCCTTTTTTAAATACTATGTTTTGAGTTTATTAATCTTATTATTTTGTTGTTTTTAAAATTACTGATTTATTTTGGTTTAGTGGATAGATTCTAGATAATTTTTGGGTAAGTGGTCAGTAGTGGGTAATTTATTTTAGTTTAATATATTTAATTGTTGTAACGTGTAATTATTATTTTCAAATTGTACTTTATTTATTTGAACTCTCATCATATCAAATAAGAAATCATCAGACGAATTATTTGGAAAAATACTATATACAAAAAGTCAAGTTTCCTCATTAATAAAGTTACCTTTGTATGTATGGTTTATCATCTATCATTTAATATGACCACAAAAAAATTTCCTACACACACAACATTTTGTGGGATCCGCAACAAAAAAAACTCTGGCACGCAAAACGAATCTCTATAACATAACACAATCACTTTTCCTTCAACATAACTCTTGTAAAACCCTTGTATGTATGTAATAACTTGGTTTCAAAGCTTTCTACTATGTCTTTCGATTGCAATCGAGAAGAGCGGGTGGTGACGCTAGCATTGTAGGACTCATCCGAGGCTAGTGAGCACAAAGCCAACTCGAATAGGCGTTAGGGTTGTATAGTATAGTGAAATGTAACGCTTTCTCAATAAAATTACCCTTTTTATGTATATAATATACTACTTCATTCAATAATTAAAATTGACATTTTACATAAAATTGGAAAAGGGGTAGAAAATCGTAAAATGTAAAATTATAATATAAAAAAAGAAAAATATTTATCCTTTTAAATGACACAACTTATATCTTTTCACTCTCACAAAGAAGTGAGACTCTCTAACCCTTTTTTAATGTGAGGTTTTTTTGGGCTAGTTTTTTTGGGTGAAGCTCTCCTTGAAGGTGATGTTCATTTATCTATCTTTTTTTTATGTATATAATATACTACTTCTCTAATTAAAATTGACATTTTACATAAAATTGGAAAATGACACAATCGTAAAATGTAAAATTATAATATAAAAAAAGAAAAATATTTATCCTTTTAAATGATACACACTGTGGAACCAATGCACTCAACGAAAAGAACATAAAGGTTCAACGATTTTGATGATAACAAACAAGCATGGAAAGAAAGTCTCATCGTGCAACTATCAAAAAGGAGTCCAAACAAGATCAAGACACAAGCTTCAAGAGAAGTCTCTAAGTCTAAACTCAAAATAATATATAGGACTTAGGATTATTTGTAAGATGATTCCTTACATGAACGAAGCTCATAGTATTTTTAAAGTACATGCATTAAATCATCAATCAACATTGAAATACATTTCTAAACATGAAAATATACTTTCAATACTCATAAATTGTTTAAACATGTTTTTGAAACTGTCTTTAAATCAAGAGAAAACCATGTAGGGGCAAAATCCAACCTGCTGACAGGTTGGTAATCGATTACCCAACTTCAGTAATCGATTACCCTTCATGGTAATCGATTACCCAACTGCAGTAATCGATTACCCTTCATAGTAATCGATTACCCATCCTATGGTAATCGATTACCCACTGTACAGAGACAAAAATAACGGCTATAAAACGGCTAGTTTGCGAAAATGGATAAGAAATAAACCTTGGGGGCCCTCTATAAATAGAGGCTACTGTTCCCATTGATGGGACACACCTTTTGATCATTATTGCTCATTAATTCTCATCCTATTTGCTTTATTCTTGTCTTCATATCATAAAATCTCTTTGAGCTTTATTCTTGTAAGAGTGTCATATACCATTATTCTTCAACTTGTATTATCTGTACTTTGAGAGTACTTAGCCATTGTTAAACACCTTCATTTGATTTATTGAGTAGTTAGGGGAGTGAACCCTATACACTTGAAAGGTCACCAAATTCCTAAGAAAATTTGGAGTGAAAGGTTGTAAGGCATCAATAGCCCGAATTCTTGAAAAGGTGTAGTGGTTTGTCAAGCACCCTTAAGCTTGATAGTGAGTGAAAAGAGTTGATCGAGCTGCTTCAGTCTGGACGTAGGTCACAGTGGTGGTGACCGAACCAGGATACATCTAGTTTGCAATTTCTCTAACTCTGATCTCTTTATTTACATATTGAAATTGCCTTTTTAGATTGTCTTTGCATACTAGCTTATTTACTTTGCTGTTCCTTTTCCTTGCTCCTACGCTTAGATTATTTTCTATTAAATCGCTTTATTGAAGAAATAGTCTTTAAAACATCAAAGGAGGTACTTTGCGAAAAGATTTTGTTAAACTCAATTCACCCCCCTCTTGAGTATTGAAGCTACCTGTCCAACAAGTGGTATCAGAGCTTGAACTCTTGTGTAAAGAGCTTAACCGCTTCAAGAGAAGGGATGGCTTCTTTAAACCATGATATGCCCCTTGAGGGATCTTCTAGTACTAGACCTCCATTTTTCAATGGCGTCGACTATTCTTATTGGAAGAGTCGAATGAAAATATTTCTTCAATCTAATGATTTAAGAGTATGGAGTATAGTTGAAAAAGGGTATACACTACCTACTAAGAAAAATGAGAAAAATGAAGATGTTCCTAAAGATATAGATGATTATAATGATGATGAAATTAAGAAAGGAAATTGGAATGCTAGAGCACAAAATTTGATCACAAATGCCTTAGGTCGTGATGAATACTTTCGTGTCTCTAACTGTAAGAATGCTAAGGAAATGTGGGATATTCTTCAAATAACCCATGAAGGAACTAGTGATGTTAAATTCACAAAATTAAACGCACTCACTAGAGAATTTGAAATGTTTGAGATTCATGAAAATGAAAGCATTCAAAGTATGCAAAGAAGGTTCACACACCTTATCACTCATTTAAATGCTTTAGATAAATCTTTTACTAACCTTGAGTTGATTTCAAAGGTAATGAGAAGTGTGCACAACAGAGAATGGCAACCCAAGTTGACGGCCATTACGGAATCAAAAGATCTAAAAACCATGGATCTTGCAACCTTGTTCGGCAAGCTTCAAGAGTATGAAATGGAGCTAACCAGAATAAGCTTAAAGGAACAAGCAGTCAAAAAAAGTAAGGGAATTGCCTTGAAAGCCTCAACACCAAGCAAAGAAAAGGATGAGGAAAAAGAAGATGGCGATTCCGAAAATGGTCTTGATGAAGATGAAATGAGTCTCTTCGTAAAAAAGTATGGAAAATTCTTTAAGAAGAATTTCACAAAGAAATCATCATTTCCTCCTAGAAGAAGATCTAAAGATGAAGGATCTTCCCAACTCACCATCACTTGCTTTGAATGTGGAAAAGTCGGTCACTACAAATCGGATTGTCCAAATGCTCAAAAGAAAGACAAAAACGAAAAGAAGCAAGGCAAAGATAGAAGGAGCTTCAAGAAAGCTTATCTTGCTTGGGATGACGAATCTAGTTCCTCCGATGATGACTCCAAGGAAGAAGCAAACCTATGCTTCATGCAAGATGGAAGGCCATCGGAGAAATCAAGGAAAGAAACCCAACATATATGTCTAATGGCAAATGAGGACAAAAATGAATCCGAAACCGAGGTAAACTCTTCTTGCTCTACTATTTCTCCTTCATATGATGAGTTGTCTGACATGTTTGAAGAAATGCATAATGAAACACTAAAACATGTTAAAAATCTTAGAGCATCAAGAAAAACTATTAGTTGTTTGGAAAAACAAGTTGCATCCTTAGAAAATGAAATTAAAGAATTGAAGGATGAAAATGAAACTCTCAAATTACTTGATGCTAGCATTGGTTGCATCAAATGCCTATCTTCGAATGATCATGCATCTTCATCATCATGTACATCATGTAAAGATCTAAGAAATGAAATTGACGATTTAAATGGAATTCTAAGCAAATTCACATGTGGAAGAGATAACTTAAATGTGTTGCTTGGTAAACAAAGATGCATGTTTAACAAATCCGGTTTAGGCTTTGACACTAGCACACAAGAAAAATCTTATAAAAACTTTTTCATTTCTCCATCCTACATGACAAGTAGCCCATTCATTAAATGCTTTCATTGTGGTGGAAAAGGACATAGTGCCTCCACATGTAAAGTTAGAAGGAATGGTATTATAAGGCAAAAGAAAGTATGGGTTCCTAAGGGAACTAAGCCCAAGACTAACACACAAGGACCCAACATGATGTGGGTACCAAAGATTAAATCTTGACTTTGTGATGTAGGTGTGTTTGAAAGCTAAGAGCTCCAAGTGGTACTTGGATAGTGGGTGTTCAAGTCACATGACGGGAGATGTAACTAAATTTCAATCATTCACAAAGAAAGAGCATGGACATGTGTCATATGGTGATAACAACAAAGGAAAGATACTCGGCATTGGAAAAGTTGGTAATTCCTTCTCTATCTCTATAGAAAATGTTTTACTCGTCGAGGGCCTTAGACACAACTTGCTTAGCATTAGTCAATTATGTGATAAAAATTATAGAGTTATTTTTGACTCAACCTCTTGTAAAATCGAAAGTATAATTGATGGGCAAGTTAAGTTTATTGGTCATAGAGTGGATAATATTTATATGATAGACTTAGATGGTATGCCTTCAAATGACGATAAATGTTTGATTAGTAAGGAAGATGACTCTTGGTTATGGCATAGAAGAATAGCACACATTGGCATGGGTCAATTAAGTAAATTGATATCCTTAGACTTAGTAATTGGCTTACCAAAGCTCAAATTTGAAAAAGATAAAGTTTGTGACGCTTGTCAAATGGGAAAACAAGTAAAGGCTTCTTTTAAATCAAAAAATATTGTTTCTACCACAAAGCCTTTACAACTTTTACATATGGATCTTTTTGGACCAACTAGAACTATGAGCTTTGGTGGCAATTACTATGCTTTGGTCATTGTGGACGATTATTCTCGCTATACTTGGACTTTATTTCTTACATATAAAAGCGATGCTTTTAAATCATTCAAGAGACTAGCCAAACTCATTCAAAATGAACAATCTTCAAATATTGTTTCAATTAGAACCGATCACGGTGGAGAATTTGAAAATCAAGATTTCGAACTCTTTTGTGAAGAAAATGGCATTGAACATAATTTTTCCGCTCCTAGGACTCCACAACAAAATGGAGTTGTAGAAAGGAAAAATCGTGTATTAGAAGAACTTGCTAGAACCATGTTAAATGAAAACAATCTTCCAAAATATTTTTGGGCGGAAGCCGTTGGCACCGCATGTTATGTTATGAACCGTGCTTTAATTAGACCTATTTTGAAGAAAACTCCCTATGAACTTTACAGAGGAAGAAAACCCAATATTTCATATTTTCATGTCTTTGGTTGCAAATGTTTTGTTTTAAATAATGGAAAAGAAAACCTTGGCAAATTTGACTCTAAAGCTGATGAAGGCATATTTCTAGGATATTCACTCACAAGTAGAGCTTATAGAATCTATAACAAAAGAACAATGGTCATTGAAGAATCTATTCATGTTGTATTTAATGAAACTAACAATGCCTTGCCTAGAAAGGAAGTTTGTGATGATGATATCATAGGAAGCATGGAAAACATAAACTTGAATGACAAAGAGGAAAATCAAAGGCAAAAAGAAAAGGAAGCAAACGATGAAGAAACACCTAGTCAACAAACCAATGATGGAAACAACCTACCACAAGATTGGAGAGTAGCAAGAGGACACCCCATTGATGTGGTAATTGGTGATATATCAAAAGGGGTAACTACTAGAAACTCAATAAGAAATATTTGTAATCATTTAGCTTTTGTTTCTCAAATTGAACCTAAGACCATAAATGAAGCAATTATTGATGAACATTGGTTCTTGGCAATGCAAGAAGAACTAAATCAATTTGAAAGGAATCAAGTTTGGGAACTTGTGCCAAAACCAAATGATCATCCAATAATTGGAACCAAATGGGTCTTTAGGAACAAGCTTGATGAAAATGGCATAATAACTAGAAACAAAGCTAGACTTGTTGCTAAAGGATATAATCAAGAAGAAGGAATTGATTATGATGAAACTTATGCTCCCGTTGCTAGATTAGAAGCTATTAGATTGTTACTTGCATTTGCATGTATAATGGATTTTAAACTTTTTCAAATGGATGTTAAAAGTGCCTTTTTGAATGGATATATTCAAGAAGAAGTATATGTTGATCAACCTCCCGGTTTTGAAGATCATGACTTACCTAACCACGTTTTTAAACTTAAAAAAGCTCTATATGGCTTGAAGCAAGCTCCAAGAGCTTGGTATGAAAGATTGAGCAAATTTCTTTTAGAAAAGGATTTTTCAAGAGGAAAAGTGGATACAACTCTCTTTATAAAGAAGAAAAATAATCATCTATTATTTGCACAAATCTATGTTGATGATATTATATTTGGTGCCACTAATGTTCACCTTTGTGAAGAGTTTGCCAACCTTATGCAAAGTGAATTTGAGATGTCCATGATGGGAGAGCTCAACTTCTTCCTTGGTCTCCAAATAAAGCAACAAAAGGATGGAATATTCATCAACCAAGCTAAATATTGCAAAGAGTTGCTCAAAAAATTTGGAATGGACAACTCCAAAACTATTGATACTCCCATGAGTACATCTTGTTCCTTAGACAAGGATGAAGGAGGTAAATCCGTAGAGATCACTAAATATCGAGGTATGATCGGCTCACTCCTTTACTTAACCGCAAGTAGGCCCGACATCATGTTTTGTGTATGCATGTGTGCTAGATTCCAAGCTAATCCTAAGGAATCACACTTAAGTGCCGTAAAAAGAATTATGAGATATCTTGTGGGCACTTCACAAATGGGATTATGGTACCCTAAGGGTGCATCATGTGAGCTAATAGGCTATTCCGATTCCGACTTTGCGGGATGCAAATTGGATAGGAAGAGCACTAGTGGCACTTGCCACTTTCTTGGTTGCTCTTTAGTATCTTGGCATAGCAAGAAACAAAATAGTGTGGCTTTGTCCACGGCCGAAGCCGAATACGTGGCGGCCGGTAGTTGTTGTGCTCAAATCATTTGGATGAAACAACAACTCAAGGACTTTGGGGTTGAACTTGATCACATCCCTATAAGGTGTGATAACACTAGTGCCATAAACCTCACAAAGAATCCCATCATGCACTCTAGAACTAAACATATTGATATTAGACATCATTTCATAAGAGATCATGTGCAAAGTGGAGATTGCATATTGGAATTTGTGGAATCCTCAAAGCAATTGGCAGACATCTTCACCAAACCACTCCCAAGGGAAGTATTCTATAACTTAAGAAGAGAAATTGGTCTCATTGATCCATCATACATATGACTACTTGCTAAATGTCTTTGCTAAATTGGTCTCATCTTTATTGTTTAATGTTCCATCATACATATCCACACACACCCCCCCCCTCTGTTTCGAGCCCTGTTTCTGCCCAGTACCCTTGGGTAATCGATTACCAGCCCTTTGGTAATCGATTACCAAGAAGGGTAATCGATTACCTTAAAATGGTAATCGATTACCAAGAAGGGTAATCGATTACCTTAAATTGGTAATCGATTACCAGTGCGCATTCTGGGTTTATTCTTCGCGAGACAGAAACCCTTTCTTTTCCCCAAATCATAAACCCCCCCCCCCCGCGCGACCCCCCCCCTCCCTTCTCCCTCCACCGCGACCCCCCCCCCCCCCCTCCCTCCACAACCGCGACCCCCCCTCCTCCGGCACCTCCACGGTTTGATCTCTCCTCTTCTCTCTCTCTCTCTCTCACAGGTTCCATTCTTTTTTTTTTTTCTTTTCACTTTACTTTTCTGCAATTTTTTTTTCTTTTTTCTGTTTTTTTTACTTTTCTTTTTTTTTGTTGTTTCTGCATTTTTTTTTTTTTTTTTCTTTTTCTTTTCTTTGTTCTTTTTTTTTTTTTTTTTCTTTTTGTTGTGTTTCCCTGTTCTTTTTTCATTTTTTTCTGTGTTTTTTTTTTTTCTTTCAATTTTCGTTTTTGTTGTTTCTATTTCTGTTTTTTTTTTTTTTTTTTTGTTTCCATCACTGTTTTTTTTTTTCAATTCACACATTTTGTTGTTTGTTTCAGCAATGCATTTTTCCTTTGTTTTTTTTTTGACTTTTTTTTTTTTTCAACTTTGCATTTCTTTGCCATTTATCTGCACAGCGATTTTTTTCATTTTTTTTATGAATTGCTCTTTTTATCTTTTATGTGGTTTTGTTCTTCAATCATCTGTTAGCTTCTGTTATAATTTATAAATTTTCGGAATAAATTGTGCTTTGTAGAAACATGTTCTATCATGCTTTGTAGAAACATGTCATGGTTTTGTTTCTTTTCACATTTTTTTTTTTTTCCTTAAGAGTTTGCCAAACTTTGTGCTATTCCGAAACTTATGCTTTGTGGTTTTTTTAAGTTTAACTCTGTTTATGTGACTTAACCGGTGCAATATTTACTTCACAACTAACTTGGCACACTTTTACTATACAGGATTGTCATCATGGAATCCTCATCTCACCAGTTCGCAAGAGACAACGCGGCTCATGTCTTTTTGGAAAATATTTCTCTACCGCTGCCAAGTATGCCACCTTCAAGGAACATTATGCCTCTCGTCCGGTGATCGCCTCAAAATGCTTGGACATTAAATTTCTGAGTGACGAAGGTTTTGAAATCTGTGATCTATTAGCTCATGCTGGAGTCCTACAGCTCACTCTGCTCAAAGACCAATACTCCGAAGACATTATTCGAGCTTTCTACTGCACCGTCAGCTTTGTAAATGACACTCTCAAAGCTGATATCAAGGGCAAGACCTTCTCGGTGCCTCCCAGCGAATGGCCCTGCATCTTTGGCTCTGCATACACCGGACACAAATACGGTGTGTATTCATTTCCCCAGTATGACCGGTATGCCTTCACGCAGTCCATTGTGGAACCCGGCATCATCGTCACACAGTCCAAGTTCAGTGTGTCCATGTTAACTATGGAAAACCGGATTCTACATTATGTGATCACTCACATGCTATCCCCGAGATCCTCTAACTACTCTCGGGTGCTTGATGCTGACATCTTTCTCATGTGGGTGATTCGCTCCAAAATAAGTTTCAACTGGCCTTACTTTATCTGCACACAAATGATTAAAGCCGGAAACTCCTCGGGTGCACTTCCCTACGCTACTGTCATTGTTGAGATTCTGCGTCATCAGCAAATCTTTATGGAAGGTGAGACCCTCTGTGATGCTATCCACAAGCTTGGAATGCATCTGCTGGCCCAAATGCAAATTAAGCAGATCAATGGCATCTGGTGCAAGACGACTGCTCCTCCTGACATTGGAGCTGGTCCTGCTGATATCCATGACGACCCTCCTCATCCGGCCACTGATCCTCCTGCTGATGCTTCTTCCTCCGCGGACCACAGTTTGGGATCCATTCTCACATCTATTCATCGGCTTCAGACCACTATGGAATCTGGCTTCGCCTCTTTGAACTTTAGGCATGCAAATACGGAGCTTCGTCTGAAACGCATAGAGGACCATCTCAGCATTCCTCCTCTTCCTTCTCTACCACCACCGCCTCCACATGACTCTGATGACTTTTAGTCTTTATCAGTTTTTTAGTTTTTATTTTGGACTTATCTTATGCATCTATTTCGTCATGCTTACTTTGAACATTTTGCCTCTCTAGCTCGCTAACTCTCTGAACTGGTTGCCTACACTTTACTTTATTAGGCACACTACTTATGTTTCATTATCTCTTTTGCTTTACCTATCTACATGTTTTCTCCTTATCTACTCATGCTTTTTGATGTTGCCAAAGGGGGAGAAATATGTGACAATTAAAAACAAGGTATAAGCATATATTAAGTTAAAGAGGGGGAGAATAAAATTCAAACATAAATGACACCTTATATATCAATTATATATTCAGGGGGAGTGTCAATTTTATAACATGCAATACTAACCTTCTTTTTTAATTTTGAGTTTGTCATCATCAAAAAGGGGGAGATTGTGGAACCAATGCACTCAACGAAAAGAACATAAAGGTTCAACGATTTTGATGATAACAAACAAGCATGGAAAGAAAGTCTCATCGTGCAACTATCAAAAAGGAGTCCAAACAAGATCAAGACACAAGCTTCAAGAGAAGTCTCTAAGTCTAAACTCAAAATAATATATAGGACTTAGGATTATTTGTAAGATGATTCCTTACATGAACAAAGCTCATAGTATTTTTAAAGTACATGCATTAAATCATCAATCAACATTGAAATACATTTCTAAACATGAAAATATACTTTCAATACTCATAAACTGTTTAAACATGTTTTTGAAACTGTCTTTAAATCAAGAGAAAACCATGTAAGGGCAAAATCCAACCTGCTGACAGGTTGGTAATCGATTACCCAACTGCAGTAATCGATTACCCTTCATGGTAATCGATTACCCAACTGCAGTAATCGATTACCCTTCATGGTAATCGATTACCCAACCTATGGTAATCGATTACCCACTGTACAGAGACAAAAATAACGGCTATAAAACGGCTAGTTTGCGAAAATGGATAAGAAATAAACCTTGGGGGCCCTCTATAAATAGAGGCTACTGTTCCCATTGATGGGACACACCTTTTGATCATTATTGCTCATTAATTCTCATCCTATTTGCTTTATTCTTGTCTTCATATCATAAAATCTCTTTGAGCTTTATTCTTGTAAGAGTGTCATATACCATTATTCTTCAACTTGTATTATCTGTACTTTGAGAGTACTTAGCCATTGTTAAACACCTTCATTTGATTTATTGAGTAGTTAGGGGAGTGAACCCTATACACTTGAAAGGTCACCAAATTCCTAAGAAAATTTGGAGTGAAAAGTTGTAAGGCATCAAGAGCCCGAATTCTTGAAAAGGTGTAGTGGTTTGTCAAGCACCCTTAAGCTTGATAGTGAGTGAAAAGAGTTGATCGAGCTGCTTCAGTCTGGACGTAGGTCACAGTGGTGGTGACCGAACCAGGATACATCTAGTTTGCAATTTCTCTAACTCTGATCTCTTTATTTACATATTGAAATTGCCTTTTTAGATTGTCTTTGCATACTAGCTTATTTACTTTGCTGTTCCTTTTCCTTGCTCCTACGCTTAGATTATTTTCTATTAAATCGCTTTATTGAAGAAATAGTCTTTAAAACATCAAAGGAGGTACTTTGCGAAAAGATTTTGTTAAACTCAATTCACCCCCCCTCTTGAGTTGATTATAAAAATGCAAAAGAAATTGATTTTGTGATGATTTTTGACGGAAAATGAATTCCGTCGAAAACGGATGAATAAAATAAATGCAAAAGAAATTGATTTTGTGACGAAGATTTTTGACGGAAAATGAATTCCGTCGAAAATGGATGAATAAAATAAATGCAAAAGAAATTGATTTTATGAAGTTTTTCGACAAAAAATGGATTCCGTCGAAAACGGATGACTAAAATAAATACAAAAGAAATTGATTTTGTGAAGTTTTTCGACGGAAAAAGAATTTCGTCTAAAACAGATTAATAAAATAAATACAAAGGAAATTGATTTTGTAAGTTTTTCGACGGAAAATGGTTTCCGTCGAAGATTTTTGACGGAAAATGTATTCCGTCGAAAATGGATAAAATTAAATTAATGCAAAAGAAATTTATTTTGTGAAGTTTTTCGATGGAAATTAATTCCGTCGAAAATGGATGAATAAAATAAATGCAAAAGAAATTGATATTGTGAAATTTTTAGATGGAAAATGGATTCCGTCGAAAATGGATGAATAAAATAAATGCAAAAGAAATTGGTTTTGTGAAGTTTTTCGACGGAAAATGGATTCCGTCGAAGATTTTTGACGGAAAATGTATTCCATCGAAAATGGATGAATTAAATTAATGCAAAAGAAATTGATTTTGTGAAGTTTTTCGACTGAAAACAAATTCCGTCGAAAACAGATGAATAAAATAAATCCAAAAGAAATTGATTTTGTGAAGTTTTTCGACGGAAAATGGATTCCGTAGAAGATTTTTGACGGAAAATGGATTCCGTCGAAGATTTTGGAAGGAAAATGAATTCCATTGAAAATAGATGAATAAAATAAACGCAAAAGAAATTGATTTGGTGAAGTTTTTCGACGGAAAATGGATTCCGTCGAAGATTTTGGACCGAAAATGAATTCCGTAGAAAATGGATGAATAAAATAAATGCAAAAGAAATTGATTTTATGAAGTTTTTCGACGAAAAATGTATTCCGTCGCAAACGGATTAATAAAATAAATGCAAAAGAAATTGATTTTGTGAAGATTTTTAACGGAAAATGAATTCCGTCGAAAATGGATGAATAAAATAAATGCAAAAGAAATTGATTTTGTGAAGTTTTTCGACGGAAAATGGATTCCGTCGAAGATTTTTGACGGAAAATGAATTCCGTCGTAAATGGATGAATAAAATAAATGCAAAAGAAATTGATTATGTGAAGTTTTTCGACGGAAAATGGATTCCGTCGAAGATTTTTGACGGAAAATGAATTCCGTCGAAAATGGATGAATAAAATAAATGCAAAAGAAATTGATTTTGTGAAGTTTTTCGACGGAAAATGGATTCTGTCGAAGATTTTGGACGGAAAATGAATTCCGTCGAAAATGGATGAATAAAATAAATGCAATAGAAATTGATTTTACGAAGTTTTTCGATGAAAAATGGATTCCGTCGAAGATTTTTAACGAAAAATGTATTCCGTCGAAAATGGATGAATAAAATAAATGCAAAAGAAATTGATTTTGTGAAGTTTTTCGACGGAAAAAGAATTTCGTCGAAAATGGATTAATAAAATAAATGCAAAAGAAATTGATTTTGTGAAGTTTTTAGACGGAAAATGGATTCCGTCGAAGATTTTTGATGGAAAATGAATTCCGTCGAAAATGGATAAATAAAATAAATGCAAAAGAAATTGATTTTGTGAAGTTTTTCGACGGAAAATGGATTCCGTCGAAGATTTTTGAAGGAAAATGAATTCCGTCGAAAATGGATGAATAAAATAAATGCAAAAGAAATTGATTTTGTGAATTTTTCGACGGAAAATAGATGTCGTCGAAGTTTTTTGAAGGAAAATGAATTTCGTCGAAAATGGAAGAATAAAATAAATGCAAAAGAAATTGATTTTATGAAGTTTATCGACGAAAAATGGATTCCGTTGAAGATTTTGGACGAAAAATGTGTTCCGTCGAAAACGGATTTATAAAATAAATGCAAAAGAAATTGATTTTGTGATGATTTTTGACGGAAAATGAATTCCGTCGAAAACGGATGAATAAAATAAATGCAAAAGAAATTGATTTTGTGAAGTTTTTTGACGGAAAATGGATTCCGACGACGATTTTTGACGGAAAATGAATTCCGTCGAAAATGGATGAATAAAATAAATGCAAAAGAAATTAATTTTATGAAGTTTTTCGACAAAAAATGGATTCCGTCGAAAACGGATGACTAAAATAAATACAAAAGAAATTGATTTTGTGATGTTTTTCGACGGAAAAAGAATTTCGTCTAAAACCGATTAATAAAATAAATACAAAGGAAATTGATTTTGTAAGTTTTTCGACGGAAAATGGTTTCCGTCGAAGATTTTTGACGGAAAATGTATTCCGTCGAAAATGGATAAAATTAAATTAATGCAAAAGAAATTTATTTTGTGAAGTTTTTCAATGG